>LPNX010633828.1:1136159-1248902 GCA_001517045.1 Pseudotsuga menziesii
GCATTAATGTATCTCTGTTATCTTTGCAAAATGTCTATTATTATGACTCTGTATATGTTCTTTCATTTCGTTCGCACATAAATCCGGATCACTTGTTGATGTACCTAATACATTCGAGGCCAGAAATTTGCTATGTAGTTAGCAATTTTAGTCAGTTCATGGTTGATCCTAGACACAAATACTAGGTTGGAGGTAAGCATATTTTGAGATACCTCTACGGTATAGTTTCTTATGGACTCATGTGTGCATCCAATGGAGGAGTGTTATTTCTTAGATTTACTAATTCTGGTTGGGGTGGAAACAATGTTGATAAGAATATCACTTCCAGTTACTGTTTCAGTTTGGGTTCTGCTGTGATTTCTTGGTCTAGCAGAAAGAAGGGTTTAGTTTCCCAGAGTACAGTAGAGGTTGTATACATTACTGCTAGTACTACTTGTAGAGAAGTAATGTGGATGAGAAAGATACTTGGAGGATTGCTTAGTGAAAATATAGAGGCTACATTGATCAAGTGTGACAACCAGAGTTGTATAAATATTTCTGAAAATCTAGTGTTTCATGACAAGTCGCAACACATAGAAATGAAGTATCACTTCATTCGAGACACGGTATAGAAAGGTATTGTGAAACTTTAGTACATAGCTACTGATGAGAGAATTGCAGATGTGTCGACAAATCCTCTATTTGTGATGAAGTTCAGATACTTTCGAGATAATCTTGGTATGGCAGAGAATGTCTCCCTCGCTGAGAGGGAGTGTTAAATGTATAACATCATGAGTCATTCTCCAAGAGACTTGTGTTGTATCAAGTGAGGAACTTGTGTTGTATCAAGTGAGGAACTTGTGTCGTATCAAGTTTAGAAACTTGTGTTGTATCAAGTCAAGGGACTTGTGTTGTATCAAGTCAGGAACTTATGTTGTATTAAGTTAAAGAAATGTGGGTTGATTCAAGTTAGGACATTGTGTTGTATCAAGTCGTATTTATGAAAGATGCCTGTACTATGATCTTGTGTTGTATAAATACTAGGATCTTGTGTTGTATCAAGATCGATATCTTGTGTTGTATTAAGTTCATAATCTTATGTTGTATCAATATTGGAGTATTGTGTTGTATCAAGACTGGTCTTGTGTTATATCAATACCATAGACTTGTTTTGTATCAAAGTCCATAGTTGTGTTGTACCAAGTCATGTGGATATGCTATGTGATGTATTCCTAGTCATGGTCACTAGGTGCTATAAGTCTCCTTTAGGGCATAGCTATGCCTAGAGTGAATTACTTTAGCATATGCCTATATGAACCAGGGTAATGCATATGATCATTAGTATGGAACAATTATTTTGAGTATGATATGATAAGATGATTAATTAATCAATACACATATGGACCATGCAGTATTTAATTAATGATAAGTGAGATTAGCATAGAGAAAGCATAAGGATTTGAATTGGCCATGTTAAACCTTTAGTGAACTCGAATTGCAAAGACATCAGTTAAGTCCCAGTTGTGGAAAAACAAGTTTAAGTTAAATAAGGAATCTACTCCTTGATTTATGAAAAGTGTTTGTTCATGGATGGAACTAATTGTGAAGCATTAACAACATTTAGTTAAAATCCTAACTAATGGTCAAGCAGTTAGTTGATGATTGAGTTCATTTCAATCAGTTCACATTCAATTCAGCTAGTTCACATTCAATTCAATTAGTTCACATTCAGTTCATCTAGTTCACATTCAGTTAAAGATAGTTAACGCTCAATGAAAGAAGGAAGGCACATATCTTCTGCATGGGAGAGAATATGAGGTAACAATTTGGCACCAAGTCAAGGAAGGTGCTAATGTTTGATGTGGTAAAGTAATTTTAGTGCACATAGTGTTCATAGTGCACCAAAAGCATGCAACCATTTTCTACCTTCTCTTTTGTATGATTGTAAGCTTGTTATTAAAGTGCTATGCACTTAGCAAGGCTGACACAATGTTCCTACTGATCTCTATTCTGTATTGTTGCATTGATATCTCTTATCAGGCAATCTGCTCATGTATTGAAAATCATTCTCTGCAATTATCTATCATACTCAAAGGATTGTTGGGTTTTTCATCCTCTGTGTTCGAAGGTTTTTCCTGGGGTACATCTTGTGTCTTATTGATTGAATTGTTTATGATATTAACATATGTTGTAGTTGATTATCATAAGTTTTAAAGTTCAAGCATCTTCAATTTTTGCTCAAACATTAACAATATTTACCCTTCCCACACATGTTCAATACCTGTTAGTGATGTGTTTGAGCCCTTAATGGACATATTTGATGCTCTTATTGAGCCACCTAGTGGTACTATATATCCTTCCCACATTCCTTGTGTAATACCGATGGAGTTTTCAATGGATGTAGCGAGCACCGATCTTCAGTGCCATGAACCACATGAAAGCAAAATTATAGGGATGATTAATTTTCATACTAGCTATAATTTTTAGGTGACAATGGTTATTTGGTTAGTTAGAGGTTATACTTTTTAGGGTTTAATGACTACATTGATTAAGGTGATAAGTGTTATAGTAGAGATAAATTTTATTTGGGCTCGGAGTGTTCTGTATTTTAAGGGTTATATAGTTTATATGGTTAAATTATTATAGGTTTTAAGGTTAGGTTTAATGGGTTTTATAAGGATTATCATTGTATGGATTAGTGGTTGTAAAGGTTAAAATGGTTAGGTGTTAGGGGTTAAGCATTATATGTTATAGGGGTTACACGGGGTGATCACTATATGAAGTAGAGTTATAACAATTAGGTGTTGGTGGTGACATGTTACGAGTTATAAGGATTGCATGATGAAATTGCTATAATATTATTGGAAGGATATATACGTTAAAGTACCAACATAAAGCTAACTATTATGTAGGTTATATGTATTAATCCTTGGGATTTAAGATTCTTAATACCTTTAATATTTTCAAAGTTAAGTACCTTTAAGATTTTAGAAGTTATGAGTTACAAGGAATAGTCATTGAGAGTGTTTTAGAATACTTATTTATATTCTTTGCAAATTTGTTGCACATTAGGTAGTCACTTTCCTTTATTGCTTGATATTGTTGTAGGCTTAAGGGTTTAGTAACAACTTGTTTCTCATACTAGAAAAAAAGATTTTAGTTGAACAAGTTGAATGATTGGATTGAAAACCAAAAATATCATATTCTCTTTTTTGACAAAGCCTTAAAGCATAATCCAAGGGTGCCAGGTATTAGGGGGGTGATCTTTGAGAATGGAGGAATTTTGATGTAGACCATTCATTGAGTTTGGAGGATACTTACAATAATCAAGCATAATCTCTTTCTCTTTGGTAATGCCTAATGCAAGAAATTTAGAGAAATATCAAAGATTTGATTGTTGTGGGTGCCTCCAAAGTATTCATTCGATATTTGTATCTATAAAAATCCCCAACAAAAGGATATTTACCTCGTATAATGAAGAGAATAATGAATTTCATTGGTGAATTCATAGAGGTAAAGGTATACCATGTTCTAAGGTCATTAAATGCAAATGTAGAAAATAAATGCTAATCTTGCTTGTATTCTTGGAAAGGGACAATTGATTATTGGTGGAGTGGATGATGGTTACCATGATATTCCTGGAACCCATGGTTAATGTTGAAATAAAAAACTTTTATGACTAGCGCATGGTGGAGCATAGGTGGTATTTATTTGACATACATTGGTTTTGTTCAAACCCCTCCGAGTTATTAATCTTGATTATTCACCTGAATGATGGATTGATGGAGGGTGAGATCTGGTTTGGGTACTCTTCTATTTATGTACTTTATACCTAAAGATTGATGAAAACATTTTGAAGCATGCATTACCAAGATGGGGTGATAATCACCGGTCTTAATTGCTATATTGATGATCCCATATATCAAATTAATTCTTGTTGGCATTTTTCGTAATTATCTTAGCTTGATAAGAAAGGAAGGTAAAATTAGTCTCCCAGTGAATGCTGGGCATTTCTTATCTCTTCCCTGGTCGAAAGGATGCCTTCTTCATCGGGGAAATGCCATTTTTTAGGTAAGGTCATATAATGACTCTTCAAATGTTCTCAATTGTTCTCTACAACCAACTCTTAGGAACACAAATTGTTGTCTTAGTTTGTTGATCTCTTCGCCTTCCTGGATCTTCACATTATTCTGGAATTTTGAGTGGATTGAAAATGGTAGAAATGGATTCCTTTCTAATACTGTTGTGTTGACAATTTATATGGTAAATCAATGGTTTGAGTTTTGGATTTGCAAGTTTTGTTTAAATCTATAGGAAATTTTATTTTCTTGTTTTAATCTTTCTGTTGAGAACCTTTGTAACCCAGTTGGTGTAAATTTTGAGTGCCGAATCTATAAGTTTTTATCGAATATGTTGGAAACTCTTATTTGCAATTACAAGTCTATATAGCTCAATTGGTATCTTGATGATATTGGCTATAACTCTGTTTATAGATATGGAACTGATAATTTTTTCGTCCCCCTTAGTCAAAATAGATCATCGTGCCATAGAAGGTAGGAATGACAATGATCATGAATTGTTCAACAAAATTGTCAATTGTATGGAGTGTCAGATGAGACAGATCAGAGCCTATATTAGTAGGAATAATTCCATGACTCAATATTAGATTAGAATGTATGGCGTCCAGATGGTCCAAATCAGATTCAAATTAGTTATGGTAGAGGTTGAGGTGGAACACTATCAATGTAAAGTGCATAACCGTGAGGAAGAAATTAGAGTTCTGAAAGACATGGTTGTAGTTTGTTAAAACGAGATTAGGTTTTTAAAGAACATTATCTAACTGAAAGGGGTTATATGAATTTGATGAGGAAGGAAGTCATGGGAATGTAAGTGTCACATACCCCAATTTTGTAAAATTATGTAATTTGTTTTATTTATTTCTGAGACATTATGTTAAACTTAATCCTAAGTAGGGATTGATGACTCAGCAGAGTCAACAGTTATGGAGTGTAATTCAGAATATTTTATTAATAATAAATAAATTATGGATACAACAGCATGGGAGAGCTGTTAAAAGAGGTTACTGGTCAAACTGGTGGATGGAACTAGGTGGAAGGGCAAAAGACAATTTTGTAAAATTATGTAATTTGTTTTATTTATTTCTTAGACATTATGTTAAACTTAATCCTAAGTATGGATTGATGACTCAACAGAGTCAATAGTTATGGAGTGTAATTCAGAATATTTTATTAATAATAAATAAATTATGGAGACAACAGCATGGGAGAGCTGTTAAAAGAGGTTACTGGTCAAACTGGTGGATGGAACTAGGTGGAAGGGCAAAAGACAAGTGGCAGCATCCTCAAACACTTCCTAACTTGCAAGTGGCAACTTCCCTATAATTGGGGTCATGATTCCCCAAGAAAGTGGAATGTGAGCAGGTGGCTCATTAAATGACAGTTAACCCAACTAATACCTAGGCAATCTTTAAAAGTACTCAATGAAGAGAGCTGAGGCTGCTCAGTTTTTATTCCAGAAAGAATTCATTCAGCTGAATGTTATTCAGGAATTTCATTTGAGGAAAGAGGGAAAGACAGTCAAGAAGTGTTTGAGTGAATGTTTGCAGTAACTTGATTCTGATTACAGCTATTTGAGCTGAGAGAACTGTCTAATAGTTCTGAGTTGATACTGAGTTGAAGACTGTATCTGTTTTGTTGCACCTAGTTCCAGCCAGGGAGACCGGAGCAAGCTCGGGGGTCCTGAGAAGTCCCTGTCTGAGCGCTCTCCAGGAATTGGTAGGGAGGAACGGCCTCCCATTGCTGTTGTTGTCCACAGCATTAAACAGGTTCTTCATTCATTTCTTTATGTCTTTCTGAGTATAAATGGATAAATGTTATAAATATTACATGTCTGAGTAATTGCTTAGTATCTGTAAAATTAGTATCTTGGTATGTTAGTAGCAAAACCTGTTAGTATCACTGTGTTTTTCCACATCTGGTATCACCAGATAGTACTCTAGCACAGTATCTCAGTGTTTAGAAGAAGTATTCTTCTGAACTGAGTTTCCTAATTTACCTACAGTTTTTACAAGTGTTTCTACAAATTCATGCACTGTTTTATTACAGTATTACAAACTAGTTTCAGTTTAGTATCTTGTTTCTGAAATTACTAACTGTATATTGAAAAGACAAACTAAGTAATTTTACAGTTTAAATTATGATAGTTATTTCTAGTTTAAAAGAATTTAACTCTTTCTTGTAAGCTAAAAATAAAATAATATCGATAGTAAGTTATAATTACTTATCAGTTTGATATTGAAATCAAACTTATTTAATGTTGGTTGCATCCTAGTTAAGTATGCTTTGGTTGTACTACTAGATAAATTCTTTTATTTCAGTCAAAGTATAAACATGCTTTAAAAGACTATTATTATAATATTTAAAATTATAAATAAAGGTTATAATAATTACAGAACAATTTACATAGTTATGTATAGAAAAGCATACTTTAATATTTAGTAAGTACTATACCAAATATTCCAGATTAAGTACTACACTTTAACCTAAACTGAATTATTAAGAAGACAACATTAAATAACAAAGTATAGAACAGTTAGGAGAAGTAACGATAATATTATATATTACTAATAAGGTATTTATGTTTCTATATTATAAACAAAAAATATTTACATAATATATTGCTATACAATTAAAAACTGAGTTTGTTTATAATCAAAGTATACACGAGTAAGATAAAGATATGAACTGGTCAAGTTGTATATTCTAAAATAAATAAAAACATTATTAAAAGAAAAGACAATAGTAATAATTAGCAAAATACAACATGTCCTCTTATTTCAAAAGAATCATTGTTCGTAATTATAATGTTAAAATAAACAGAAGTCAAGTATTAAACCTGAAGGAAGAATTTTATTAACACATTATATATAACTGTAAGTACTCACAAGAACATTTCTAATTAAAGAAAAGAATAGTAATAATTTTTCTTGCAACCAGGTTAATATGCAAAACACAGTAAGAATTTCTTCTATCCAGGTCCCTTAATACTGAGATTAAGAAGAGACGCGCGAAAGGGAAACAGTTATCAAGTTTCAAAATAATGCAGGGTAAAACCCTATCTTTTCATTAATCCATAAAATGATTGTAACTATGTTTTATATATTAACCTAGCGCAGAAACAGAGTTATTTATAAAAGCGCACAGCCTGTAAGAACACTTAAAAACAAATTATACAAACATAATTATATTGTATGAAAAGACAATATTTAAACCACGGCTGAACCTTAAACCCGCAGAGCGAGTGATGGAGGGTTTTTAAATTATTTATTTCTGTTTAGAGCAGTCAAAATAAAGAGAATAAACGCTCATTATAAACTTTAAAATGCAGTAGACGCTTTAAAGATAAGCGATAATACAAAACAGTCAGTTTAAGAGCACAACCAGCGAAGTAAAACCAAGCCGTGACTTCATTTTTACAATAGACTGTCAATAATCATCTATCATCCGGTTTCTTCTCTATACAAGATAAAAATCTTAAGTAAAGGCAAGTAAGTAATTACAGCCTCGGCCAAGAACATTACATTTACTCATCGCAGGGATTAACCCTGGTAAAACTATTTTTAACAACCTACAGCAAAGTACTTTAGCAGAGAACCAAAATAACCCCTGAAGGGCACCCATTCATCACAACCAGCAAGGAGGTATGCCACGGTTGGGACCAGGCTTACCGGTGGAGCTAGATTCCGAAGCATTGGGCATTCCATTTTGCATCGAGGAGGTCGAATATGCCATTGAAGGGCAGTCAAAAGTTAGAACCCTAACATTATCACAAATAATCTGTTTATTTTTCTTTTAAAATAAAAATAATGTGGGTACGAACTGTAAATTACCAGCAAGGTTTGGAGGCGAACAGACCAAGTAATCCAAGAGCCCGGGTAACAAAACCCTACCCTTTTTCTGCAAGAACGAGCTGACAGTAAACCGAGGATCTTCTTCCAAATGGAGATACAGCCAGTAAGAAATTGAAAGTTCACATGTATGCCATGACAGGATAGTCACCGGAGCTCAACGAAGTAACCCTAGCTTCCATCAACGACCTCAATGCTACCACCACCGAGCTACAAACCTCTGCACAGAGCTGTAAGGAACGCAACGATGGAAAACTACAATCGAACAACATTAGGGCAAGAAATTGACCGTCACGAACCACCAGGGTTTGCAGAGCTCAAGCCCGAAGGCGAGGGAGAGACTGAGGCAAGTAAAAGGGCGAGTCAATCTTATAAACATCCAGTGCATGGCGAGGAGACAGCCACGACAACGTTTAATTATTGCACATGAGTGGGTCAAATGATAATGTTTCAAAATCATTTGGATGGCAAAACAAAATCATGGTATGGGGATTCCCATAAGGTCGTAACCCTTGACCTTACCTGCATTACATTATGCATATCATAATGTTAGACTAACATACAAAACAATGCATTGCAAACTTTAAAACTATATTATGCCTGTAATGTATTTACATTGTATTATTAACCCTAGCTTGGTGTTTATACTTTGTAACCCATACATTATAAACCTCGTTTTAGGGTAAGTTTTTGTAAATAATATAACAATACTACTTAGTATTATAAAGACTATAGAGGAGTTGGTTTGAAGTTAAGTTAATATGGTTTAAGAGATTTAAAGCCTTATAATCAACTACCCTAATCTACCATCAAGCAATAAGAATAACATTACCTCTCTAATGACAGGTATTGTTATTTATGATAGTTCCTAAAGGGAGATCTTGAATAAATTAAGGGTTTGTATAACTCCATAAACTTCTTTTCTTATAAGATGGTTTTGTCCTTTATTAACTCTTAGAACTGTGATTGCTTATGTCTATTAAGTCTTATCATTTACAAATCAAGAATAATGGTAGAATTTATAAGAACATCATATTAGTCTTAAGTCACATGATGATTAGTATAATTGCAACTACTTTCCATATGCAAAGATTTACAAGAATTATCATGTGATAACTAGACTAGTACTTATGTAAACTGCCCTTACCTTTTTCTTAATGTAAATTTAACCTGGGAGTTCATAGTAAAAGGGATTACGATACATAAGATAAATCCCAAGGTGCACATAAAAACTTTAATCAGTTATTGATCTTAGAAATAAGATAATTTTTTATTTGCTCCACATTCTTGAATTTTTTTTACTAAGTATAGACTTATAACTAGCAGGAAATCCTGTAGCTGCTAGAGGTAAAGCATATATGGACTTTACTTATTTCAATCTTTATAATAGTTATCTGCAGTCAAACACATCCTGAATTTGTATACTGGGCATAACATGTCAAACAGTAAATAGGTAAAAATGAAATAGGATCAAATATGATAATCCAGATTTAAATTTTGAACTAGAAAATAAATAGTATGAGTGCACTACAGTAAACTCATTAGATTAGGTATTCCATAAGGACCTTTTTAATGTTGCTAGTATAAATGGAAATGGCTATCTAATTCTCTAGTAACTCGAAAACTATCTATCTTTGAATTTTTCTTTATCAAAAGAAGTACAGGAAAAGCTTTACCTGTAGGAAGCTTAATAGTCTGGCTAACATGCAATATATCTATATTTTTCTTATTTGAATGAAATTGGTACAGCATATGATTTCTATTACTTTAAAGGAATCTGTTAAGCAGCAATCCCAAAACTTTACCTGGGTATCTGTAAGAGAAAGAAAACTGTTGCGTTAGCTTAGTAGCTAAGTAAGCCCAGTCTAACATAACAAATCCCCTTGCTGTTGCAAATAGAAAACAATTCAGTATCTCACAAGAAACTTTCCATGTGGTTTAAACTAGAGTAAAGATCATTCAGTTACAATGTTAACAGCATTAACTAAACAATAATTAAAGACTGCATTAGTGTAAATTTATGCTTTTTATAAAAGTTTTAAATTTGTCGAAATTTTGGGGTTTTGACAGTACGCATTAATGGAAATCATGACAGTCCCTTGAACACAAGAAGCAAATAAAATTTTGAGAATATCCCTCAAGATTATCAAAGGAATAAAGAAAGAGGGAGGTTGAAGATAACAAGGACATTGAATTTTATAGTGAGAACCCTCCTGAAGCAATGGAATTAGGCCTGTAATGGCCATGATCTCATATTTATTTCTAAAATTTTGTAAATTCCATATAAATATCTTTCTTTGTTTTTTGTATTCTGTAGAATCTACTGCAGTAAGAAAGAACCGTCCTTTTGTTATATACCTAAAGTGTCAAAGTATAACGAAATCCTTGATTATGAGTATTGTAAAAACAAAAATCAATATCTAGTTTCTTTCTACAAACATCATCTGTAACTAAAAAATGTTTGGTTCAGCTACGTCATCTTTTTTGATATAAATATACCAACAATTTTTGTTAAAAAAAAGAAAAAAATAGTTTAGTTCAAGTAATAATATTAGTTATTTATAATATTTGATATCATCTCTATTTATTTCATTGCTTTTGTTTTCAAACATATATAGTTTCTCACAGTGTCATTTCATCTTGTACATCACTTGTGCACACACATCACACCCTGAATAAAACATTAATTGATCCCCTAAGTGGAGTCGTTAAAGAAACCCTTAATCTTTTACATTAAATTCCCTCACTTGAGGGTGGAAAACAATATAGTAATTAGGAATAGGTATTTAAATAATCCCCCCTAATCAGTATACATCTGATACATAGTGATTTTATTTTAGGGGTATAAAAACCTCTTGTAATGGACATGGTCAAGGCTGGTCTATCAATAGTCCCATCCTTTTTGGTGTTAGATTTTTATCATATAAGCTATCATTATGATCTTAGGATCTTTAACTGATAGAATAACATGCACAGCAATAAAACACAAGCACAACACAAGAGACAAGAGACACAAAGAATTTTCCTCAGGGAAACCATAAAGGAGAAAACCCCGCAACTTCCTCAGAGATAGAATCAACACCAAAATAGAAAATCCCAAAACATAAGGATGATCTCCACAACTTTTGTCTCTCTCTCACACACTGAGAGAGATTCTCCTCTCTCACTCATGCGCCCCAATGAGTGAGTGTGTGTGTGATAAATAGAGAGGCTCACTCTCTATTTATATTCTTCTGTTCACTTGAAGTGCACTCCAACATGTCGGCCTCACTTAACAATTACTTACTAGAGCCGACATCTCTAGGAGTGTCTAATAACCCTAGTGCTCCACAACTTGTGGGGACTTTGCCCTCTGCTCAACAAGGAGGGTTTACCTTGACTTAGATGGTGGGGACTATTGCGCCGACTTACAATGACTCACCTAGTGTCGACTTCACTAGGATAGTCTAATAACCCTAGGGCCCCACAACTACGGGGACTTTAACCTTTGACCAATAGGAGGGTTACCCACAACGACTTGACATGACTTTCACATTATAGAAACTTCCCGATCGGAACATTGGGGCATGACATGACTCAAATACATCCCAGAATAAACATCGGGTTACAATACATAAGAAATACGGATGAATACATTCCGAAGTTACAAATACATCAACACTCCCTCTTAACTAGGAAGGTATTCTCTCGACACAATTTATCTGCACAAGTCTTCTTCTCTGTATCATCTGAATCATAGTCAAGTTCTCGTCATCTTTATCTTCAAGTCATCTTAATCTTCAAGTCATCTTCATCTTCAGGTCATCATCATCTTCAGGTCATCTTCATCTTCAAGTCATCTTCATTTGGATCTGGATCATCACTCAATATGGATCATCATCACTGGATCAGGATCATCACTCGATTTGGATCATGATCACTGGATCATCATCAAGTCTAGATCATCACTTGATCTGGATCATCACTACTGGATCATCAAGTCTAGATCATTACTTGATCTGGATCATCACTGAAGCTGGATCATCATCATATCTGGATCGTCACTTGATCTCGATCGTCATCAAGTCTGGATCATCACATCTGGATCACTTGATCTGGATCATCATCACAACTGGATCGTCATCAAGTCTGGATCAACACATCTGGATCACTTGATCTAGATCATCATCAAGTCTGGATCATCATCACAACTGGATCGTCATCAAGTCTAGATCAACACATCTGGATCACTTGATCTGGATCATCATCAAGTCTGGATCATCATTTGCTATCTCATAATGGTGCTATCTTGATTCTTCTCGTCACATGAAGTTCTACAGAGTCAATCCTGTAGGCCTACCCTTCATGTAGGTCTTCATCGGCGCTTATATCTAACAGTTAAGTCAGAATGGCCTGCCCAGCTCTTACATTTGACGACATCTTGTCAGAAAGGCACGCCCAACACTCACATCTGACCGTATCTTGTCAGAAAGGCCCAACACTCACATCTGAGCGTATCTTGTCAGAAAGGCCCAGAACTCACATCTGACCTCATCTTGTCAGAAAGGCTCAACACTTATATTCGATCATGTGCAAGCACATCGCATCGAAAAGGCTCTGCAGTTACATCTGACCCCATCTTGTCAGAAAGGCACTGCACTTACATTCGACCTCATCTTGTCAGAAAGGCACAGCACTCACATTTGACCATGTGTAAACACATCATGCCAGAATGGCTCAGCACTTATATCCGACCTCATCTTGTCAGAAAGGCTCTGCACTTACATTCCACCATGTGTAAACACATCGCATTGAAAGGGCGTGCACTCACATCTGATCATGTAGGAAATAATCCTATCATCACATCAGAATGGCCCCCAGTCCCAGACTGAGCTACCTGGTAACTGACCAGGTGCCTCCATTCCCAGAATGGTAGTTTCCCTTACATCTGTCCTACTCGACAGAACGACCAACACTCACATATGACATGGGAGGAACTTAATCCTTTAGCCATGACAGGATGGTTCAGCCCTTACATCTGATCAAGTGGGAACACATCCCTCTATCACATCAGAATGGCTTCTCAGTCCTAGACTGAGTTTTCCTGGTAACTGACTAGGTGCCTCCATTCCCAGAATGGCAGTTTCCCTTACATGTGTCCGACTCAACAGAATGGCCAACACTCATATCTAACATGGAAGGAACAAATCCTCTCACCATGATAGAATGGCTCAGCCCTTATATCTGACCTACTCATCAGAATGGCTATGGATCTCAGTACTCATATCTGACATGGAAGGAACCAATCCTCTCACCATGACATAATGGATATGGGTCTCATCACTTTCTCTTGGAGGAAACCTTGATCTGGAGAACACCAAGCTTCTCCCTGAAGTACTTGAACTTCATCCTAGCCAATGGATTCGTCAATAAATCAACTATCTGTTCCTCTTTTGCAACATACTAGAGCTTCATTGCTCCCCTTTGCACCATATCCTTGATATAGTGATACTTGATCTTGATATGCTTCGACTTGTCATGGAACACTGGATTCTCTGACAACTTCAGGCAACTCTGGTTGTCACAATGTATACAAGTAGCATCCAACTGGAGATTAAATATATCAGACAATAGCTTTCTCAGCCATACTGCCTCACAACTAGCTGAACAAGCTGCGACATACTCTGCTTCAGCTGTACTCAGTGCCACACAGGATTGCTTCCTGCTAAACCAAAAGATCACACTTGATCCCATACTCAACTGTACCCTTCAGGTACCTCACTACATGCTTTGCAACCATCAGGTGAACATGTCTCAATGTGTTCACAACAAAGCAAATATCTTGTTTCATATTTGTTAGGTACATCAAGGAACCAATCATCTGATGATACATCGTAGCATCAACCGTCTCTGATGAAGCAACACTCAATAGCTTCAGGTTCGATGCCATAGGTGTGGTCATGCAGTCCATCATCTGATGATACATCGTAGCATCAACCGTCTCTGATGAAGCAACACTCAATAGCTTCAGGTTCGATGCCATAGGTGTGGTCATGCAGTCCATCATCTTGAACCTCTTCAGGATCTCTACTGCATACTTCCCTTATCCACACCTCCATGCCTAGAAAATAGTGCATCGACACATAACAGGAGCATCACTGGTCTTCTGCCTTCACCCTTGAAGCAAAGGTTGGAATATGCGTTACTCTCGGTAAAGCCTAGAGTCATCAGTAATCTATCTGTCCTATCATACCATGTCAAACCTCATGATCTTATGTAGTCACTCCCTCTGAAGCGGAGCATCATACTCCCTCTGTCTTCCGTACTCTATGCACTGAAACATTCTGTACCAGAGTGATAAGTAGCTTTCTATGTATCCATCTAGGATCATTGGATACCAAGATCCTCTATCTTGAAATTTTTCAAAAGTTCTTCTCCTACCCATCTGAGATCTTGTCATCCTCTATAGAACTTCATCTTCAACCTTGTAGCAAAGGTTCAGGTCTTCATCAAGCTGGCTGCAAATGTCTCTTTGAAGTTTATGCCTTCTTTTTGCGAGAAGCCTCATTCTACGAATCTTGCCTTGTACGATGTTTCCATCTAATGCATGATGGAACTACGAACTTCCCTTCATGTATCGATACTGCATCCTAGACGTCATTCTTCTTGAACCGGTCTTCCCTTTCTTCTTGGTTACTTCTTCATAGCTTGAAGGTTTTGCATCAATGATGTCGCTGCATTCGTCATATTATTCTTCATCTTGAACTGTCGTCACTTGTTCTTCGGAACAAGTCTCTAGGCTTCTTTGCTTGTAGGCAATTATGTATGCGGCCTTTCCTACAAGTCAAATGCAGTTGTATGGTTAGAAACATTTCATAAGGTTTATTCACAATGAAAAATTCTTATGCATAAATATATGATCATGCAACTACTTTAGCTAATACAACATCCATCCATATCTCACGGAAACTTTCTAGATGCCTTCCATCTCTACCAGGACAACATTGAGATTGTGCACTAATCCAATATGTCAGCAAAGAGGTTTCATTCTAGATAAGTAGCAATGGAGAGTTGTATAGCATCATGAGCTACTTACCCATCACATGCATATTAGTAGTAAACTGTCATTAATGCAGACATCCTATCATGCATAATACATCAAATGAATATAAACAAATGCATAACAAAACAATGTCATGAAATGACAATTGAATACTTATCTTTATTTGATTCGTGGGTAGACTCCTTCTTGAGCCTTCAGCTTCATCGTCTTCTTCATTCATGATAGCATCATTTCTTATCCATATGCTAAGGTGGATAAGAGGTGCTTCAAGAGTTGAGTTCTTCATATTCCTCATCATTTGAATTATCTTCTTTGGATGGTCAGAGCTTGATCTTCAATTTCTACCATCTTCTCTTCTCTTCTTATGAGTCAAGCTTCTTCTTCTTCCCAGAGTCTACTGAAAGTAATCACTTCCTTCTGGCACACATTCCTTGAATGAATGAATCCCATGATCCTGGGAGGCCATTCAAGGTGGCCATCACCACTTCTGCATTCTTCACTTCTTCTTTTACCGCTTCAAGTTGTTCTTTGATTTGAGAGACCCTTATGACAGCATGGTCTCTACATTCTGGATCTTCACATTCTTCAACTGGTTTCTTAAGGTCATCTTCTGATGTATGTTCTTCCCTCCAAATAGCTTGGTCAAGGAATCAAACATCTTCGGTGTCTTTAGGGAAGACACTTGTGGTACAAGTTGACCCATGATTGAATCAACAATGATCTTCTTGGCCTTGAGCAAGTTCTTCTTGTGTAAGGCTTCTAACCTCATCTCCCTATGGAACTGGAACCTCTCTACTCATGTAGGTGTCCAATTCATTTTCTTCAGAGAGATCATATACTTCCATACTTGGAAGTTGTCAACTTCACCAAGCTTATCATCAAGCTGATGTGATAGATCACTTTGAAATGAGAACCTCAAATGAAAATAGCAAAGGATTAGATCTTACTGATTTGAGGTGTCCGTCCTAGTTCTGGAGTTGGCTGATCTAGGGTTTGTCATAGAAACCCTAATTTTCAAAACTTGGAATCTTTCAGATCTGATTGGATAGATAGATAGATATCTTCAAATGGAGCTGTCCAATGTACTCCTTTTCTGAAAACAGTGGAGGGAAGCTCTCGGAACAGGAAGCCCTAGTTTCCCAATTTCTTCTACAGAAATGTCTGTCACTGTTTCTGTGATATCTCTGAAATTACTGCTCCTCTATGTCTGAATTTCTCACTGAGGT
Source organism: Pseudotsuga menziesii (assembly GCA_001517045.1). Classification (NCBI taxonomy): domain Eukaryota; kingdom Viridiplantae; phylum Streptophyta; class Pinopsida; order Pinales; family Pinaceae; genus Pseudotsuga; species Pseudotsuga menziesii. The sequence continues at coordinate 1,152,334 of LPNX010633828.1, forward strand.
AATCTCGAATGTCCCTGATCCAACACCACATGTTTCATAAGAATTGGTTTCACCAATTGGGATTTATGATCCTTTTCCCAAGGTGACCTGTTACAGAACTGTTCAAAATAGCGACGTTGTACGGACTGCCACGTGTCACTATTTCATCTTCTGGGTTTGAAATTTGGACCATAGAAAGTACAGTCCATTCCCTTTCTAGAATAGTATCAAGAATTTTATTTGGACCTCTATAGCCCAAGTTGTAGCAATTATCCCCATGTGTCCTGTTTAGGGATGAATTATGGAAGAGGCTTGAACCCTAACGTGGAGGGATCATATCTCCCAGAATATAGTGAATCGAAGGCTGAATTTTGGACACAGTGTTCATCAGGATTTTATATTTTGCCCCTGCAATTTTCAGCACCTAAAATTTTTCCAATCGCAGGATATAGCGAATGTACCAAAACTTAGCAGTTTTAGTATTTAGGGTTTTTCTAGCTCGGGGTCAAACTAGGGTTTGAATTTCTCAGAGTTTCACCCAACCAAATTTCTTGATCCAGGTCTCTAAAATTTGATTTTGATGAGGAGAACAATCCTATTCTGGGCTCACTCAAAAATTCCTCTTCTGTAGAAAGCCCTAATTTCCGCATTGAAAACTGAAAATGCTCGGAATCGAATTCCGCTTCGATAGAAAGATGCGCCCTTCAATGGAGAGTCAGTCTAGCATACTTTTGTTGATTGATTATGTAGAGAGACCCAAAAAGTAAGAAGCCCTAGCTTCTACAGCTGCACAACGTCTTCTTCTCAGGTTAGCTCTGATACCATGTTATATTTTTATCATATAAGCTACCATTATGATCTTAGGATCTTTGACTGAGAGAATAACATGCACAGCAATAAAACACAAGCACAACACAAGAGACAATAGACACAGAATTTTCCTTGGGGAAACCATAAAGGAGAAAACCCCGCAACTTCATCAGAGATAGAATCAGCACCAAAATAGAAAATCCCAAAACATAAGGATGATCTCCACAACTTCTGTCTCTCTCTCTCTCACACTGAGAGAGATTCTCCTCTCTCACTCATGCACCCCAATGAATGAGTGTGTGTGTGATAAATAGAGAGGCTCACTCTCTATTTATATTCTTCCTTTCACTTGAAGTGCACTCCAACATGTCGGCCTCACTTAACAATTACTTACTAGAGCCGACATCTCTAGGAGTGTCTAATAACCTTAGTGCCCCACAACTTGTGGGGACTTTGCCCTCTGCTCAACAAGGAGGGTTAACCTTGAATTAGATGGTGGGGACTATTGCCCCAACTTACAATGACTCACCTAGGGTCGAATTCACTAGGATAGTCTAATAACCCTAGGGCCCCACAACTATGGGGACTTTAACCCTTGACCAATAGGAGGGTTACCCACAATGACTTGACATGACTTTCACATTGTAGAAACTTCCCGATCGGAACATCGGGGCATGACATGACTCAAATACATCCCAGAATAAACATCGGGTTACAATACATAAGAAATACGGATGAATACATTTCGAAGTTACAAATACATCAACATTTGGGTGGTAAGTGTCAAGACCAAAACTAGAGGACTAATTGGAACATCTTTCCCTTTCCAGTACAAAAGGTCATCTGAATCATGGAATTTATCCGAAGGAGCAAGAAACCTATTGGGCATGTTTACGAATGAGGTGTTCAAGTATCCATTTTATAAGGAGACTTATCCAGAAGTGGCTCTCGGAGGTGGGAAGGAACCTAGGAGATATAGTTGTAGTCTTAATAGAGTTGCTCTTAGTGTCATGTTCTATAACTGTCTCATTCACACCTTCATTCATCTGCTTGATGGAGTTGATATACCATAAAGGGAAGTGTTTGGAATTCCCTTCTTCAACTTTATACTTCTTTGTCAATGGTGGAGGTCACGACCATTTGCTTAGGGAGATTTGAGAAAGTTTTATCTTCACATCATTTCTTTTTTTATAGTTATCCCTTTTGGGGTAGTGAGTCTTTTCTTTATCTAGGATGTTCATTTCTCTTCCATTCACTCTTTTGCTTAGTTAGATTACTATTTGCATCCACGTTACATTTGTTATTTTATTCAGCATTTAGTTTGGAATTATTGTTGTTGATTCAACATTCAACGTTCAATTTGGGAGTTAAATGGTTGAGAATCATTATTTTTCTTCTTTACAAATTTGTTGCAAGTTAGATAGTTACTTTCCATTATTGGTTGAGATTGTTGAATTCTTGAGAGTTTAGTAATGGCTTATTACTCATAGAATAAATAATATACTTTAGTTCAAGAAAGAATATAATTTATTTCTAGTATTGGATATCATCTCTCTTTCTTTCATTTTCTATGATGTTCATTTCTAGTTTTTTTGTACTAAGATCATTTCTCTTTCATTTACTCTTTTTCTTAGTTAGATAACTTATTGCGCCCACATTGCACTTGTTATTTGATTCAACATTCCAATTTATAATGTATTGTTGTTGATTTGGGCATCCCCTCATTAGTCTTATTTAGAGCTATTGAACTAAGATTTGGTCTTTTCTAGGCAACCATTTCCCCTTTGAGGTACTCTCGTAGACTTTAGGGCCTTCACCAGATGTTCAACAAAAATATTATGTTTGAGAGATATATAGTGTTGTGACAAAACCTAGATTGACTAACCTTCTTAAGATGTTTCACTTTTTAATGTTTTAGTGCATGGAGTTGTATTATGCTTATTTTCATTTTTTGGGGTTAATTAAAATGTTATTGTTTCACTTTAGTCTTATGTTCTATATTACATGATCCAAATGAGGACATGGACACAGATTGAGTTATTTCTAACGAGGACATAAGAAATGATGTAGGAAATAAAGTACACAAATGTCACATTAACATATGAAATATTAATTGGATGAAATTTAGTGCTTCATGTATTTTCTTCACAATATAAATACATTATATAAAATATTATCCAATCTTGGAAAAAAATAATGCAAGTGGTTGATGATTTAAGGTTGAAAATGAAATTGGAGGTAATGTAGAGTTGAAGAGTTATAATAGAAGAGAACAAAAATAAGTACGTGGTTCAAAGTGGTTGGAAGAGGATATGGCAGTAGAGTTTGCAAATACATCAGAAAACAAGTGCAATGAACATGAGGTTGGTCATGATGATATTACATGGGATGGCTACTTTGAGTCAATTATTGTTTGTGGTTGTTTTGTATATCGAGGAAATAAAGAATTCAAATAGGAAATTGTACAAAGACATAATTGGCTATCTTTTCGTGATCATTTAATTGGTGTTCTAAAAATAATTATCCTTATTGTGTATTATAGGAGACAAATAAGGCCATGGACACATATCAATTTTTTTTATTAAATGAGGGAATAAGACAATATGCATGACATCAAGTACACACATATCACATTAACTTATGAAATATCAATCAATTGAAATTTAGTTCTCCATCAATTATTGATCAGAATGTAGGCACATTATATAGTTTAATAACCAATCTTGGAAAAAATTAATGCACGTTGTTGATTATTTCAAGTTGATAATGAATTGGAGCAAATGCAGATTTGAAGGGTTGTGTTGGAAAACAACAAAAATGTGTACACGGGCATGGACCTCATATTTTTAAATCACACAAATGACTGTGGGTGGAAGAGGATATGGCAATGGAGTCTAGAAATACAACTAAAAAAGAGCACACTAAACAAGAAGTGGGTCATGAGGATGCTACATGGGATAAATACTTTGAGACAATTATTGTTTGTTGATGTTATGAATGTTGCAAAAAAAAATTCAAACAGGGAATTATACAAAGACATTCATAAATAATGACCTTCAAATGGGTATTATGCCTCTTACCATTGATTTGAATCCAATATGAATTGTGTTAAGGAAGTTTCAAATTTTATGTAATACCTTTGTATAAATAAATGGTTCACATTTTCAAAATATTATTTAAATAATTAATTTTTTTCATTATAAATACTTGCAGGAGAAGTTCATGGTTTAAAGTTTCATGGAGAACCTACTTCTATCCTATAAGGGAATGAAAATTTATCAATAGATACATATAACAATAATATATGCACATATAATAGCTTGGAATATGAGGAAGTGATGAAAATGAGTAAGAGAACAAGAACATGTTTAAAGATGCATATATTGCTTAAAGACAAGAGAAAGGTGAAGTACAAACCCTTTGAGAATAGATGCGATGGAGGTAATTATTTGCCCCTAAAGTTGAGATTATTTTACAAAGACACAATTGATCGCCAATTATATTGTGCTTGGCCTAGTGATTAACAACTACTTGTTGTACATGAGGTGTTTCAGTTATGGGGATACAACTACATGATACAACCCTCCAATACTCATGGAGCATATTTGGGACTATTTATTATAAAAAATGTCCACATGGGATCAAAACATGGAAATACTTGACAAAAAACCAAGATTAATGACATATTATGGCCCATCATATTTTAGTGGTGAATAAAGGATGCTAGTGGAATATAAGCATAACATGTCAACATATGGTATAAAATCAAATATGTACACACATCACCTCCTATTAGAAAGAGAGGATGAAGTGAATGGAGGTAATATCATGTAGATGGTCGTGCATACAAACATAAAAATATTGCAGTATATATAAATAGTAGTAAGGGAAAGGACCTTACTATAAGACCGAATTTTTAGTTTGTTGAGGTTATAAATGACCAAGATTGGGAGATATGGAAAAACAGGTCGATAGATTGATAATGGTTGAGGCTATTACAAAACTTACTATTGGGGATGAGTTATTGGTTAACCACCCCTTTATAAAATGTATTCTTGCATGAAAGAGGAGAAGAGAAGAAGGTATCCTTAGGGATGTTCCTAAGGGAAGGAAACCAGAGAATAAGAAACGAGTGTGGCTTGTTTTAAAACTATGAAGGAGAGCAACAACATTGAAGAGAACATTACCATGTGATAAATTTGAATAATTGACGAAAATTACATACATCGATGACATGCCACTTAGCCTTCACAGTGAAGATAATGGTGAAATGTAGTACATGAAATACTCACATGCTTCTTTGTGGGAGGAAACAATGATGAGGATGATGATCCTATGGATGATAGTAACGATGATAGAGAGATAATTTGCCACTAATGTGGCACCATGGTTGATTTTAATCAATCAAGTTGAGCAACTTCAAAAGATAAAAATATTATTGAAGGGAATATTTAGTATGTTGGAAAATTCCAAGAAATTATTGAGTTGGAATATTGGTTTTTCATTTCTTGTATTTTTAAATGTAGATGGTATTAAGAATTTGAGAGTATGTGAAGATAGTATTGTTTCTATAGATTCCTCAAAGTACCAACTAGAAGATAAGAAGCCTTATGTTCTACCAATTCATTGTGAATAGATATTTCTTTAACTTAAACAATAATATAAATATAAGTAGTGGTAATCTATAATCTATTAATTCCATAAATATATTTATGCGTTTATTAAATAAAAAATGTAGTAACAAAGGTCTAATATATGTATGTAGTTCGCACGCAAGTATTTTCTATGAATATATTCTAGATCCGAAATGGATAATTGTTATGCATAATGTATTTGATGATGCCTCAATGAAAATGGCTTAAGAAATGATAGCTAACTAAATATAGAGGAGGGATTAGGAAACATAAAAGAAATGGACACCCATGATGTTGTTTAATATGAATATGTTCATGCAAAATAAAGTGAATATGAAGATGTTCAGGAACATGATGACACCATTCGTCATGGCAATCAACATGATCTAGAGTTAGATGACAATCAACATTATCTAGAGCTAGTTGAAGGTGAACATGAATATGATTATAGTACCACTTTAGCAAGATGGTGTAGCAAGAATAATATAAAGAACTTGCAAGATCATATGAACATTGTCAAGGAAGAAATGGATGGCATACTTGTAAATAATAATATAAATGGAGACTTCTAAATTTACTAATTCATATTTAAATAATGATGATTTAAATGCCTAAAATGTTGAAATGCTTTATTATTATTTGTCTATAATAATGATTCAATTATTATGATTAGAGGTAAAAATGTAAATTAATGTCTTGGTTCTTGTATCTATACTTATTACCTAGTGCAATCGCCTTAAAGTGTTTGATATTTAATTTGACTTGGTGGAAGCTAAAAATAACACCGATTAGTTTTAATATGAGCTAGCGTGGTTAGTCGTATTTATTTGTTGATAATGGGTTTGAGGTGTTATCAAGTTACTGATTGAGAGACAATTAAAATACACAATGTATGTACAAGCAGTGATATGCAGCCACACACAAACATAAACCATTTAGTAAATGGAATTAATTAACACAAATATAACCTACACTACATAAAAAAAACTTAGATTAGTTATTTTAATTTTTAGCTCACCATTAAAACAAATATGATTTAGCTACAGACAAATATAACCCATGTGGAAACATTAACACATTTACAACACTATAGATGGTTCTTAATTAATTGTCATTATCGTCGTTGTTATCTTCTCATAATAAAATCATCATCATTGCCATTGCCATCATGTATCATCATCGTCATCATCATCAACATCATGATAATCATCACCATCATCATCATATCACCACCACTGACATCATTAATATCATTATTATCACTATCCTCATGATCGTCGTCATTGTCATTGTAATTGATGGGACCCTAAAATGGCGTAATACTTGGTGCCATATTAATAACCTAAGGTTTACCAAGGATATAAAAAGACTTAAGTTGTGATAAAATCTATGATATTAAGACTTTTTTCTTGAATCTTATGCATGTTTGTCTTTTATGAGTCTTTTGACATATGATTGAGTAATGATTCCTAATTTGGTTATTTCATTTTATTTATTTGATGATATAATGGACTAACCTTTGTGAAATAATTCCTGAGTTGTAATGGAATTGTAGGTTGAAGTTATCTTAAGCAAAGTGTAAGAGAACAAGACACAACAATCAACCCAATCTTCTTTAATGAGTTAACTAGACAAAATAAGATAAGATTGAAAATTTAAGGGATTATGTACCCTAATTATTCTCATGAGGTGCCACCACTTACAGAAAGACTTATATACTGCAATAAATTGATTTATTGAAGGCCAAGATCGAATTCCTAAATGGGGAATCAATCCCACCAACTTGCATGCATATTTCTGGTTAATTGGGTGACAACATCCACAAATCAAGGGGTTGATTACATGGGACAATTTTCAGTTTACTCAAGTATAAATAATAGTAGGACCAGAGCATATGTTAGTTATATTCTTCTTCTTCTCTTTCATCATTCTCAATCATCCCTTTCTGGTTAAGGCGAATTTGTATCAAGAGGCAGATTATTGCCCTATTGTTCATAACAAATTTTTAATAAAGAAGAGCTCGTTTTGTTCCAACTTTAGTGTACTTCCTTAGATGGTGTCCCAAGAGCTTCCTTGGGTTGGTACCACCCAAGGGAAGGACCAGGACCCCTTTCATGTATTTTTGTTTATGCCATTTCTTTCACGCATTTTGGAGTTCCTGTAGTAAATTGTAGCCATCCTGGAGAAAAACATAACCGTCCTATAGAAATATTGTATAAAGTAGTTTTTAGTTATTTTCTACTAATGAGTTATTTAATTTACTTTCCAACATTTATAAAATTTATTTAATGCCACGTTATTTACTTTATATGCTTGAATGGGGCACTCTCTACTTAGTTAATGCTCACTTCTTACATCTTGCACACTTGTATGGAGTCTAGTTATTATGTTCCTTTATGCTTAAATACCCAATAAATAGTACGAATTGGCCTTGTGGGAGAGGCCTATATTTCCTTTCCCATTGGGAATATATAATGAAATCTGGGTTGAGTAGGATCATTATTATCTTGCATTCTGCATTCCCTATTTAGTTATTACTTTTCATCTAATTTCCTTCTTAGTTAGTATTTGAAGTTATTCCTTTATAGTTGCATATACAATGCATAGTACCTATTAATTTCGTACGAAGTCGTAGGTTGGTAACTTAACTAATGAACCAAGGGATTCAATGTTTATGGATGCAATTCTTTGGCTTGTTAGTAATCATCATTGTTTGCATTATCGTCATCCTCATCATTGTCCTCGACATCGTTGTCCTTATCATCATCATCATTGTTATAGACACCAACAATATCATCATCATCATCATCATTCTCATTGTCATGAACATCAATAATATTATCGTCACAGTCGTCATCATCATCATCTACATCTATATTGTGATGATGAAAAATACATCCAACTATATTACATGAATTTCATAAAGGAGATTTGGCCTTTGAGTGGGAATGTGGGCACCACTAGAATGTTCTGATCACTATGGATGGGTTTTAATTAGTAATTTTCATCCTTATCCTTGTTGTCGTCATCACCCTCATCATCATCATCATCATCATCATCATCATAGACATCAAAATTATCGTCATTGTTGTCATCATCATATATCATCATAGTCATTGTCATTGTCATTGTCATATATAATCATAGTCATTGTCATCATCATCATCATCAACATCATTGTGATGAGAAAAAATGTTTCCAACTACTTTACATGAATTTGGTAAAGAAACTTTAAATTATGGGTGGGAATGCAAACATGATTAACATGTTCTAAGCACTATGCATGGGTCTTAATTAGTAATTGTCATCATAATCATTCTCATTGTCATCATTGTCATCTTATAATTAAATCATCATCAATTCCATCATCATTGTCATTGTGATTGTCATCATCATTGTCATCATCATCATCATCGTTATCACCAACATCATTCATCTCATTAACACCACCATCCTCATGGTCATGGTCATTGCCATTTTCATTGCAATCATCACTGTGATCTATGTCATGTCATCGACATTGTCATTATCATAATCATTCTTATCATCATGGTCATCAACAATATTATCATCATTGTTACCATCATTGTCATCTTTGTATATCATCATATTCATGGACATCATTGTGATGATGAAAAAGGAATTTTGAGTATCATTAGGGACATTTGGATGTTGTTTGAGTGACCCATATTCTATTAGGGACACTTAGATTCCATTAGATCATTTAGGTGCCATTATGGTCACTTGGATGCCTTTAGGGTCATTTAAGTGACATTAGGGTCACTTGGTGTCAAAAAGTTCTATAACATGCATCATCATCATTTTCATTAACATTGTCATCATCATTGTTATCCTTATCATTCTCACCATTTTCATATATATCAACATTATCGTCATCATGTTCAACATTGTCAATGCCATGTATCATCATAGTCATTTTTAGCATGATGATCATCATCATTGTCATTAGGGGAATTTGGAGTGTCATTAGGGACATTTGGATGCCATGAAATTTTTTAGGGTCACTCAAATGTTGTTAGGGAAACTTGGATGCCATTAGGATCATTTAGGTGCCATTAGGTTCAGTCAGATGCCATTAGGGTCATTTAGGCGCTAGTAGGGTCATTAAGTGTCAAATAGTGATATCAAATGCATCATACTCATCATCATCATTTCCATCATTATAGACATCAACATTATCTTCATCATTGTCAACATTGTCATCAACATATATCATCATGATCATTATGATTGTCATCATCATTATCATTTAGATGATGAAAAAGGCATCCAACTACCTTACATGAATTTCATAAAGGAGCCTTGACATCTGAGTGGGAATGCAAGCACCATTATCACATTCTGAGCACCATGGATGGGTCTTAAGAAATTTTCATCATCATCATCATAATGATTTAGGGTTCAAGGTTTAATCCCCATTATCCCTTAAATCTATAATCCTTAATCCTTAATCCCTAAAAACTATATCCATAATCCATATATGCCACATGACACCTAGATAATTTAGTTGTTATTCAGAAATTCTTATCACCCTTAACCTCTAATACAACACCATTAACTCCTATAACCCCTCACATGTATGATCTCTAGCCTTATGATTCATATAAAACCTGCTCCTGAATTGTTAAATTGTAAATGAAGTAACTAACCCATATAACCCTTCCAATTATAACCATCAACTCCTATCAGCCCTTTCCCTTATAGTTGATAGCCTCTAAATCGTATATTAACTAGCTCAGATTTTGTAACAAGAACAATTCTTGGAGCAAAACTAGGTGTTATTTTGGGATCCAATCCAGGAGCAAAATGAGACATTATTTTGGGACAAAAACTAGATGTTGAACTAGGAATTGTTGTAGAAGCAAAATTGCGACTACACTTATTATTAAATAGTTGGGAGCTAAACTAGGCACTAAACCTAGAGCTAAATCTATGACCGAAAAGGGAGAGAGACTGGTGATATACTTAGTGACTAAACCTGTTGCTAATCTTGGCACTAAAGAGGGAGATAAACTAGGTGCTATGCTCGACACTACATAGGGATCTAAACTAGTTGCTAAAGATAATGCTAATTAGTGTGGAATTTTGAAATAAGGAACTAAAAATGCTAAGAAAAGTGCCATTTTGTTAAATAGTTCCACCTTGGCCTAGAGAATGAATAAAAATACACTAAAAATGTAAATAGATGCCAAAAGGGAGTTAATCACAAGGTTTTTTTGTGGTGAAGTAAGACACTATGAATGGATGGGATTATGAAACAAAGCCATTTACTTATTAAATATAGAAGGGTGGTGTTCACAGACACATAAGGATGCAAATTATGTTATTTGAGCGCAAGACCATTGACGAAATATGTGTATAGGCCTAATACATTGAATTTGATAAGAAAAAAGAAACAATTAAATGTTTCAAAGTAATCAAACCATCGTGGAGCCTCCTATAATGGTGAAAATATTAAGGGAAAAGGTAAAAAAACGAATATTTCATCATTGCACATGTGTCCAAGGACCATAATACCAACAATGGCCATTGAAACATTGATGGTTACACAAAATAAAAATATTGAAAACTGCATCTAGAGATAATCCTAGTAGTTGTAAGTATGAGTAATCAAAAAATAATAATCATTTAATGGACGTTGGAAGGGACATAAAAATTGTCTCATATGTGGACAAATATATTGTTTGCATGCCAATTCAAAAGAAGGTGAACTTGAGTAGCCTCCATCACAAAGAAAAGGAGATGACAAAGTTATTCCATATCAATATTCAAATAAAGAAGAATAACATGGATTCTTTGTTTCTGGTTCATATGCAAACCTCATTGAAATGAATCTAGTATTTAATATTGGTTTAGAAATGAATGATAGCCCTTATATACCCTTTGGATTGGGTCAATCATGATGTATAATTAAATGTTACCAAGATATGTAAACTTAGAATTTTTATCTGTGAAAGTTTTATAAATGAAATAGAAGTAAATGTAGTACTGTTTGATTAATGTAGTGTAGTGTTTGGTAACCCCTATATGTATATGATGGATTTTATCCCCATGTTAAGGGCCATCCAATACCACCTAGTAAATAATTGTGTATATATTATCATCAATGCACATAAGGGGAGTCTAATACCCCTCTAGTGAGTGCACACGAAGTTGAAACATTTTTTAACTCAACCAACAAATATGCACTTCTTGTCTTGAAACAATACTAGAAAGATACTAATTATGTGGGTGTGAATTCATCCTTCAAAGTATGTATGAAAGAACATAATAAACAATTAGAAACTATTTTGCATGCATACATGGAAGTGTTCCAAAATCCAAAAGGAATACCACCCAAGAAGGAAGTGGAGCATGAGATACAATTAATGCCAAGCTATCATTTTCCAAATATAGAATTGTACATATAATTCATATTATAGTCAAATGGAGTAAAGAAGCAATTGCATGAATTGCTGGAATAATGAATCATAAGGCCAAGTACTTCATAGTGTAGTTTCTAGGTCATTTTGGCACCAAAGAAGGATGAGACTTGGAGAATGTGCATTGACTACATATATCTAAACAAGATCACTCTCAAGAATTGATTCCCTTTACTACGAATTGATGACTTGATAGATTAAATGCAACATATCATAAGTACTTCACCGAGATATATTTAAAATATGGACATAATCAAGTCCAAACCAAAGAAGAAGATACTCAGAAGAAGATTGCCTTCAAGGCGAAGCAAGGTATGTATGAGTTGTTGGTAATGAATTATGGTTTAAGTAATGCATCAATTGATATTATGTATTTAATGAATGATTTGTTGCATCCATTAAAAGATTCATTTGTCATTGTTTACTTCGATAGAGTTTTGAACTTTAGTTGTAACATACAAAAATATATAATAATAATAATAATAATAATAGTTATTATTTTTATTAATGGACGCATCCTTTCATGGATGGTCACCATATGTGCCCTAGGTTCTCCATAGATATGACACAATTTCATTGCAAAACATCATTCATTATTACTCATTATTTATTTTTATCCAATTATGGATTACTTTTACTATTCATACAGATAGTTATTCATGTGTATGTGAATTGGGTTGGTTCACTACATTTGGTATAAGAGCGAGTCTGATTCGGCATTGGTATATCTTTCAGAATTATTTTGATTTGGCTCTTTTGGCCACCCCAATTTTAAAGATTCTCAATCCTAGGTCTTTGAGCTAAACTATTAGCCCTTGGCCATTCAAATTTTCATTGAAGAAGCAATCTTTCCATTTCAAATAAGAAGAAAAGACCAAGAATCAAGAAAAAATATTACAAAGGAGAATTGGAAAAAATAATTATCAACTGTAAATTTTTGGTACAACTCCACTCCACATTTCATCTTCTCTCCATCCATTGCTCCCAATTCATCCATTTCCATTTCTCTCCTTTCCTCATGGCATCTTTCTCTATTGTTTCACCCATCCCACTCAACCCTTTAAACCCCTTAACATGCATGCACTGCTTATGCACTACTTGATATCCTTCACTCCCAATGCTAATGCATAACCAACTCTCTCCCCTATGTTAATTCCTTAACAGTCCATGTGCACACTCCACACGCCACATCCCTAAGCCCTTCTCCTCAATCCCACATCCTCACATCCTCGAGCAACGAGCCATCTCCCTTGTTGAATTTTACCACACTTCCCACACACTCTTCACATCTATCCCCATGCTCTTGACTCTCCCTCCTCCACCATTATATGACCACACCCTTACCTTCTCAATATTTACCTTCCACACGACCTATTTCCATTGCCTTCACGCCATATCAACGATCTCTCATAATCCCCATTATTCCCTCCACCTTGTACTCTCTCCCTAATGCTACACACTATCTCCTTCCCACGCCTCCCTACGTCCTCTATTCTCATTGATATGTAGTTCTCTTCTCCTCCTCATACTCTTATTTTCTCCCATCCATCCATTACCACTTATTAATGTCATAGTTGCTTTTCCCTCAATGTCATAATTTCCCCCACTTGTCCCACATGCTTGCCTTCCCTATTCCCGTGTTCCCATTCACTCTGCAAACTCCTCACTGCCATCTCTTTTTCGCAACTACAACTTCTACCCTACCCACTCCTCACATGCCACCAATTCCATCTCCTTCAATCCCTTATAACCCATGCACTTGTTCCAATTGTTATCATTTCACTGCACCAACAATGATCAACCATGCGTTCTCCTTCCTCCCTATCGTTCCCATCTCCATGATCTATCTCCCCACGCATCCACTTGGCTTCTCCACATTTCCACAAACCCTCACCCCACCAACCATACCACCAATGCACCATTTTAGCATTAGGGTTTAAAACCCTAAAAAAAGGCCACCCAATTAAAAAATAGTAAATACTACAATAATACTAATAATACTAATAATTGCAATATTATAAATCTATACAAATAACTATTAAACTATATAATAATAAAATATATTTTTTATAATAATAGTAGTATTTATTAATATTATTAGTTAATTTTGGCATATAATTTCAATTATTTTTTTGCATAAAAAAAGAGAAAAAAAGAGGAATATTTAAGCTCTTCACATAAGGAACACACTGGGTTCCTTGCACTTTTTATTCCCAATTATTATCGAAGAAGTAAAATTAAGAATAGAAGTCGAAGTCGTGAACCATAGAATATATTTCACATTTGCAAATAAAAAAATAGAAGATGAGCTAGTTAGCTATCGAAAAGAAAATAGAAAATTACAATTTGTTATTGAATTACACAAAAATCAAATGGGATTCAAAGAAAATTCTATTTATGACCAAAAATATCATATGCAAGAGTTGTTGGCACAAATCAATGAATTAAGGGATGTAACACAACTCAACCAGAAATTACAAAATCTAGATATCAAGAGGAAATTTGACAAGAGTAAAGTAGAAGGAGAAATAACACAATTGAACAAACTCCTTATCAACAAAGATAAGTGATTATGCAGCCCCAAAAGAAATTAGAATGTCAATATCCAAACTTGTACCATCTTCAACAACAAATTAAAGATCTACAACAACAAAACAATTACCTTAAAAATTCTCACAAATTAGATATTGCAAAGATCAATAACACGATATCAAACAATAATGATGAGATCTTTCGGTTGAGAAATCATAAGAAAATTAGTCACAAAAATCAAGAAGTTAAAGAATATTCAAAAGTTGGAACAAGCTAATGAAGATATCAAAAGGAAATTATAAGAAAAGGAAGAAGAGAATTTCCACCTTATAACTCATAATCAAGAACTGATGGAACAATTTAAGAAGTTAAATGATGACGAGAAGTCGAAAGAAGAAATATTCAAGAATCTTAAGAATGATAACAAGTTGTTTGAAAACAAGTTAGAGAAAATACATAAGGAGGCATCAAAACCCTTAGGAGTAAAAATTGAAGTTGTGGAAAAAGGAATAAACACAAATCCAATCCATATCACAACTCAAGAAGATGCCACTCCATTTGAAGAACAACCATATAAGGACGTTGGAGTACAAACAACAAGAACTCCCCATCAACATCCAAATCATAAAAATCATGTTGTGTATATGTTATATTATTTTCATGTGTGTGTGGAGGAGAGGTGCGTCTATCAGCAGTGTGTTTGATGATCCATGTAGACACCTTCACGAAAACAAGTTGGGAGCCTTGTTTCCGACACGAGCACAAGCAAGCCAAAAATTTTGGTTGTTTTTGGCTATTTTGGGGAATTTTCTAAAAGTATGTAATTTAATACTGGTTAAGGGACTAGAGTCTATTTTCTAATCCGGGTTAATGGATTAGGGTATTGAATTTTGTTGAATACCTATATTTTGTATTGTGAGGGACTCATAATATAATGAGAAAATAGGAGGTGTGGCTCCAGGTTTGTTGGTTTTCCCTGTTAAGGGTTTCTAGGGTAAATATATGTGTTTATGTGTGAATACTATGGTGTAATGTAATTCTCCCAAAAATTCGTAAAAGATTTAAATTTTTCATATAACATTAAATGTTTGCAATAGTCACTACTGAGGAGCATTTAATTGTTAACGGTTAACCTAAACAGGTTTATACTAGAACTAATTCTTTTGTTAATTTCTAGTTCCGCATACTTAATTGTTTGTTTCGGAAACATTATTAAGGATTTGATTTAGCAGATTATGATTTGGAACAACAGGAATTGAAACATCTGTTTAATTACTAGTGCTAAGTTTGTTTTACTGTTTTGTGAAAATATGAAGGAACTTCAGTTGATATCGAGGCTTACTTAGATTTTTAGCTAATGCAGTGAAGTGATGCTTCTTTTATAGGCCAATTATAGGTAAGACGTTTTGTTACCAGTTCCGGATCGAGATTATTATCTCAACTAGCATAAAATATAATGCTAGTAAATTTATTTACTTTACAGCTTTTATCAAATGGATGAGGCATCGTTGATCTTGTAAATTTATGTTTTAAATAGTTTCTGGTGAACATACGTGTTTAGTAATCTGAACATAGTCCAAATTTCTTCCATTTCACCATAATTATAGCTTATTTATTTAACCTCCATCAATCTATTATCAATTTTGCTTCTTTATGTAACTCTAGTGAAAGGTAATTATATAGAAGATTCCTTTATGTTTATTTACTTGATGCTGAGGTAGCTCAAAAGTATTTGTTTTCAACAATAAACGAGTTAAATAAACTTAGGTAAACCTATGATCTAGGTATAGTCGTAAAGTATATTGACTGATAATCACACCTAGAAATAAAACCTAGTGCAAAAGGCAACTTTTCTAATTGTTCTAGTACTTACCAAATGGAGATGGAATAATACAAGGTTTATATTTTAAAACAATAGAATTACTTCTCTTTGGATAAAGAAATAAAATATTACTATCTACAAAATAATCTAACTAACTTAACCTTTTATATTATCTTCATCTCACAAGGTGATATATGGATCGAAGTTTAATACCTAGATTAACAAAAACTAGCTATACATCTTCCTATGTTTGCAAACTTACCTACATAAAGGATTAAGTCTCTTATGAGTTCTTTCTTTTACAATTCTATGATTTTTCACAAAATGTTATTGTCATGCAAACCAATATTGAAGAATTCTTTACACAAGGGTTTACCCATTTCCAAAGATGATAAGACGTGAGTTAAACCCTAGTGTGTGTAATTAGCACCTCCATACATTATTATGCTAGGGTTATAATATGCACATTATAATGTGATGGTATTGGAAGTTATGACAAAGGTTTTAACCCAAGGTTTCGTTATAAAATACTATTGTATGCAGGCAGCTCCAACGAGGTTTCAAACTATATTACCAAGACACACATTTCACAAATAAATTTGGAGCCACATGGTCAATGGATGATAATTAGGTTTTTGTTGACTTTGTGGATCAATATATAAACTACCTTAAGCCCTAAAAATTCACATTTTTACCTCACTTTGTTTTCTATGCCGTGGAGTGAAGAGTCGCAGGCTCATGGCCACATGGCCTTACTGTCACTCCTTTGACTCTGGATAAGCCTCCTTGCCATTACGTTTTTCTTCTGTGTAGAGGTACATTTGGCCACTACCTTTCGTTCTGTGGGAGAACCCTCTGTCGTCATTACCCTAACTCTGTAAACGCCACTCCTGTCGTTACCTTGACTCTGCAAGTGCTACCATCCATACACTAGTGCGGTGAGAGTGGACTTGATAGAGTGAGCATGGTTCTTAACTATTTAAATGAGTGTTATTAAAGAGTATTGGGTTCTCTGTCTTACTACTCGTTTTCTAGTGTGGCTTTGACTTTGGTTCATCGTGATTTCTTTATTTCGGTTTGCACACTACATGTTTGTGCTTTCTTCTAAAAATGCTTCCTTGAAGCTCGATGTACCCTTAATGGTGGCTAGGGTTTGTGCATAATACCACTACGGGACTGAAAAATCCATTTCCAAGTAAGATATTCAATTTTTAAACAAATTATAATTCTTTTTACACTATTCAGAGACTTATCTCCTTAGTTATTCATGTGAGTTTTTAATGTTCATTGGTTTCAATGTGCAGGTGCTTGAATTCATAGAAGGGTGCTGGAAACCACTAAAGAAAACCCTGCACGGACTCCACACTGTGAGTCTACCTTGGTAAGGCTTGGTCTCGCCTGAGGTTTCTCCTGCACTGGTGTAAGGTGTTTTTAATAGGTGTTGTATGCTTGGTTTTTGGACTACTGCTCAGCCGTGGATACATTGTGGTCTGTTTGTTTGGATGGTCATGTGGCTGATACTTTGATGTATTTAACATGAAATATTTTTAAAGCCCTAGTGGTTGTTTCGTGTTGGAAACTTGGGGCTTTCATGGCCGAGACTTGAGAAGAATATGTGCCTTCTCGGTCGTAGTTTTTTATTTCAGTAAAGTTATTTTTTATACAGGATTTTAAGCCATAACTTTGTTGTAAATAGGCCATTAGGCCGTAACTGATATAGTTTCAGTAAGGGTTAGGTTTTAGATGCTATTTCTATTTTAAATAAGCTCGAAGCTTACTGTTTTGTACTTATATTTCGATAATATAAATATATTGTGGTTTTAAGAAGATGATGGCAGCTGTAAGATTCTTATCGGTTCTGGTTTTTCTTCAATTCTATTTAAATTATCCTAAACAGAGTTTTTGCTACTGTAAGTTGATATTTGTTTTGATGAGTAGATAGTTAAAGAATATTTTTAAGAAGTTCATTATGTTTCTGTTCGTAGTTGTTTAACTTTGTTTATAAGATAAATCAAAAGTTCAACTAGTTGATTTCTATGATAGAACTGGGTTTTTACTGTCAGCAAGTAATTATTCAGCAAATAGATAGAAGAAAAGTTGAATAATACATTATGAGTCTTTACTATAAATTCTGGATTAAAATATTTTGAAAGGACTTTTACTTATTTTCTTTTAGTTTATATTTATCATAAGTGTTTATACTGTCTCTTGTGGATAATGTATATAATTTTATATATTCATTTATTAGATACTTGTAGCCATACAAATGAAGTATGTATGCTTTAATTAGTTTGTGTGAAACTGGATAATTTCGCTGCTAGTAAATAGGAAGGTAAAGATAGTCATATTTGATAGTTTTTCTTCAAAATCGGTTTTATTTATAAAACCCTAATTTCTCTTAGATTAATACATACTTAGTATTGATTATAATATTATTCTAGTTTCATTTTACTTAGTTTAATGATGAAAAATATCTCAGTAAACTTATAGCCTTCTTTAAGTTAACCCTGCTTATTTATTTTCCTGTTTTTATGATGCCTTTTGGGTTACTATGATAATAGACTTATAGTATATATTCTATCTACTGTGTAAGTAAATATATATGTATATATATGTGTATATATATATATATATATATATATATATATATATATATATATATATATGTATGTATATATGTATTTTTATCTTTCCTATAGACAGATTTGTTTATGTTATTCAAAGTACTATGTCTAAGTGAAAACATCTAAAATAGAAAGGAAAACATACATATGAATAACTCTTATGAAACCTATAGAAGGTAATAAAACACATTCATGCATACTTCATTCGATTCTTTATCTGAATTTAATCTAACCTATTGTACTAGAGTACTACCTTTAAAAGGGTGTGGAAAAATACAGTTAGGTATTCTTTTAATCTATCAGTAAAACTGGAAATTCTTCTTATCATTTACCCTAATCTATCTAATCCAACATTTAACTATCTTTTCACAGTAAAAGTATTTCATTAACTAACCCTAACAACAACAGGACAAAAGCATAACATATTATCGCTTAAACTCAATCCTTCTAGATAATAATAAACAATTAGAAAACTAGATAAATCATGTAGAACCTAGAAATGTAGAAGAGGTGACAACAACTTAAGGAACCTGTTCCTCCCAACCAACTCCTGGAGAAAAGCTGAACTGCAAATCTCAGGACCCCCGAGCTTGTCTCCTGTCCCACCTGGTAGAAGTACTGGGTGAGAGATGTAGTCTAGTAATCCTCTGCAACTCTACTGAGTATTCAACAGTAAATCGGTTCTGCATGCAGCAGTATGAACTCAGCTTAGAATAGCTGCACTAGTTCAGGTCTTCAACACTTTCCACTCAAAACAAACTTCAGCTTGTCCCCTCCATCGAATTTTCTTGTGCACTTCATTCACTCAGAATGTTCACAAGTCAGGAATGAGCATCCTCGATTGTCTTCAATGGGAAGTTTTATTAGCATGCCTAGGTCTTTTGGGTCAGTTTTCACTTAATGAGCCACTTGCTCTTGTTCCACTTTCTTGGGGAACATGACCAAAAAAATAGGGAAGTTGCCTCCTGCAACAGCTAGAAGTAGTTTGAGGATGCTGCCAAGTGTCAATCTACTCTCAACCCAGCCTACTCCACCAAGTGACTAGTAAAACACTCATTTAACAGCTTCCTTAAGCTGTTGTCTCATCTTTCATTTATTAATTAATAAAATATTTAGCAATTACTTTCAATTATCCTTGACCCCACTTGGTCATTAATTACAAACTTTATAATAAAATATAACATAATGTTTCTTAAAACATAAAATGTTTTGCAAATTGGGGCATGTGACATGTAATCTCTATTTTGCTTAAAAGAATATGTATGCTTTGCTTCTCTGCATAGGTTTAAAACTTACATGTGGTATCAGAGCATAATTACTAACATTAATGGGGCGGCTTTGTTTTTGAGGGTTCTACGTGGTTGATAGATCTTGGGTCTATGATAAACCTAGGTTCAGTGGGAGCTTTGCAATGTTGATTTGTGCATTGAAAGAGAATGGAGAGTAGTTCAAGAATTGAGATCGAGAAATTTAACGGCCATAATTTTGAGCTATAGAAGCTCAAAATGGAGGATCTTCTTGTAGATCGAGAACAATGGATTGCTGTGGATCTGGGTACAAACCCACTACAACGTCACAAGATGTTTGGCATAAATTATAAAGAAGATTAAGGAGTACAATATGATTGTGCTTATCAAACTCTATGTTGTTGAACGTATATGGTGAAGATAGTGCGGTAAAGCTTTGGGGGAAACTAGGGAATTTGTATCAATCAAAATACCTTGTGAACATGTTGTTTTTGCAAAAGAAATGATTTCACCATAGAATGGATGAAAATGACACTCTAATAGAGCATTTGAATGTATACAATACTCTGTAAAGTCAGATAACCTCTGTTGGCTTTAAAATGGCCGAAGAAGATCAATGTATTACATTATTGTGTTATTTTCTAGATTCCAGAGAAAACCTAATTATTGCAATAGGTAGTGCTAGCCAAGTGACCTTAAAAATTGATGAAATAGTATCATCCCTATTATCAGAAGAGATGAGGCATAAAACCACATATAATCATAGCATGGATGCCTTATTTGTGATAGGTATCCCCCAAGAGAGAAACAAAATTAAAGGATCTGGGGGAGATATAAATCTAAGGGTAAATCTAAATCCCTAGGAAAACGAATAAGGAAGTGCTGGAAATGTGGAAAAACTGGGCACTATAAAGAGGATTGCAGATCTAAGAATGTTGAGAAAGCAAAGGGATCTGAGGATACCCCTTCCACAGAGGCAAAGGGATCTGAGGATACCCCTTCCACATAGGTGAAGACCTCCTTAGAAGAAGGAGGGGATGTGTACCTATCTTCCATAGGGAATCATTTAGAATGTGATATATGGATGATTGATTCAGGTGCGTCATGTCATATGACCCCTCATAGGGAGTGGTTCTATGAATATGAAAAGTGCAATGGAGGAGATGTGTACTTGGGAGGTGATTCACCAGCCAATATCATTGGACGTGGTAGAGTCAAGCTAAAACTGAAGTATGGAGGAATTATAACTCTACCTGGAGTGCTACACATTCCAAATCTAGCAAGAAACTTGATATATGTCGGAAAGATGGAGGTTGCAGGTGTAAAGACCGTGTGTGGAGATAATGGTTGAAAAATGGTTTGAGGATCAATGGTATTAATGAGGGAAGTTTGGTATGGAACTCTATACAAAGTATGGGTAAGAACCATTATTGATGATTGTTTTGTTGTGATTGTGGAAGGAGGTAAAGATGATAGAACTCGGACTACACTAGGAGGAAAGACAATGCTATGGCATCCAAGATTGGGGCATATCAGAGAAAAGGGCATTTGAACATTACAAGGTAAAGGTATGGTTGTAGGTATGACTGATTGCACTCTATATTTTTATTTATGTGAGCATTGCATATATGGAATACAAAATCAAGTAAGACTCTGCATCTAGTGCTACAAGAGCAAAGAGAATTCTAAAGTTAGTACCCAATGATGTATTTGGACCTGTGCATGTTACATCATTAGGTAGATCTATGTATTATGTTTCATTTATAGATGATTTCTCAAGGAACACATGGATTTATTTCCTTCGAAAGAAATCTGAATTATTAGCTAAGTTTAAAGAATTTAAGCCTCTTGTAGAAAATTATCCAGAAAAGAAAATAAAGGTATTGAGGACCGACAATGGTGGAGAGTTCTATGGGAATGAATTTGAGGAATTCTATAAAAAGCATGGTATATAAAAGTAGAAGACTACTCCATACAAATCTCAATGAAATGGAGTTTCCAAGAGGATGAATATGTAACACCCCATTTTGACGCTATTACCTAGACTATCATTACTTGTTGTATATGCTTATTATTGTGGAACTTCGTCAGTTAATGACACTATGGACATATGAATTTATTATTTTGCAAAAATTATATATATATATATGTGTGTGATGTTAGTATTATGAATTATGATCCTATTTTTATTACGTCTCTAGCATTAAAAAATAATAGATAATGGTACGTGGATACCGATTTAAAGATTACGTTTCAAGTAAATGATTATGATGCCAGATGCATAGTGCAAATGATTATATTGTTGTTGTTAGTATTAACAGATTATGTATGTACATGTCGACGATTGCACGGAATTTTGTTATGAGAATAACTAACATGTTTAAAATAGATAAGGGATAGTTGAGCCCTACCAAGTGGAAGTACCTCGACGATATCATTTTCAAAAGATATGTTATGAGAGTAAATCATTATTGTATTTATGATTATTGTTATTATTACGATGTTTGGGATGGCGTGGGATTTCAGGAAACTCAACCGCCCAAATTGGTTATTCGATGACAAAAAATGAGTACGACAGTCGCAACAAAGTCATTATGTCAATGTAGACATAGTCCCTTGTTCCATTAGGGGGTGGAGGCATTACCCACCATTTATCCCCAAAACCTGGAGTCATGGGAGGGATGTGATATGACACTCTCCCCAAGTTGTGCGATGATGACTAGTGGGTGCCTACTGGGGAATCTTGTTCGATGGAATCAAAACTTTCGCTTACGAGTTCTAATTGGAGTTAGGTAATGTAGTTTATGCTCCACAGTAGTCTAGCAAAGGAAGGATAGAATGTGGAATTTAGTTGTGAATTATATAGAACGAAGTAGGTAGATAGGAATGACATGGAAATTTTTAGAAGGGAAACTAATTAATTGCGTGTCGAAACCCTTTGCTTGATTCTTGTGTTGTGTTTTGGTATATTATGTTGAAGTCATAGCTTATTATGATATGAGTTAGTGACTAGACATTGCAAATTCGTGTTTAAGTATGCATCACCAAATAGTAACTTGTGTAATTATGTCTGATGTGTTGTTGAGTGCTACATGTATACCTACACGAGATATGCAAGCATTAGCTACGCTTACATAGATCACCTACATATGTTGTATGAATTATCTAATACACTATCAAAACATGGCTTGGACACATGATTGCGAATGGTTACATTATAAATAATATTGCATATCTTAGTTATGAAATGAAAGGTTAACTAATCGTAATTGGGATTAATTATTAATTATGGTCAATAAAGGTAAAATAATATTAATGAGGGTGTAATAATGTTAATTAGATTATTATTGGCTATGTATTAAGAATGATAATTAGTGTCAATAATGTTGATTAGTGCTAATAAGATTATTATTAACTTTATTAATGCATATTAATTAAATCTTAATTGTAATTAAGGTTGATTATGAAAATAACACCAGATAAATTAAATGACATCAGTGTTTGGAAGAGATTTTGTTCATTAATAATTAATAATTAATAATTAACTACATATTAATTGCAATTGAATATTTAATGTCAAAATTTATTAATTAATTAATTAATAATTTATCATATCACGGTTATTATTGAAATGTAATTTTATGGCATGACCCTTGCTAAAATACTTGGTGGAGTTAAAAGTTGAATATTGTATAATATTCAATAATAATTATGACTGAATTGATATTATAAATGAGGTAGTGGAACCTCATCCATTAAATGTAATTAAATTTTTACATATGATCGTATTGCCAATATATTAAACTAGTAATAAATTAATGGTTAATTAATATACAAGTAATTAATAAATGGTAATTCACGGTTATTTGTTTTGAATGTGACCATTGTCTTGAGTAGGAGTTGATTGTGACTTAATGACTGACATACCCGATAAGGAGGTTGGGGGACATTTATTATGGGATAAGGTAGTAATGAAGTGAGGAAGAGTCGGTGAATATGAGGATATAGGGGAAGAATGTGCAAGTTTTGGGCGATCGCAAGAGGAGGAAAATTTGAACAAGAGGAGGTTGGATTTTTCAAAGGGAAAGGGAATTTTATTGGCTGGTTGGACTATACTCAGGTTTTGGGCTCAGGGGTCGAAGAACACGACTCTTGGAGGTAGGAAGTCGGCGAGACTTTCTCAGTTGGAAGGGTGGCAAATTGGTTTGTCTGGTTGATATTTCTGGTAGGGGGGAGATTGCATATTGCAAGGACAAAGAGCTTGAAGGGACAAACTCCTATCTTACAGAACAAAGCGAGAAGGACAAAGTGAAGTTTGGACAAATTAAGGATTTACAGGTACTTTGCTGCTATTCCAATTTTTATAATTCTATAATAAATTTAGATGATTAAATATGTATTTTGTTTTATACTTGCATTATTAGTGGTGAAATTGCTGGTATTGAAATTCCTACTGCTAATTGTGTTGAAATATACCCGGAAATGTTAAATTGGTTAGTACCCATAATTGATCATAAAGAAAATAGAAATAAAACATAACAAAATTTTGGCTTAGAAATGAGAGAAAAAACAAATTTTAGATGTACTAAATTAAACCTGTATTAAAATAATTTACTAAGGTCTTGGAAAGGCTGCTACAGAATAGGACGTTGATGGAAAAGGAAAGAAGCATGTTAAGCAGTACTGGGATAGGACAAGAATTATGGGCAGATGCGGTGGAGACAACATGTTACTTGGTAAATCAATCACCCACATCAACATTGGTTGAAAAAACTCCACAAGAGGTATGGACTAGTAAGAAACCCTCTATTAAGCATTTGAAAGTTTTTGGTTGCGATGCTTGTGTACATGTTCCAAAGGAGAAAAGGAGCAAGTTCGAGAACACAACCGAGAAGTGTATCTTTATTGGTTATAAATATGGTATGAAATTTTATAAGCTTTGGAATATTGTAACTAAGAAGATTGTTTACAGTCGAGATGTTTTGTTTAGAGAGGTCAAATAAGTCCCCAGACAGGAAGTGACTCCAATGGAAAATGAACAAGAGAAAATAGGGTTTGAGTTAGAAGGTGAAGAATCTGACTCTACAGAAGAAGCTAAATTAGATGAAGAAGAACCTCATACCCCAGTTTTGAGAAGATCATCTCGAGAAAGAAGGAAACCAGAAAGGTATTCCCCTCTTGGTTTTTGCTCTTATTTTGCTTTGTCTATTACTGATGATGATCCTATAAATGTGAAGGAAGTTGTTTATTTAGAGGATAGTAATCTCTGGAAGAAGGCCATGGTTGAAGAAATGGAATCCTTGGACAAAAATGAAGCTTGGAATCTAGTATAGTTACCAGCTAGGAGCAAATGGTTGTTTAAAAAGAAGTTGAATGTAGAAGGTAAAGTGGCGAAGTACAAATCCCACTTGGTAGCAAAGGGATATTATCAGGTAGAGGGAACTGATTTTTGTGAAATATTTTCTCTAGTTGCAAAATCAAATTGTATTATATTTATTATTTATATTGTTGTTGCTTTTGATCTTGAAGTATAGCATATGGATGTGAAGACAATGTTCTTCCATGGGGATCTGGAAGAAGAAATCTATATAAGACAACTAGAAGGGTTCATAGTAAAGGGAAAGAAAGAGCTGGTATGTAAACTAAAGAAGTCCCTTTATGGTCTAAAGCAATCTCCAAGGATGTGGTACCAAAAGTTTGACACATACATACTTGGATTGGAGTTTGTGAGAAGCAAAATTGATCATTGTGTATACTCCATACAAGTTGGTGATCACTTCATTAACATAGTACTATATGTTGATGACATGTTGCTAACTTGAAACAACAAAGATGTTATAAAGGAGGGGAAGTCTCATTTGTCCTCCAAATTTGATATGAAATATCTCCGTGCTTCAAACTTCATTCTCAGAATGGAGATAAGAATAGATCATGCAAACAAGATGATCTACTTAAATCAAAGAAAATATGTTGAGACGATACTATAGATATTTAACATGCAAGAAATTAAGTCAGTAAAGGTTCCTATTCATGCAGGTGTAAATTTATCTGTAGAGAAGTGTCCCAAGACACTAGAAGAAGAAAAATATATGTCACGAGTTCCATATGCCAGTGCAGTTAGTAGTTTGATGTATGCAATGGTTTATACTAGACTAGACATTGCTCATGTAGTGGGAGTTTTGAGCAGATATATGTCAAAACTAGGAAAGGAGCATTGGACAACTAGAAAGAGGGTCTTAAAATATTTGTGCAGCACCACATATTATGTAATCTGCTAACAAGGAAGACCTAAACCAAATATAGTAATAAATGTACATGGATGTGTTTATGCAGACTGGGCTGGAGATCTTGATTGTAGAATATCTACAAGTGGGTATGTGTTTAACCTATTAGGAGGAGCGATTAGTTGGATGAGCAAGAGACAAGCTGTAGTTGCACTCTCAACTACAGAAGTTGAATACATGGCAACCACTCATGCAAGAAAATAAGTTGTATGGTTGCAAATATTGTGTTCAAGTATTGGATTTGTACAGAAAGCTATAAGGTTAGATTGTGATAGCCAAAGTGAAATATTCCTGGCAAAGAACCATGCATATCATGCTAAGACAAAGCATATTAATGCCCAATATCACTTTGTGAGAGATATAGTTGAAGACAAGAAGGTGTTGCTGGAAAAGGTTGACACC
The DNA here is from genome assembly GCA_001517045.1 of Pseudotsuga menziesii. Classification (NCBI taxonomy): domain Eukaryota; kingdom Viridiplantae; phylum Streptophyta; class Pinopsida; order Pinales; family Pinaceae; genus Pseudotsuga; species Pseudotsuga menziesii. The sequence goes on from LPNX010633828.1 coordinate 1,179,111, forward strand.
TTGAAAAATGTTGCAGACTCATTAACAAAGTCTATCAATACAGAGAATTTCTCTTGGTGTAGAGAATCTATGGGCACTAATTCCCTGAACCTATTACTTTATGAGTACATGACTCATTGCTATGCAAAGAAAATTACAACTGGGAGAATGTTGGCTATATGTTATATTATTTGCATGTGTGTGTGGAGGGGAGTTGCGCTTGTCAGCGCAACATCTGACGATCCTTGTCGACACCTTCTAAAAATATGTAATTTAATCCCAGTTAAGGGATTGGAGTCTATTTTCTAATTCAGGTTAACGGATTAGGGTATTGGATGCTGCTAAATACCTATATTTTGTATTGTGAGAGATTCATAGTATAATGAGAAAATAGGAGGTGTGGCTCCAAGGTTTGTTGATTTTCTCGGTTAAGGGTTTCCAAGGTAAATATCTATGTTTATGTGTGAATGTTGTGGTGTAATCTATATTTTGCTTAAATTGTGTATGCTTTGCTTCTATGCATAGGTTTAAAACTTACAAATCAAATATCTTAAACAATACGAGTATCAATATTTCTCAGGATATGAACAAATAATAAAAAATATTGATACAAGCGCAAATAAATCTCATGATATCAATTCATCGTGGAAGTACAACGTTCGACAAAGAATTGAACTATGATGGACTGATCCTTTTACTTTTCAAAAATTTTGCTAAGCACTTAGAGGCTCATATTGTCTCATATCCTCAACTATTATTGAACAAATAAATATGAGATGACATTACAAGCAAAGCGTAAAGACGTAAACACTTCTTCATCAATATGCTTTGAGGACAAAGCATTTCTGAAGAAGAAGGAAATGCAACATACAAAAAAAAATTTAATATTAATAAATAATAAATAATAATAATAAATAGTTATTATTTATTAGGGGGCACATCCTTTCATGAATGGTCACCATATGTACCCTAGATTATATATATATATGGCACAATTTCATTGTAAAACACCATCTTCATTATTACTCATTATTTTATTTAGTCCATTTATGGAATACTTTTAATATTCTTATGGATAGTTGTTCATGTGTATGTGAACCAAGTTGGTTCACTACATTAGTTCTACTTGGGAAGATCATGTGTTATATCTAAACCAAGTTTTAAAAACACGAAGGAAAATTGGCTAATAGCAAACATAAAGAAGTGTGAGTTTCCTAACTAATCCTTTGTGTACTACGGGCATGTGATTGGTAGGGGTGAGTTGAAGATTGTTCCTATAAAAATAGAGTCCATCCTTAAATGGACCACTCATACCACTACCACATAATTTAGGGGTTTCATATAAGCTACCCAATATTTAAGAAAGTTAATAACATCATTTTTCAATTATGGAAGCATCACTGCATATTATTATAGCTAGGGGTAAAAAATTTTGATGGGGAAAGAATCATAATACATCCTTTGAACAGCTAAAGAAAAATATTATTTGAGTCTTAGTCCCAACACTACGTAACTTACATAATTGTTTTGAAATAGAAATTGATACTAGTGGGTATGCATTGGAAGAAATATTACTACATAGGGTGAGATCAATCTGCTAACATTGAGATCTATTCTATGAAGTGGTATTCAACTACCCTCCATCTAACAAGGAGCTCTATGCATTAGTTCAAAGAGAGAAGATGTGGAATATTATATATTGGGTAAGGAGACCATCATCCATAGCGTTCATTAATCTCTATAATACTTGCAGGCTTAGAGTAAACTCCAACAAATAAGACACTATAAATGGATGAGATTATGCAACAATTTCATCTACATATTAAATATAAGAAGGATGCAATGAACAAGTTGGAAAATTTGTATCCAAAGCACCAACACCAAAAATCATAGTTTTGTGAGCCATTATATACATGGAGTCATTCTCCCATGAAGCATAAATAAATGAATATGCATATGTGGATTTCAGGGGCATGTATCAACAACTGCAAGGACAACAAGAGGAAGCAAATGTCAATTACCGTCTTCAAGATAGATTACTCTACAATACGGGGAGCTTTGTGTACCAAAGGAGTAAATATTCACAACTAACAAGGGATGCTCACACCTCTGAAGCTCTTGTTCATTTTAGTGTCAGAATGATCATGGCTAATTTGTAGAGGTACGTTTATTGGCCTAAGATGCAAGAATAAGTATCTAGGTTGATCAAAGGTTGTATTTTATGTTGTATTAACAAGCATAGTGACAAGAATCAAGTACTATACATTGCACTTCCAGTCCTTGCAAGGCCAAGGGAAATAATTTTCAAGGACTTTGTTGGGAGGTTTTTCCATGGCAAGAAGTGGTTATGGCTACTTGTTTCAATTAGTAAATAGGTTGATAAGATGTTTATTTTGGTGGATTATAAGAATACCACCCAAGGACAAGAAGTTGTCAGTTTTTTCTTTGAAAAGGTCTAGGTGCACTTAATTATGATTCCAAGGAGCATATAAATTTCCAACAAATATACTATAATACTTATTGTACTTTGGACTTCATTGTGGGAGAAGTTGGATACCAAATTGAATAGGTCAATTGATTGTCACCCACAAATTGATGGGTGGATATAGTAGTCAATAAGAATTTAGTTCTTCTTTTGAGAGGCTACGTTAAAATCGTCTTTCAAGGGTTTGGGATGAGAAATTGGTTTACAATAATATTTTGCAATTGAGCTATCCATGATTCCATCAATGTCCTCTTTTGAAATTTATTTTGGATATTTACATCACCTTTGAATATTGTATATTATGGACAAACCAAATCAAGGGTAATAACCTTAAATGATGCATTAAAGACACATAAGTTTATATACATGATAAGGTAAATAGAGTTATAGGTTGAAGTGAATTGAATAAATCTTAGGAGAAATACAATGGCATAAATGGTTGACATAATATTAAGAGGAAAATTTAAGTAGGAGACATGGTTTGGTTACACTTTGATAAGGAAAGGTTATAGGAATCGAGGGAGAAAAATCAAATATTTGAGATATGAACCTTTTCAAATATTTAACAAGGTAGACAACAATGCTTACAAATTCTGTCTTCCACCTTATATGCACATTTAAGCAATATTAAATGTAGATAACTTGAGGCTCTATGAGACATCCATGCTTGACACTACAACATTTTGGAACTTTTGGGGGGCTTCTCTTTTTCCCCAACTGACCAACAGGGGTGGTTTTTCTTTTGTGGGCGGTGGCGAAAAAACCGCCCCTAAAGGCACCAATGTTAAAAGTTTTGGCCTTTGAGGGCGGTTTTTAAAGAAATTGGAACCACCCCCAAAAACTGCTTTTAGGGGTGGTTTATGACCCCCCTAATAGAGCCCTATGGGGGCAGACATGAACCCCCCTCTTAGAACCCCTTCATTGAGACCTACGGAATTATTTTTTATAATAATAATAAAAACCCTCGAAGACTATATGGGAATTTATGCCAAAACCACACCCAAACACGTTGTTGTTAAAAGTTTTGGCCTTTAAGGGAGGTTGTTGAAGATATTTGAACCACTCCCAAAACTTACATTTGGGTCCATTTTGTGACTCCCCTAATAAAGGATTACATAGGTGGTTGGGATTCCTCCTGCTACAACTCTTCCATATAGAAATATGAGGGAGGTTGTTAGAAAATCACCTCTGTTGACCCCTTCTCTTATAAAAATATATGGGGGAAGTTGTCAAAAACACCCCTTATAGAGAGTTATAGGGTCATTTAAAAACCCCTCTCTTAGACATCAAAGAGGGAAGTTATGGACCCCCTTCATAGCCACCTATGGTGGCAGTTTGTAATCCCCTCTTAGTAGTCTAATACGTTGGTTAGGAACCCCACTCATACCTATAGGAAACTTTAGAACCCTCCTCATAACAACCTATAAAGGCAATTTAAAACCCCCTAATATCAATGTACAAGGATAGTTTGCAACCCCCATTATAGAAACCATAAGACAATAGAATTGCAAATTTCATATGTCAAAATTTGTAAATCTAAGTCCCATGCCGCCCTTTCAACACTGGACACTATAGAACACAAAAATAATCATCATCCAAAATCAACTCATATCTACTGGAAAATTATATTATTTCATGGCATTGGTTTCAGGTAATACTTTCAATTTCAACAGTCTTGCAGCATGAGAAAGCAATTTGATAACATACATGAATAACTAAGTTTCAGTTTAGTCATTCAAAACAAAATCAAAGAAGTAAAAAGTCTTATATAAATTCTCAAAAATTTCCAGAGATATGCTACAAAATCAAGATCTTATAAACAACAATATGTGTGTCAATGTATTGCTCAACTACAACATCAAATAAGGGTTAAAGTCCAAAGATTTGTCATTTCTAGCACTTTGTTTTCTACATTATGTGCATAAATTGTTTTTTTTGTATCTTGCAAAAAAAAAATGGGAATGCCACAAAATTTATAGGGGAGATGCTATGAAGTAAGATGAAAAATTCCATAAAATTTCAAGTCAAACCAATTCATATTTTGTGATAAATGAGGCACAAGCACCTAGAACCATTTTGCAATGATCTTGGAATCCATGAATTAGGTTTTCCTCAAATTTTGTGTGTTGGGGAATTATGATAAACTTAACATGGTCGTAAAAAATCACCCCAAGCAAGTAGTTAAATTTAATAAAATCAACAAAAAACATCTTCAGAATTCTAGGACACGGTGGTGGACTTTGACAATATTCAAAATCTATGTCCAAAAAATATTCAATATGTGCATTTTCATAAAAGTTAAGAATGGCATTCAAGTAAACAATACAGTAAATTAACTGATACAAGTACACTCAAAACTATGAGCACGAAAATGTAAGGTTCATGTTCAATAATACTTATTTATCAGCATCTAACCATGTGCCTCCACAATCTTGTCGAACATAATCCATGTCACAATAACCTACAACTTCATCATCTTTGCAATTTTTTCCTTCAAAGTGTACAACACTAATAGATCTGCATACTCCAATTCATATGTGTTACTGTTTCTCAACCCCTTTGTAGGGAATTTCAAAACTACATACCAATCATTCTCTACAAGATCTTGTACATAGAATACTTGATTTTCTTGTGATGCTAGAATAAATGGATCATCTTGCACTCTATCCTTACTTAAGCATCTCTTCGGATTCACCAATGTGAAACCAATTTCATCAAATTTTATTCCATTTTTCTTGTGTACATCTACCCAGTCACATTTGAACAAGGGAAAGTGCACACAATAGTAGTCCAATATGATTATTTCTTGGATCACTCCAAAATATGTTGTTGTCTGACATATAGTATTTTTGTCTTTTGCACATGATCTCATTAATGTTTGTGCATCTACGCACACACCACTATTTTGGGTGTCCCTAACATTCTGCATTATTTTAATTTGAAATATACACCCATTGATTAATTATGTCATACGTAGTTGCATATTTTCTTGGGCCATGTGCCACCCATTTAAGGGTATCATAAATAATTTATTTTCTTCCACCTGTAAAGTATTGAATGTCATTAGAAAACCATGCAGTTTCAAACTATATACAAATAAGCTTACTTTCACACATCATAATAGTCTTGTTCAATGAATTTTAAATAATTATAATTACAAGAACATGATATCATTACCTCCTTTCTTAACCAATCACTAAATTGTTGGCTGTGTAGATTTTGTAACAAGGCTTCATCTTTTTTGGCTTGGATGTTTCTATTTTTTATTTCACTCAAGTGCATCCTAATTTCCAGTAATGTCAATGAACATTTTTTAAAATATATTTTGATAAATTCTAATAAAAAATGATTTTATAAGATTGTGCTTATTACTTACTTTATCCAAGGTTGAACTTCATCTATATTGTGCAAGACCCACCTGTGGTTTTGTAACATACTAGTATTGTCCAATTCAATAGAAGTTCCACTAGATAAGGCCTTCCAATAATGACCAACCTCTCCTTCTTCATCATCCAAAGAGTCATTTCTACTATCCATACTTCCAATCTATTCCATACCTTCAACATATCCAACACAAAATTTTATGGATTCCTCCATAGTGTAGTTTTCAGTTGTGCACCCTTCTGGCCTATTAGTGTTCTTCACATAACTTTTGAAAACTTTCATGTTCCTACAAAAAACACACACACAAAACTTTAAGTCAAGTATAAAGTATGAATAAAGTATTGTTAATTATGTACTAGATGCACATAATATGTTGTAATCAAATGTGGATTTGTACATAGTAAAATTTCACTTACCTTTCAAAAGTTTACATCCATCTATATGTGACTGGGCCACAAAAATGTATCTCTGGTAACAAGTGTACGGCCAAATGTATCATTATATAAAAGAATAAGGGGGGATATTTTTGAGTAAGCACAATGTGGGCCACAACATCATCTTCTAAGTTTCCAAGATCTGTTGGATCCACCATTTTTGCACAAATTCTCCTATAAATTTACACAACAGGATTTGAACCCAAAATCCGATGACATCCAACATAAAGTACGTTTTTGTCGGTTTGTAATGATGAAAAGTACTGTACCTTCCGATTTCTTTAAGCATCATCGAATATTTGACGTCCTTAGCATAGGTTTTTCGATGACACTTTGCAACAATAGGTCGTCGGATATGCGACGGACGTGTGTCGAATTAACGACGAAAGTGTGTCAAATTTGCAACGACACTTGGAGTCCGAGTCGTCGGATATTCGACAATAGTGTGTCAAATTTGCGACAACATTTGGAGTATAGGTCATCGGATTTTCGACGTCCTTGGGCTATTTTTTGAAATTGTAGAAAGACATATTTCAAATAGTTTAAACCCATATTTTCAAAGGTAACTAGGTTCATATCGTCGAATATTCGACGACTGACGAATTATAAATATAAACATTTTTAAACATTCCAACATGTTTGCTATAGAAGCAATGGACGGTTTGCAGAAATGATTTATTCCTCGATGGATGGTTTGAGGAATTGTTTTATTCTTCAATGGGTGGTTGCGGGAATTTGTTTTTTTCTTTGACAAACAGTTTGTGGGAATTTTTTTCTTTCTTTGACAAACCTCCATTTGAGAAAATTTTGATGCATGGAACTTGATTTTTTAAGATTGTAGATAGTATTCATTCATGAATTTTTTGACAAAATGTCAAATAGAAATATTCCTGATCCAAATGAACACAATCGACAATTGCTTGCTAGATTATGGGATGCAGCGAAAAGAAGGGGAGATGGAAAATGTTAGTTTCCATGTACTCAATGTAGGGGATTTAAGAGGAGAAGAATATTGATCTCAATAGCCACAAAACATTGCAGGGAACATGGACACACTGAGGGGGGGAATCAATATCGTCCATTTGTAGGTTTAGCATTATAAAGTTTTTTATATTATTTTCTTTGGTAAATGTGTGTATTATTTTAATATTTCCTATATTAACTTATATCTATTGATGTTTTCATGTATTTGTAAAGGAAAGACACCCTATGACATATTGTTTAGAGGAAGTGCTTTCAAAACAAGTTCTGGAGGATCATGGAGCGTCTATGTTTAATGGAGAACGAGTGAATGATCATATTGAACAAGATGATCATACTGATAATGTAGTTGAAGATGATGGTACAAATACATTGATCCATGATTCATTTAATGTTAGAATGGATGAAGACGATGATGATGATAATGAAAATAGTGATGAATTTGATAATGAAAACGATATACCTCTTCTCGATAAGGCATATGAACCCCTTTATGAAGGCTCCAAAACAAATCTTCTCTCAGATGTATTGTTGATAATGAACTTGAAGGTTATGAATGGTCTTTCAAACATGTGACATCCCCGACCCTCCGACTGGTGAAGAGGACGCTACCATGCTATTTACGATCCAGGAAACCAGCCCCATGAACATGTGCATTCATAAAAATTGAATAAAATGCATTGAAGTAGAACATGCACAGATACATAATTATTTATCATACATAGCGGAAGCAAACATACATTCATTCATTCAACATGTTCATCATAATTTATTAACAGTAAATATAATTGCAGAAGTAAAATAGACAAGGTTACTTATCTTATAAAGAACTCGTCCCGCAACCAGCTACGTCGCTGCAACGTTCCACCCAACCATAGGCCAGCGTGCTCCTTAATCTCTCAGCAACGCTGCCACCCCTGAGCTGGGCATGATTCCCCAAGGAATAAGGAACAAGTAGGCTTACACATAGCCAAGGATACACAAAACACAGCCAGGCCAACATAGTTGGGTTTATCAGGCCATCCAAGAGCTGGGAAAGGCTAAATGCTAAGCTAGTGAGCTCATTACAGAGCTAGAGACACCTACACTAGAGCTAGCCTAACTTCTAAGACACCCACACACACCCAACACAAGGAATTAGTCCCTTCTTTGCTATACAGTCCCTCAGGCTCTGACTTCCCTTCCAGTGCTATTCAGGGGTTGTGGAGAAGAAAGCCAACCCTCTAGCTCTATCTGTGTGGTTCCCAAATGCACTAGGTTTATCAAGCAAACCAAGCCCTCATCCCTACTCCAACACAATCTGAAGACCAACCACTGCATACACGCAGTCAAACAAGCGATTCACAGCTTGGATAGGGAAAACAATTCTTGAGCCGTCCTTGGCCCTATCATGGCCAAAACAACTCCCAAAATAACCTACAACATCCCCCAAAACGTAAAGGCAGACACAGCCAACCAACGTGGGAAAACAAGAGCCCATTCTCAACAATGAAGCCACCGAGGAAAATTACACAGTCCGAAGATGGAAGAGGAAAGCCAGGTTCTCAGCTGGGCAAGGGAAAAACATATACACAGGCCACAAATCGGTAAGGAAAACATACACATAGCAGAAAAATGTGAATGGCCCTTCACAGGGAAATCGTGGGTGATAGAACACGACTCTCTAGCTTGCTGCATGAGTAAAAAAACCAGGAAGAATCCTGTGCGTGAGAATGAGCAAGACAATGGAGTATGTAGGTTGTCTCCCTACGTGAGTAAAACGATAGCGAATCTCAATCGGCGCACGAGGATGAGCAAGAATGAAGTCCCTGCATAGTGGTTTTCCTGCCTACGTGAAGATAGAAAGTCCGCTGGTGGAGTGGGCGTGTGGGAAAGGACTGACAGGCCTGCCACCCACCACTTCCCAGCAATGACTGCCCTCAACCAACATCAACAGTTTTGAATGGGTGGTTGACACATGGCCTTTTTTTCCATTGGTTCAAGGTTTAACAATTTCCCCCCTTATCCTTGGGAAAATCATGCCTTTTTCAATATGGTTGCAGTGACATAGTTGGTTGGGGTTCATTTAATTTAAAAAATGCATATTTACATAATGCCAAAATTAATATGGGTCGTATCTCGCGATATACCATCGACAACGATTCCCATCGCCTAAACATAACACAACCAAATCGATGGTGGGGCCTTTGCCATTAGCTCCACACCACGATTCATTACAATACATACATCACATACATTTAATGCAAATGGGGTCAAAACCGGGGTGTTACATTCCCCTCCCCCTTCAATAGCACTGTCCTCAGTGCTTTACAAAATTTGAACAAAAATGCTGCACTGGTACCGCCTCAGTGTTCCGCAGAATTGAACAAAAATGGATGTGCCAATCGCATGGCATCCTCCAGCTCCCATGTAGCCTCTTCAGGACTGTAGTGCTCCCATTACACCTTTACCTGCCCTATGGCTCAGTTCCAGAGCATTGTGACCTTCCTGTCGAGGATGCACATTGTCTTGGTTCGGAACTCTCCCTCGGGTTCCACCTGAATCACATCCCAATTTATCACATGGTTAGGATCATGTACATATCTCTTAAGCAAGGAAATATGAAAAACATTATGAGCTCTAGTGCTAGCAGGCAATGCAAGTCTATATGCAACTATCCCTATTCTTTCAAGCACTTCAAACGACCCACAATATCTAGGCGACAACTTGGCACAACTTCCAAGATTCAAGGAACTCTTCTTTGCCCTCACCCTAAGGTAAACATGATCCCCAACTCTGAACTCCCTGTTCACCCTATGCTTATCTGCATAGATTTTCTGTTTGTCCTGTGATGCTTTTAGATTCTGCCTGATCTTTACGACCTCTTGCTCCATTTCCTTGAGCAATTCTGGCCCAAGCACAACCCTGTTCACTGGGTTATCCCAAGTCACTAGTGTCCTACACCTTCTTCCATACAAAGCTTCATACGGACTAATCCCCAAGGATGCCTGCTGTCCATTGTTGTAAGCAAACTCTACCAAGTGTAAATAATCTTCCCACTTGGTTGGTTTGTCCATCACATACATGCAAAGCATGTCCTCGAGCACCCGATTAACTCTCTCAGTCTGCCCATCTATCTAAGGATGGTATGCAGTGCTGAAATTTAGCTTTGTACCCAAATCTGCAAATAACCCCTCCCAAAAATTGGAAGTGAACTTGACATCTCTATCAGAGACTATTTCCTTAGGCAATCCATGCAATTCGAAAATCTCCTTCATGAATATCTTTGCAATGTCATCAGTCTTATGTGTAGACTTCACCAGTATAAAATGTGTCGCCTTTGTCAACTAGTCTACCACAACCATGATGGAATCATGTTGTCTCCAAGTCATCGGCAATCCTGTAATAAAATCTATGGAAATAACTTCCCATTTCCATTCTGGAACTAGCAAAGGCTGCAACAAGCCTGCTAGATGTTGATGCTCAACCTTTACCTATTGACATTTCATGCACCTGGAAATGTATTCAGCCATGTCCTTTTTCATTCCTGGCCATAAGTACCGCTTTCTAGCTATAACAATTGTTTTTTAGTACCTGGGTGACTGGAATACGGATCTTGATGGATTTCATCCATAACAACTCTCCTCAAATCTGCTACATTTGGAATATAAATTCTACCTCTATAAGTAAGAAGTCCATATTCTTCAAATTTATATCCCTCATACCTCTTCTCAAGACTTTGCTGCTGCAATTTGTCTTTTACTTGCTCATACAATTCATCTCCAGCAGCATGACTAACAATATGCTGCCTCAAATCTGATTGGAAAATACTATAAGGGATGCCACATGCATTTCCTACACCTTCCTGCTGAGTGCATCAGATACCTTATTCTCTTTTCCCTGTATGTGCTTGATTTCAAAATTGAACTCACATAAAAATTCCAGCCATCTCGCTTGCCTAGCATTCAGAGCAGGCTGATCAAACAAATACTTCAGACCACAATGGTCTGTCTTGAGCTCGAATCTCCTACCCATCAAGTAATGTCTCCACATCTTGAGGGCATGTACTATGGCTGCAAGCTCCAGATCATGAGTGGTGTAGTTCTTCTCATGCTCCTTCAGCTTTCTCGACTCATAACATATTACGTGGTTGTCCTGCATAAGGACTCCTCCAAGCCCTTGTCTGCATGCATCGGTACACACCACAAAATCTTTCTCTGGGTCTGCAACTTTCAATACGGGTGCACTGGTGAGAAGATTATTCAACCGCTGGAAACTTTCTTCACACCTTGATGTCCATCATTTTGGAAGAGGCTCGTAGAACCTATTTTCAATTTTTGTGGAGTGGTAAACAAGAGGCGCATGTGACTCCATGGGTGCGATGGGAGAGGATTATTGTCCCTAAAGTCCCGGGAGGACGGGGCCTCCAAAATATCTTCTTGTTTGCTAAGTCATTGGCAGCCAAGGGGGGTTGGATACTCTTAAAGGAAGATAGTTTGTGGACATAGGTCATTGCACATAAGTATATTGCCTCTGATACTATGGAAGACTAGATTAGGAGTCCTGTGAAATCTCATTCAGGTGGCTCGGTAATTTGGAAAGTTGTGGTTAAATCCATTGATGTGATAGAATCCAGCCTGGCCTAGAATGTGGGGAATGACAGGAAAATAAGGGTTGGCGAGGACCCATGGGTCGGATGTAATCAACAACATATGCTTCCAGATCACACGGTGGAGGATTTGAGACAGAGAGGTATTGTTTATCTTTCATAATTAGCTGCACCATTTTAGGAGAACAGATGGTTCAAGACCTGGAAATCGGCAATGGATTTTGAATTACCAGCGCCTGATGAATGGGAATTAGAACACTTTCTTGGGGTTTTGATCTAGGCACATATTCAACTCAAGGACAGGGAGGATGTTCTCATATGGGATGTGGATCTGGCTGGAAGATATACCCCGAAGGCGGGGTATATAAAACTAAGTGCAGATGGATTTCAAAGGGTATTGATTTGGTGGTGGAAGAAACTATGGAAGATCAAAAGCCCACCAAAAACCAGAGTTTTTATGTGGTGTGTGCTGGAAAACAAGGCACCTACCTGGGACAATTTACAAAAAAGGCGTTTCTAGGGTCGTGGTTGGTGTGCTCTATGTAAGGCTGATGGTGATTCTGTAACTCACCTTTTCTTACATTGTCCTTTTATCAAAGAAGTGTGGAAAGAATGTTCGAAGGCCCTTGGCCTGAATTGCAGTTGGGAAGGTCTCTTGGTACTTCAAGCCTGGGAAAATTGGAGGAGGACTGAATCACAGGAATCGATGAGAGCTCTACCTTTATTAGTGATTTGGGGCATATGGTTGGCTATAAACACATTAATTTTTGTTGATAAAGCATGCACTCCAACAATTACAACAATCCTGGCTTGTGGTATTCTCCTTGCTTTCCCTTAATACATCAAGGTCACTAGACAAAGGGAAGTGTTGGAATTAGAAATCGACAGATCAATGCCGTGGGGGTTTTTTGATGGGGCTACTCAAAATAATCTTTGTGGGGGAGGAGCTCTTCTTTTCCTTTTGGAAAACCACTCCTTTGAATTAATGGTTGGAATGGGGGAAGGCAGTAACAACTATGCAGAGTTACTGAGCTTAAATTTTCTTCTCATTTTTGCACTAGAGAAAGGGTGTAGAACTCTAGATGTTTGTGGAGATTTGATGAATGTGATAAAATGGATAGAGGGGATTCAACTTTGCAGAAATCTAAGACTTGCCAACATATTATCTTCCATTAAAGCAGTTTTAGACACTTATGCATCTTTTTCATGCCGACATGTCTACAGGGAAAACAACTAGAAGGCAAACAAAGCGTTGAAGGAGGGGCTGCAGTTGGCCTTGGTACAGTGGAAGATTAGAGAATTGAAAGAGGACACTATCCAGGAATATTACCATCTACCTTTTATAGAGGGAGCAACTCCTCTATAAATTTTACTCTCCACATCAAAAATATGTTTATATTCGGGTTACTGATATTTTGAGGTAGAGTTGGGACTATCATGGAATAGTCTTGGTTTTTTGGACTGACTCATTTTGGTCTGTCACTGAACAGTTTTGGTTTTTTGACTAACATGATTCAGTTTGCATAATATTATATGTTACAGGTTGGAAAAGAATTGTTTTATTTTGTATTTTGTTTGAACAGGGCAGTAAGCATTTTAAATGATGATCACTATTATTTTGTATGGGGGTATTTTCAGAAGACCTTCAAGGTCTGTTTCTCTTTTTTTATCATACGCTTTACTAAAATACACAGCAAAGTGTATCTACTAAATGTAATTTTGTTCTCGACAGATGATATAAAATTACGCTTTTTTTTCCATATATATATATATATATATATATATGCACCTTAATCATTATTCACAAACAATAACACATGTTTCTTTCTTGCTTCGACAGCGTCAATTCGGTGAAACATATCAAGAGCTTTTCTTGCAGGTGCAAGAGCAACTTGCATCTAATGATGCACCTTTTTATCTTTTCAAAAACATAGTCAGGAATGGTGCAAGAGGCATTGCCACAACCCCAAATTTTCACAAAAATTTAAAATTTTTGAGTTAACAATAAATGTTATAACCTGCGGTTCTACTAACAGCTAACAGTTGGCATAAAGAATAGTTAAGTAATTGGTTTCTATAATAACTTAACAGTTTATTTTTCGTAGCATGATTAAAATCTTTTTGTGTGTTATTTGCTTCAGTATATTGATTAGCTCTTTTATGTCAGTAGGTGGAATCTACTTTTAAATCCGGGGCTTACTTAGCATTCGTGCTAACGCAGATGAATACTGTTTCTTACAGGTTTTTATAGGTATGATCGATCGAGTATATATTTTTAAAAGATCTATTAGTGTCAGCAGTATTTTGTTTGCAATTTAAAAAAGCTTAGTACAATAAGCTGCTAAACACTACACAGCTCCTATAAGGTAAAATCATTTGATTTTCATCAGTTGTTCAAATAAACAAGCTTGGAAAAAGTATAATGATAGTACAACATAATTGTGACTTTAATACTAGAATCTCAGATATGTGTATTTCTTCTTTAGTCTAAGTAATTAGTAATACTCATAAACATTGTTTTCTTGACAATATTTTTGCAATAATATCTTGTCTTGCCTGTATATTTATTGTCCCTTAAATTATTTCTATAGGGTACTTATAGCCTATTATCTTATAAACAGTAAGAACCTTTGAGTGTAGAAACTATGACCATTATACCCTTTTACAAGAGCTTAAGGTTACCCATACTTCGTTCCCAAGTTTAACTCTGAGTTATACTTACTTTTGAAAATGTAATAGGATCGTCCCTATTCCTATCATCCATTTTATCTTTGTAATTATCTTACTGTCCACTAGACACTTTGTATAAACATAAAGCCAAGTTGGAAATACTCCCAAGTATTATCAAAGTAATGTCGTATAAACTATGTGACATAATTTTGTGATAATACTTTCATATTTAGATTTGTACTACTTCATAGTTTCGATGCTATGGGAGTTATCAGTTCATTTATATTTCAAAGCTAAGTATAAATGACTTATTCGATGAACATTCAATTCTACCAAAAGTTTGTTTTTATAACATTTTTAATTCTAGCCTTTAACTTCTTTGGCATTATTATAAGATACTATCTATAGGTGTTAGACTTGGAATATTCCTAAAGCAAAAAGGGTTTACTATGCCCAAGCTATAAGAATGAGTGGTATAACAATGGTCAACTTACCAGGCACTCATAACCAAACCTTCATCGTGTATAAAGTTTGCAAGGAACAACTCAAAGCCTTGCTACTAGAGACACTATAGTTATGTCCTAGTTATCATTTACTCTTTTTATAGCTATACTAAAGACTTTTATAATTTAAACTAGTTCATAAACAAAATATATGTATATCACAAGTTTTCATTCTACTCAAAATGATGTTTAGAGTATTGTCGTACCACCCAATTAAAATATGGTAAAGTTTAATATACAACTACACTATATTATTATGATAGTGTTTACTTTGTGATGACACTATGTCGTTGATAGCAATGGTTTGTACTTAATCCAAAAACGAACTTAATATATGGTTTATACGTGACATGAAACTTGGTCAACGTAATTCCTTCGTGATAATAATCTAGTGATTAGGTTAATATAATACACGGTGCAAATGATTAGAGGTTTGGTTACATATTATTGGGCTGTCGTTATAGTTTAACCCATGCTGCATGATCAAACAAATAATATAATGCCTCCATGCAGGAACTATGGATCACGACCCTCATTGTTTGAATAAATTTATGGCTACGTGGTTGAATCCTGTCCACGTGTGGAAGATATTAAACACTTTGGAAACCTAACCTAATGCATTATTGTCCCATAGTTTACGCTGGCTCCAGGGTTGCTTGGCTTGTCTCCCATGGCCGTCGTCGTTCTCCTGGTTACCGTCGCTTTATACCTAGACTCTGTGCTGCCTCCATTCTCCAATGAGTGGTTTTGATTGCTGGTTCATTCTCTGTCAAACGTAGAGTTATTCTTCCTACTACCTTTGTTTCGCTGCCAGGGAAACTTTCTTCCCAAGCCCGCGTAATTTGGTGATTTCTTCAGTTCTCCTGCTCGATTCTTCGTAGCTCGCTACTGTGTGCGGTTCTGAGAGTTGTTGTTTTCCCCACTGCACCATTTTTAGGTGACAGTGCTGGTATATCCGTTCGCCATACTCCCAGTGATAGGTAAAAATCATAAAGGTCCTTTCTTTCATTTTACTGCAAGTTTTAATATAGTATATTTTCAAGCTTTTACTCGTAATATAATTTACTGACAGGGTTTACCATTACTGCAGGTACTCGTTGAAGTGAAGCCTGTACAAGGGTAGGGAGACAGCCTTTGCGACGGCGTGGCTCAAGGCTCAAACTTGGGTAAGCCCCGTGGTCTGAAAGATGGGTTCTCTCCTTAAATGCAGTTTGTGTGGTCATTGGACTCGCCCAGGGTTTGAATGCCCTTTCTCGTCTTGCCACGAGCTATATTATGCTTCTACTGTTTACAGGTTGTTTATAAGCATGTTTAAAAATCAAACCCTTGATAGGGTGGATGCACTTTGTGAGTGTAGTGTACTTGTCAAAGCTTGGCTTCGCAGCTAGTTTAGGTTGTGAATTTTGTGAAGGTAGCTTCGTTGTGACTTGCTTTGGTTGTTAGCCGTTTACGCTGTACTCTGTATGATTTAGGGTTTATACCCTTTTTGAATATTAATGAAGTTGAACTCGGTTGAGTATTTTATCAGGTTTTTATATATTAAATTTTGAAGGCTGGTACTCACAGCCGTGATGTAAATCTTGATTATTTGATGAAAATTTACAGGTTAGGGTTTGACCTGTAAAACCCTTGTTTGGTTTATTTTACTCTTAAATTAATAATTATGTTGTTTCTCTATTTTAGTCTATTTGTCCTTAAAGGACTGAGAGCGGATTATTTGACTATTAAGATGATTACAAAATTGATACGAGAAATGATTATTATGTCTGTAATAGTCATGTATTAGTTTTAAGGTTTTGAACCCCAACATTTAGATATATGCTGTTATTAATAGACTCTCTTTCTTTTATAAATGCAATTGCACATGTTAGACAATAATTTGGAAAGAAATTAACCTAAGTATAACCTAGGTTACTACAGTACTAGAATTATTTATAATTTATATTTTAATATTTATCATTTATGCTCACAACATGAGCTAGGGTTTTGCTCCCTTTTATTTTATTACCTTGTAATTTTTATTACTGTATACAGTTTTTCTTTAATTTGTATTTATAAATTATTAACCTATAATTGTCACTGTTTAAAAATAATAATAATATTATTTATATTTATAATTCTATTATTTAAGTAGAACATAAATTCTTAAGTTTATGTTAGTTCTTGTTTATATAGTGGTTATGACTGAAAGCAGTCTGTAATATTTGTGTTAATTTACTTCAATTTGTATCTGTGGATTACTTAGAATACAAAGTTAAAAGAACCTCCATACTTATCAGTATTCTTTATATTTACACAGTTCTACAAAAGTATAAAAATAATTTATAGTATTAACTTAAAACCCTAAGTTACTACTGTCCTTTAGCTATTTAAAGCTCGGTAAGGACTACTCTAACCTTTATCATAATATTTAACCATAGTTCACATAGATACAGGAATATTAGTTGTTACTAAAGGAAAAAGCTATCAGTACTATGTTTATATCTATTCTTAACATAAACTATTAACTTCCAATTGATAAGACTAATTCTTCTATTTCCAAGTAAAAGTACAGTTTATGTAAATAAAGACTGTGTAGAAAATGATTGATAAAATTTACCTACTAATGTCAATCAGTAATATGAGTAATATTCTGTATTAACATGCTATTTGCATAGTCTATTTCTAATGACATGTCTGCAACAAATTAATAATCTTTCTAGAAAGCATCCATCTACTGAAAAGTACATTTCAATACTATGAAACATAAATATTCAATTCATTTATAATCCTACCATACTTCATTTACTTAAACAAACTACCTGTGCTAGAGTACGATCTGGATTACTCCAGATGGGGAAAAACACAAGTAGGATTTATCTTCATCACAATACATATTTAGTCTAGAATAACTAAAAGATTTCAACACAACATAACTTAACATCATTCAATAATTGATCATACACAGAGATAAACTATAATACAGAAATTAAAAGATAATGAAACCTGTTTTTAAAGCTGGACGACAACAGCAATGGGAGGCCGTTCCTCCCTACCAACTCCTAGAGAGCTCTCAAACAGTGACTTCTCAGGACCCCCGAGCCTGTTCTGGTCTGCTTGGCTGGAACTAGGTGGAGAAATCAACAAAGTACCAGTCCTGAGACTCAATACCCACTCTGCATACTGCAATAAGATCTTTCAGCTGTAAAGCTGTACTAGATCAACTTCCTGCAGTTTACCCCTCAAACACCTTCCTTCCAATTTCCCTTTCCCAATGAATTCCTTGAAGTGCATTCACCTGAATGATTCTTCTCCTGGAATGAGCAGCCTCAGCTCTCTACATTGGGCACTTTTAATAAGATTGCCTAGGTCTTTTTGGGTTAGTTGTCATTAATTGAGCCACCTGCTCTAATCCCACTTTCTTGGGGGATAATGACCCCAAATGCAGGGAAGTTGCCACCTGCAACATAGGAAGTGTTTGAGGATGCTGCCACTTGTCTTTTTGCTCTTCACCTAGTTCCTTCCACCACTTGACCAGTAACACTCTTTTTAACAGCTCTCCCAGGCTGTTGTCTCCACTTTTATTTATTTAAAAATTAAATATTCAGAATTACATTCCACATCCTTGACTCTGCTGAGTCATCAGTTTCCACTTAGCATTAAATTTAACATAATGTTTGGGAATAATATCAAAATAAGATAACATTATTTTACAAAATTGGGGCATGTGACAAGCATCATCTAATACAGACATTCACATCCACATTTATTGATCCACTAAATGACGACTATGCAATTTAGAACCTTGTGCCAATTGCTCAATCAAAATCATAGGTTCACTTTTTATATACACTTGATTTTGTTCTCTGCTTCTCGTCCCCTATATGAAGTTGTTCATGCAATAAGCATTTTTTTTCTTTCTGTTTTTAAACTAGCCTAGACAAGGAAAACATGTTTTGTGCTTCTGTTTCATTGAACAATAAAACAATCAGCTATGCACCTTTTTGATCATTTCTTATGTTATATAACTATGGAATTTACGGATCCAAGGAATTCTCAAAGCCAAAAATGTCTTTGCTCCTCCATTTAGAGCTATTTGCAACAATTGCGACTTGCCAATGATACAAAATTTTCAGCGTTGTACATTTTGCAAACAAGAAACATAAACTCGATATGAACACAACCTTGAATGCAATTTGGACACATCAGATGGTTTGATAGAATGTTGTTTACGAGGTCCATTGTTGAAGCAAAGTTGCCCGGCAATTGCAGTTGTTTCATATGAACAATATTGTCAAAGTGTTTCTTCTGTGATATTCAGCTTGCGAAGATTTTGCCAAGAAGGGACTTTTACCTTGGCAATGGACAACATAATATCTGATCTTGCAAGAACTTAACAACCAATACAAAATCACAGGTTTGCTTCTAGTCCTGTACCCCCCTTTAAAAAAAAGGCATATCACACTACGAACTTTAAAACAAATAGTCCATGGGAGCATATTTTTTGGCACAAAGCAAATAAACATTTGTTTTTTGAACAACTACATCACTTAAAAAAAAAACTATTTTTCAAATATTCAAACAACTTTTTTTGTAGCACATACATTTGTTTTTAAAGCAACTACATCACTTGGTTTTTCAAAAACAAATCTGTTTTCAAATATTCAAAAAACATTTTTTTTTGTAGCACTTGAATTTCACTGTGCTCTACAATGTTCAAATTTTTGCTTAATGGTCTCACTTTATTGTGTGTCAAATGTGCAGACCCAACTATGGAAACAAGAAAACAAGTTGCATCCATTTTTGACACCCGCGTTCCCAACTTATACTGTGTTCACATCTGCGTTCCTTTTTATAATTTGTATATTGCGCATAGAAAAGTTGTTTTTAGTCTTGCATCAGAGAATGTGCAGTGTAAAACACAAATTTCATTGCATATGCCGCAATATCATCACTCCATTTTTGAAACATGGCTCTGTCTTTTTAGCATACCACACCTCTTAAACATACATTGATATTTTGTCTCCTACAACTGCTATCTCATATATTATAATGTCTTATGACATTAATATCTTTTTTATCTAAAGAATGTTATGTGACATTTCATCTGATTTCATTTCCCACTTGTTAACTGTTTTTTTTTACTGCATTAAACCTTTACTTTTTTCAGCTATTGATAATACATCTCTATTTTTTTTTTACTTTTTAAATCACATATAGACAAATGTTACTCGCTAGATTTCGCCATATATGCATATGTGTTGTGTTTTTTTGTTGATGATGTATGGTTTGACTCTGAAAACATAAACCTCAAATGCAAACTTGACATTTTTAATACCATCAATACTCTTAGGTGTCTGCACAAAAAATATAATCTTATGCTTAGATTTTAGGATGCATTCAAAAACAAATCTTACACCATTTTTGATGAAAATATGTTGATAAAGCATGTTTATAATGTATGTAACAAAATTTTTGGTGTAGAAAAAACCATATATCATTAGAAAGGTTGCTTGGTTGATGTTAATGTTCTTTTCATTTTTTTCCTTCGACAAATGTTGCAGTGCTAATGTTTTCCATCAAATATTACAGGTCAAGATTTTTTTTTCATGAACATTTAACCATTTCCCAACAATTTTATGCTACCCAATATATTAAAAAAAACAACTTGCTTTTGTTCAAGTTATAACATTAGATTTCAACCTAAATGGGAAGTAAAATAGTTTTTTTAGCAGCCATAGAAACAAACCAACTTGACAAAATTCAAGATATACAATTTAAAACTAGATTTGCACCTCAAAAAAAAAAAATGTTTCGGACTAATATATCAAATATTAAAATTAGACATTGACCTACAAGTGAACAAATTCAATGTTTTTTGCAAACCAAAACTTTTGTCACTACTTGTTGTCATTACTCTTCTTCAAATTATGAATTGCTTGGTAAAGTTTATAATTTGAATTCATGTGATTTAAGTAAATTCATGTGATTTAAGTGAAACTGCGATTTTAGAAAAAGAAATCGTTATAGCTTTTAGAAAAGTTTTCATACAAAAATGAAATGAACTTCTCCAATTATTGACTTTTCAAACTAAAAACAATGAGCTTGAATACATACAACCTTGAAATGCACAAAGATTCAAAATGAATTGTC
This sequence comes from Pseudotsuga menziesii, assembly GCA_001517045.1. Classification (NCBI taxonomy): domain Eukaryota; kingdom Viridiplantae; phylum Streptophyta; class Pinopsida; order Pinales; family Pinaceae; genus Pseudotsuga; species Pseudotsuga menziesii. The sequence goes on from LPNX010633828.1 coordinate 1,200,267, forward strand.
ATGTTTCAGATTTCTTACTTACCTTTGCTCCTCCTTAATCCTTGAACAAACCAATTTATATTCTTAATCTCTTTTTCTATTGCGATCAAATTTCAAAGTCCATCAATCTCTTGTTTTATAACACATGAGACCATAGTTAAACTATAGAAAAGTAACTTTCACAATCTCCCCACCTAGATTCAATCCCTAATAAAATATATTCCATTGTGATAAAAGCGGTAAATGCTCCCTTCCTTCAATTGGGAGTCCGGACTATAGCGTGTCTCTGGCCTAAAATTTATGGTGGCAGCCTTGATTTAACCGTGTTTAGGTAAATATAAAAAGCCAAACAAAACACGTGAAACCCTAACAAAATCAAAAGAGAAATTAGAAGTAACGGGAAGAGCGTGTGGGCATCGGTTCGGAAAGTTTGGGGTTCCGAGAGGCTATAAGAATAGCGCGCAGAGTGGTGGTTTAGAGAAAATAGAAGGAACTGGAAGAGCGTGTGGGCATCGGTTCGGAAAGTTTGGGGTTCTGAGAGGCTATAAGAATAGTGCGCAGAGTGCTGGTTTGAGCCGGAAGCTCTCCAAATCTCAGGAGTGTGAGGGACTCGACAGCCGAAGCCGGAGGTCACGTGAATGGGGGGTGGCAATGCCCAGAAAGCCAAGATGGCCCGAGAGAGAAATCTGGAGAAGATGAAGGGCGCTAAAGGTATGTCAATCCCCATCTCAAAACTGGTTATTCTCTGGCAAATCGTAGGGTTTTGTTGTTATTATTATTCAGGTGACCAGGGGCCTTGATCCAACAATTTGCCCTCGTTTTGTTCTATTTTTTCTGTTTTTTTCGGACGGCGTATGATTGATGCTGGGAGTCATAGGTTTTCAATAACTGGCGGTCGCCAATTTAATTCTAGTTGACAACCATGGTATTCAATGTCAGCATTACCCTATTACCAGATATCCTTGTATACATTCTTCTTACCCCAGTCGAAGGGATAAGGGTCCCAATTCCCGTGGGGCTTGAATAACCGTCCTTCTCTTTCATTGAAGCTCTGAACCGACCTAATCTTGTGAGTTAGCTCACTTAAATGCCTGCTCATGGAAGTCTTTTCATCTCTTTGAGGCCTACATTTTTTCCACTATTAAATAGTTTGTTTAATGTAAACGCCCTTTCTTAAGATTATCGAGTTAATCGTATAATGTGCTTGTCTTACACAGGTAGTCAACTTGAAACAAACAAGAAGGCAATGACCATTCAGGTGTGTTTCCTGTTGTTTTCCGAAGCCTTTTCTTCTACTTTTCATTGGATGTGGTCATGTCCTTATTTTTGATGTTATAAACACTGTTAGATGAAGATGAGGTCAACCGGAATGCAGATAGAATTAATATTACACACAATGAGCTGATAGATGTGCATTAAGACTTATTTCAGCCTTCATAACAGCAGATGAGAATGGTTATTTTAAAGCTTGTGGTTTTCTTTTATAATAAAAATCTTTTAATCTCTGGATGGGGTTTCTAGGACCCTGTAATGTTTTTTTTTCACACAAACGGGTAGTTTTTTGCATTAATAAAACTGCTGAATAGCAGGGTCTAAAAGATTACAGTAGGAAAGTTTATGCCATTTAAGGCAGAAGTATAAAAGATAATCAAAATTGATGTTACAGTCCTCCAGTTTTGAACAACTTGTACAATTTCTACTGTTATATTTTCTGTAAAACAGTCCTAAAATCAAGATGCATTTGCAAAGCATAAGAATTTACTCTTTAATTAGATTGCTTGCTACCTCCAGAAGACTGAAATTCTGACGATTTCCACATTTTCTTGCAATTGCTGGATTGTTTGCTCTTCCCTTGGAAGACCTCGAACTTCTGTTTCACTTTGCTGATCCAAGACCAGTATTACGGAGTTATGACTGCCATTGTTGGCTGCATTTCTAAGAGTGTCAACTGTTTCTGTAAGGGCTATTATATGTTGACGCTGTGCACCTATAGCTTCTGCTGTAGTGGCAATTTACATTATCAATTCTTTTACCTGAGTTGTGAGGGATTGAATTACTGCAATATTGCTCTTTATTTGCTCCTCCTGATGTTTGACAGCGTTCTTTAGGTCAACTTTCTCATGCATATTTTTTATGCAGCTTGGACAATCCATTTGCGAAGCTCCACTTTTGCTATCTACACTTCTGTTAATTCCTTTCTTGGAACTACTCTTGCTCTTCTCAGCTCTCTGTGCAGAGACCCAGCTCAAAATGACAAAGGCAAGCTTGAGGATTAGACTAGAGATGGTTTTTGTCAATCTCAACAAGCCTTGTGCTGTATCTTTTATATCCTGCTCTGAATAGGAATGGGTTTTCAATGTTTAGCTCAAAGGTGAATTGAGCTGGTGTCCTATAAACCTTGATATCTCCTCCAACGCAGTTGATTGCTTCTTGTCCAATCTTCCTACAAAATTGAGATATTGCCAGAGTAATTTGAGAGTTGTTGAACTATCCTTGAATTGGCGCCCTGGTTTTTGTAATTGTGGAAGCAAAATGAAATATGGATCCTTGAGTCCTATGCAGTACCTATGAGAGCCCAAATAGAGATAGTGCGAGCTATTTAATCTTATTAATGAACTAATAATCATTAATAAGATTAAATAGGAAGTTCTATTAAATGAACAATCATCATGTACTTACATCTTATTAATGAACCTATTTAATCTTAATCATCATATTAGGAAGTTCTAATAGAATAGATTTAAAAAAAGATGTAGTCAATCTAGATGGATACAACATAAAATTGAAAGGAAAATGGATTTTATGGCTTCTCTAATGATGTGGGTATAATACTTTATAATCACACATTTGTTAAAGTGATTATGAAGGGTATCGATTATATGTTCTTTTGGTGGGTTTGGATAGAGTAGCCAATTTGGCTAATGAAGAATTTGCCAAAAAAACAAGGAATTTGGTTTCATAATAAGAAAATGTTGGTAATTAAAAAGTTCTAATAGAATAGGGTTTAAAAATTAAAATCTTTTTATAAAGATGAAATTAGATTTAGTCAATCAGGGTTTTTTTAATATTTAAGTTTATATGACACAAAATTAAAAGAAAAAGATAGATTTTATGTAATGTTGATTATAAAATGTTGGAAGGTGGTAAGCAATTATATTGGTTATATTTAGTTAAATAGGTGATAAGACAAAGGTGTAAGGGGAAGATAACAGGATTAGAGAAAAACCCTTAAATTCTATCAAGGATAATTGGTTGTCAAGTGTGGCTAAGTTTATATCTATCTATACAATTATATATGATGTTTTTTGATTTACATGGCTTCTCTAATGATTTGGATTGAATAATGAAGTGTTGATGCTAGGTGTGATCGAAATAAATGAGATGCTTAGTGATATTAGAATGCTCTACAATCATGGATTTGTTAAAGCGATTGTGAAGGGTATGAACTATATGTTATTTAAGATGGGTTTGGATAGAGTGACCAATTTGACTAATGAAGAATTTGCCAAAGAACAAGGAATTTGGTAAGCACCTTGAGAAGATAAATAGGATTAGAGAAAAAACCTTAAATTATATCAAGGATAATGGGTTGTCAAGGGCGACTAAGTTTATATCTATCTATGCAATTATATAGGATGTTTTTCAATTTCCAGGGCTTCTATAATGACGTGGATTGAATAATAAAGTGTTGATGCTAGGTGTGATCGAAATAAAGGAGATGTGCAATTATATAGGATGTTTTTCAATTTCCAGGGCTTCTATAATGACGTGGATTGAATAATAAAGTGTTGATGCTTGGTGTGATCGAAATAAATGAGATGCTTAGAGTTATTAGAATGCTCTACAATCTTGGGTTTGTTAAACGTGTTTGTGAAGGGTATGAACTATATGTTATTTAAGTTGGGTTTGGATAGAGTGACCAATTTGACTAATGAAGAATTTGCCAAAAAAACAAGGAATTTGGTAAACACCTTGACATTGCAGCAAGTTTTGTCTTTGACGCGTTTGAATAGTTATTTGAAGATCTTTTAAAGCCTAAATAATTTTGAACTTTATTAATTTATTTTCATTTTGAAATTATAGTTCAAATGAGTGAACTCATTATCCATGGCTGTAGCCATATGGGTTTTTTAACCTTTTTTCCATGAGAATGATTTTGGGTCAAATCCTTTTGGCACTTCCCTTCCATTTTGAGGACGGTACTTAGGGTAAACCATAGATTATTTAGGGTACAAGCCTACAAGGTTAAGTTAATAATAGAACTTGAAGCCATTACAACAATATACCCATTATGAGCTCAACATGTCACCTATGAGAATAATACCTAGGTGGGGAGGACAATACTCCATCCCACAACCACAAAGGCTAAATCCAGTTGACATGAATGAAGGTTTTAACCTATGTTGTAAACATGGATAGTTATAAAATTTTCAAACTATTATTATTGTTGTTTTAGCTTTTCAATTTTATAGTTATAAACTTAATATATGAAATTATGAGGCTTCAAAATGGTTTTTCATATATAATCACATCCAATTTCAATATATATTTATATTGAAATAGTTCTTTTTCATGAATGGTATATTATGGAAATTTTTTTAGGCACTTTCCTCCATTTCGAGGATGGTATTTGGGGTAAACTGGTTGGTTGCATTTTTGATAATGTAACTATATGGGGACATTGAGCGAGGTCCAAAATATTCACAAAGGCGACTGGCTCAAGGATTTGACCCATGGGCATCATAATACTTAACCACTTCAGCTAACCCATTGCACTAAAATATTTAAATTATTTAAGTACACTTCTCAATATAACTGAAATGAAATCATGTAGATAAGTTCATCACATGTCATGTTCATCATAATTAAAGAAACCATATTACATTAAAAGTTTTGTGTTCATCGTAATTAAAGAAACCATGTTATGTTATTTTTTTTGTATTCATATTAAATGGACGCCCACTTCCCTTTTTGTATAATTTTGTTTTAGATATTTTGAATAAATTTGTTTTAGATTGAATTTTATGTTTTGCGTGAATTTAACAACCATCATCCAGGAAAGTACTCTCTTTGCAGATAAAAGGAGAAAGAGAGGTATATACAAGAATCAACTCAAGTTTGAGGAGAGGAATAATGGACATGTCAATTGATATTAAAAGTATCATAGATAAGGTGAATAAAAAATGGATTGAATTAAGGATCAATAGTAGTTCTAGGTATATATACAAGAATCAACGAAGGTAGAGAGGAATAATGGATGTTAGCTAATGTTAAAAGTATCATATAGGTAAGGTGATGAGAAAATAGTTTGAAATGATGGTTCGATTTTAGATGGGAAAATGAAAAAATAAGGAATAAGAAAATAAAATGTTCTATCCTTCTCAAATCGTAAAGTGAATAGATTTAATATACTTGATGTCTAAAATTTATATAAATTTTCATATATATAATTATATAAAATTTTATGTTTATTATTAAAATTTATATTTATTATGTATTTTCATTTTGTTAGTACTTTGGTGTATAATATTGACGAGAAGAGTGAAAAAACTATTTATCCAAAAGATGAACTAAAGTCATAATTTGTCACCAAGTTACCTTTAATGGATACTTAGGCTCTTAATTTAACTAATTAATCCTCAAAACACTAATAATTTATTTAAGTCCTTTAATATACATAAGTCGCTTTGCACAAATACTAAAGGACTAAACACTACAAACTATGATCTCACATGCACTATAAAAGTGTCATGTTTAGGTTGGCAACCTTATTTAAGCCAATTTTGTTTGTGATCAGTCAAATTTGATTGCAGACATTCCAAAGGTTCTTCCATGAGTTAATACTCTAAATGCTCAAAAACCATCCATCCAATATATCCAAAAACCCCTCGATAGTAGCAAAGAGCCAAATATTGCCATTAAGAATGGTCATGCCCCTTCTAAGACCCACTAGATTCCTTTCACCATTCATAAGATTTCCTAACTCTCTTCGAAATAAGAGTGTGCTCTAGGTTAAAATATACTGGACATGATCGTGTACTATAAATTGAAGGGCCTCTTAACATCTTAATTATGCCTTGCTTGTTCTATCGATTTGGCTTTCGACTAGGATGTGACTTTAAAAATAGATTATTATTATTATTATTAAGCAATATATACAAGCTCTAATACTAACAAAAACAAGACATCCATACAACCTCCAGAAGCAAAAGCAAAACTGAAAAAACAAAGTTGGCACAAGCCAAAACACCCTGTCTGAGAGTCGATGTCACAAGCAACTACAAAAGGAAGGGTTGGCTAATGTCAAAACACCCCAACAAGGTACCAAAGTCAAACCACAAGGATCTACGCTCCAAGCATTAAGTGACCATGTTAACCACAGGAGGAAATGGATCATGACCATCAACAGTCTACTCCAAAAATGTAGTCAAAGGATCACGACAATGGGGCCAACAAGGTATACCACCCATTGGTCGGGGACTAGGTTAAACCCTTCCAAAATCTATAATGCTATTGTAAGGAACTACTTATTCACCTGGAGGAGATTAATTGTTCATCTGCAAGAGCACTCTTGTCAATCTTGAACTTATCAACCCACCCACTGCATGAGCACTCTTGTCAATCTCAAACTTATCAACCCGCCCACTACATGAGCACTCTTGTCACTCTTGTCGACAAAATGAAGACTCCAAGAAGTTAAATACCAAGTGGATCCAAAAGCACCCTACTCATGGTGCAAAAGCAGAGCACCATGGCAATAACACAATAATCATCAGAGATGCTCCATCTCCAACCACACCTTGTGGCACTTTATTCCAATTTGCATGACCAAGTTAACATGTACCAACACAACATCATACCAAGAGAAATAGCAACATACCACATTAAATGGGCTAAACTCCAGAGCCCAAGGAAGGCAATAGCCTAGTTTGGCAACACTCCAAACAAAGAAGTCAGCAAAAACTATCAACACACAACATCTACCAAGGACCTAGCCTTCTTACAAGCCAAAAATAACTACAAGAGATGCTTCAAGGTTCTAGTGAGGCCACATTGTGGACACTATGAGCTCTACACCCCAAAGTAAGTCAATACCTTGTCAAAAGAGATACCCACTAACACCAAACAATAAGTAAACAAACCCTTTTAGGTTTAATTACAAGGTTCCAAATAACTATGAGGCAAAACAACCAACTTTGTTGCCTTGAACACAGGCTCTAAATTTTGTAAGTTGGCCTTAAGGCAAGGCTTGGGGAAAAGCCACTTATATCCCATGGCTAGCTAGTAATGCAAAAAAGTTGTGACCTTACCTCAATTCCAATTACACCACCATGCGTAAGGCACTCAAGGCCAAGCTTGAGCTTAAGGTAGCCTTGGATGAGACCGTAGATGTAAATTCACAATAATCCTATCAATATTTTTAAGCATAAACTTTGCTTTACGTCGAGCCATGGAATCCATTCCCTAGAGGAACAATCAAAATAAATCATTGGGAAAAATGCCTCTCCAAAAAAGCTTAAAAGATGAGAACCACGAGGGTTCAACCAATGGTTCCCCTTCAAACAAAATTACGAGGACCACGGTACACTATGCTCACTAGAAGACAAACCACTTCTAAGAGAAGGCTCCTTCCATGATAAGAAAGGTTTGAGCACCTCCCAAGCCTTCTAGATTCTCCAAAATAAACATGCCAACAACGTTGACTTTGGAGGGGGCTAGGAAACATTTGAAGGGAGAGGCCTTGCCAAGTTTTTTTTCCCATGGGCCACACCCTTCACTAGCACAATGTCTCAAAAGGATTTTCCAAGTTTCTTTGCCAAAGCAATTAGAAGGGAAAAGATGGCTTCCCCAACATCCTTAGTGATGAGAGCCTTGAAAAAGGCTTTGATGGGCCTCTTCCCCAACACATCCTTAGTGACGAGAGCTTTGAAAAAGGCTTTGGTGGGCCTCTCGCCAAACTTGAGCGAAATGCAACCCAAAAGCGCAATTGAGATTCTCTCACTCAACTTGAGCGAATGCAACCCAAAAGCGCAATTGAGATCCTCTCACTCAGCATACATCTTCTACCTCGAGGAATGGCTAAGCTTGGCAACATGAGCTTACATGTCTTCATCATAAGGGGAACATTCATATTCTCTAAATGCCCTTCTAGCTCTTGTCTTCATCCTAAGAAGACCATCCATATTCTCTAAAAGCCCTTCCAGCTCTTAGTGCACTACATAATTGCAATTCCAATGAATTTCAATAATTTGTTAATCAAACTCTCAAAAAGGCCACCAATCTAGAGATAGCATTTTTCTACCATGTGATCCAATGTCCCCACGTGGCTAAGGGATGAGATTTTCCACCATGGGAATTCAAGCTACACAATAAAATCTTTTGAGATGGGAGGCATTGATGATGTGCCAAATTTAGGCTCCAACTCCTCAAGAAATAAGAACCAAATGTGCTAATGATAAAAAAGAATAGTTGAGAACCAAATGGATTAATAATCAAAAAGAGTAGGTGTGCCTGCTAAATGAATTCCACCCATATTAAAGTCATCACAAATAAGCAAAGGGGAATCATGAAGGTCAATGGCCATACAACATCAAAAGGCCACACACTCTCCTACATTATTGAAGGAGTATATGTTAATGTTAGCTTGGCCAATAGGTCAACCATCTCATTAAAATAAGGACCAAATGTGCTAATGATCAAAAAGAGTAGTTGAGAACCAGTTGTTAGTGATCAAAAAGAGTAGTTGTGCTCGCTAAATGAATTCCACCATATTAAAATCATCATAAATAAGCTAAGGGGCATCACGAATGTCATTGGCTAACCAACGTCAAAAGGTCGCACACTGTACTACATCATTGAAGGCATATATGTTAATGTTAGCTTGGCTAAGAGGTCAACCATCTCGTTAAAAGAGCACCTTGACTAGTTGATGGGCAAACCATAACCCAACCCACAATATTATTAACTATGTAGGGAGGAACAAGGATGGTGTGAACAAAATAACGAACCTTACCTCCTATCCAAATTTTTTAAAGGATATATCCCAAATCCAATGAGGTCCACTTGGACAACAACAAGCTTTCTAACATGATCATTGAGACCTCAAACATTCCAAGATGTCACTTTTATAGGACATCGATAACATCAAGAATCATTCAGCCATCCATTATAACTAATTCAATGAAAAGTTATTTTAGTACGAGTCACCTATTGGTACATACCCTAGATAATAAAAAAAAACTCAAGTAGCCTAGCTAATATTAAAACTTCAAAGCCTAACTATCACAACATGTCTAAGGTGTGGTGTTATTTCACAATGCAATATAGTCTATGTATTTAGAACACAAGTTGAATGACTAACGTGTGGGTATGCCAATATGCACTTACACCAATGGCAAGATACCAATTGTTTACAAATCAATAGAGGCAACACTCTCAAGGACTCATCCCCCAAAAAGAACCCTATACTTATCGTTTCAAAATTTTTAGGGACTTAGGACCCTTAGGAAACATCCTTAAACTATCAGGGACTTCATCAAGGGGAGGCTTGTAGATCACACCCAAGACGTTCCCAACAGATTGCATGGGCGTTCTGATTATATTTTGAGGGCATTCAAGGCAAATTTAAGAGACATTGTGGGCAAATCTCATGTATATGTTGAACATATATCTTATGTTTTAACAATGGACATTCATTATTGGACAATATGATCACTTTTCCCATTCATAATTTTTGTATCATACTATATCTAAGTCAGCGCAAAACATGGATTTTGGATGATGAGTTTTGATTTGAGTTTCTAGTAAATTAACTAGTCTTTTCAAGAACATTACAACAAGTAAAGCTTCCATGTCAACAAACCAAGAAATGCAACTTATCAAAGACCAGATCATTTTGGTTATTGCTTTTGTTCTTCTCATTTTTGGGGTCATCATAGCTTTCACATATTGTACATGGGTGTTTGGATTTGTTCCAAGTTCAATTCTTCCACCTTCCCAACCTCAAGCTTTCTTAAAACAATTGTATAGTGGTGACTCAGATTGGGTACAAAATGCTTGAATAAATTCCTCATCTTAAGTACAAATCTAATCATTTTACAAAATCTATGCATGTATATCTTAGAGCGTTTTGCAGTGTTTTTCAACATAATCATCACTAACAAGAAATATAGGCATTTCTCTCATAGACCCTTCATGGACCTTATTGCAAATTGAAGTAGTTACACTTAAGTTTCCTAAAACTAAATTGCATTTTGCTCATATCCAAGTGCCAATAATGGATTGTCACTACCTTTTTCTTAATTGCCCAAGTTTTTTTTGAAACTAGCAAAGATTATGCATAATACTACATAGTATAGTGAATCCCAAACTTCATTCCCAATATGTCATCGCCTGAAAATTTTGGGGGTGCACTCTAGCCGTCCTAAGGACTTGTACCCCATCTCAAAAACCAATGCAACATAGCTACATTGACTAGGCCAACAAGTACCTATCATTCCCTTTACAACCAAAAGTCTAGCAATTAACATGATGTCCTATTTCCCTTTACTCCTCATTTTATCTCCAATACCCTTAACCAAAGTTCAAGTGAACTACCCACAAAGATATCATCCTAACACCTACTTCATATAATACCCACATGGGCTATGAAATATGGGTTATGTTGATAAAAGTGTTCTAGTACACATTCTCCTAATTCAATATTGCCATGGATTCTACAGTTGCCAAGCAAAGCTTCCACACACAATAGCATTAAGTTTCATTAGCATCTTGTTGATAATGTCCAAAGCCTCAATGAGCCTATCAACACGAATACGGAGGTTAACCATGCAACTATAGTGGTCTAATATGGGTTTGATGCCATAATCACTAATCATACAATCGACGTATTGTCGAGCATCATCCACTAAGCCAGCATGGCAACAAGTAAACAGAACCTCAACTAAGGTTAAATAGTCAAGTTTTGTACCCAAATGTTTCATTTCTTTGAAGAGTTGTAAAGCATCATAGCCACACCTATGCATTGCATATCAAACAATCATGGAATTCCATGAGACAACATCCTGTCTAGTAATTTTGAGAAACACTTTATGTCCGTCATCTATGATTCCACATTAGCATACAGAGTCTATAAGGGTATTCCCTATATAGATATCAGACTGAAATTCGCTTCTAATTATGTCCTTGTGAACCTCCTTACCCTATTCCAGAGCTGCCAAGTTGGCACATGCAGAAAGAAGACTAGTTACAGTGAATGAATTTTGCTTCACAGCTGCCAAACGCAACAGTTGAAAGAGATCGAAGGCCACTACAAAATACCCATGTTGTGTATATCCTAAAATCAGTGCATTCCATGATGTGAGATTTCATTCTGGCATTTCCTAAAAGAGATCCAAGATTGTGCCAACATGCCCATTATTTGTATACCCTACAATCATAACAATCCACGAGACTACATTGCATTCATGCAGTTTTTGAAAGAGCTCCATAGCCTTGTCAAGACAGCCACATTAGGCATATCCAACAACCATGACAGTCTAAGAAACCACATTTTGTTCATGAATTTCATCAAATACTTGGCATGCATCCTCAATAACCTAGCATTTAACATACATGTCCACAATGGCACTTCCCACAAAATGTCAGAAGGAAACCCAATTTTAATGATATCTCCATGGATCTCCTTCCCATGGTTCAGAGCTTCCAAGTTTCCATAAGCATTGAGAATGATTGAATAATTGAATTGATTTGGTTGAACAACTTTTTGTCGCAATTGGAAAAACAATTTCCACGCTTCCTTGACAATTCCTTGGCTGGCATAAGCTAAAATCATTGCAGTCCACAAGATGACATAAACTTTTGGTGTGCACTCTCCATAATTTCACACTTGACATACATGATCACAAGGATGTTACACAAGTACATGTATGGATTAAATCCTATCTGAATGATGTGGGAATGCACTAATTTCCCTAGGGACAGAGCCGTCTTATTTAATCAAACATGCGAGAGAAGGACATAAGTGGAGAAGTTTTCTCGGATGCCCTTCATTGCAACTAAATAAATTCAGCATGGTTCATTTTTTAACATAAACACACGAGATTTTAGCTTTGTGATTTGCATCTTGTGTGAGCAAGCATACAATTAGCTCCTGAAAGTATCAAGTGTGGCATGTTAAGACAATATACAAATTAGTGCAGATTGACTTGTTTGGATCAATGAATTAGTGGTTGGTGAGTGGTACTAGTAAGTTGTACTTTAAACCTCTGTTGTACGAATCTCCTAAACTGCCTGGGTTTGTGTATCTAGGTGTTCTTGTTTTTGAAACTAATACACATTTCCACATTTCGTGCAACTTACACTTAGACCTTAATATTAGAATGAATGGATCTATTTCCAAGCACAAAAGTTGAAGCTTTTGTATGTTTCCTAGAATTCAAAGTCATAGTTGAGAAACAGAGCAGGATGTCAATGAAGCTATATCTACCTCTAACAAAGGTAGAGAATACAAATCTCGTGTGGAGTATTATGGTAGGGATTAGGGTTTTCATAATTTCACAGGTAGTTCACTACAACTTATTCACTTGAGTAGAATGGAGGTGTAGAGTGGAAGAACTTCGTTATTCAAGAGATGGCATGTCATGTTTTTGAATACAAGAAGGGTTGATTTGATGTTTTGTGTAGAAATTCGTGATTGTGCAGTATATCTAATTAACTCTCTTGAAGAAGCTTGGAGTAGACACAAAGCAATAGTGAAGCAATTGCATGTATTTGGTAGCAATGTAGATGTGCATGTAACAAAGGAACAAGGTGGTTCAAAACTAGTGCACATTGCTTGGCTAATATGAACAGTGCTTGGCTAAGATGAATAGTCAAAGGCATGTATGCTACAAGATTTTGAAGATCATGCATATGTGCACGCATCAAGGAAACAACGCAGTTCAAAACTAGCTAAAATAGGGCTCAAGTGCATGTTGATTGGCTATGAGGAATAATTGAAGGCATATCTTCTTTGTGATTTTTAAGAACTAAAACTTGTTAAGGAGCATGTTGTAATTTTTGACAAAGAGAGTGCAATTGTGAGCGAACTTAACATTGCCACTGGAGAGCACAAAACAATGTATCTAGAACTTGATGACTCGGAATTGAAGAACAAATTTGAGGCATAATAGAGTAAACCAATTCTTAAGACACGTAAATGGTTGGTCAAAATGCTTGAAGAATCACAGACACAGAACTGGAAAGTGTTAATGCAACGAGACTAGAAGTCAAAATTTAGTGGAGTGTGCACAAAAAGAAAAAGTGCATTTGTGGAGCATGTGATTATAGTTGGTGACCTATGTGATAATGACGCAAGTGTTACCATCGAGGAACCACAAAGCTACAAAGAGGCATTTGGAAAGGAAGAATGGTGTGAAATGATGGAAATTGAGATGAATTCAATTTTGGAAACTAGTCTTGGAATCTGGTGGGGTTGGTAGCCTTTCATTATGCAAATATTGAAGGAATAGGCTATGAAGAAACCTTATCGTTTTTTGGGTAGATGATTACAATCCAAACTGTATCATTGCTTGTGTAGAGATGGATTGACCATCAGATGGGTGTTAAGAGTGGTTTCTTGAGCGATTGGATTGACGAGGAGGTCTACATGGAGCAACCATGTGGATTCATGCAGCATGGAAATGATATCATGGTTTGTAAGTTGCACAAAGCATTGTATGGATTGAACCAAGCGTTAAGGGCTTGAAGAGGTGTATACTTCAGGGAAGTAGTAATTAGGAGGGATGTAAGTCCTAGACTGTATGTCAAGGCCACTCAGAGTGGTGATTTATTACTAATCATTTTGTGTGTTGATGATTTGATTGCTACAAATAACGATAAACTTGAAAATCTATTACAGCTTTGATGTGACATATTTTGGAGTATTGCATTACTACCTTTGATTGGAAATTTTGTAGAATCCTAGAGGGAATTTAAGTATACGACCAATCAATCAGTTTGGAATGTTGGATTGAATGGATATGGTATGATCATGTGTCCCACTCTAAAAGCCATTTTTTGTCGCGTTTTCTCACTTTTAGATGTAGGGAAAGAGATGTTAGTCTCTCATTGTGCAGGTAAAGATTAAAAATATATTCTAAATTGAGATTTGAAGGGATTCTAAATGTTTTGTAAATGTTCTAGCTTCTTAAAAAATTTGAAGGGATTCTAAATGTTTTGTAAATGTTCTAGTTTCTTAAAAAATGTATCCTTATGACTATTTCATATTTATAATATTGTTTAATATATATATATATATAAAACTGTGTCATAATTCTATTTTTTGAGGTCATCGTGTTTTGTGTTGGATACTTGTTTTCTTGTATCTTGTGTCAGATGACTCAGATATACATGTCATGATATTGTATCTTTCCAATTGATCAATGAATTAGAGATGTCCATGAAAGAAAGCCATGATCATAATTAACATGGTTAGCTTTTCTGCAATCTCTAAGTTCATCTGTTTGTATGTGATCTTTATGTGCATGATATGGTTATGATAATCCTTACGATGGAACCTTGAATTTAAAAAAATAATTGTATGGAACCTTGAATTTAATACAAAATAATTGTAAGTTAAATGATACTTATTTGTGGATTATGAAGTTGCAATGAGCCAAGTTAAGAAGCGATGTAACTTTAAATTGGGTTTGAATTGAAAATCAGCATGGGCTTTTTATATGGCACTGCCCCACTGCATTGCTTTACATAACTTTCCATATGGGTACTTGAGTCTCAAGATTCTCAAACTGGTGTTGGTGTTTCTCCCTTCGACCTAGGGTCAGACCCTTGTTTGTTCGTCAACAAAGCCCAAGATAGCGACCCGACAGAGCATGGCTCAGTCGGCAGCGCCTGTGATGCAGATGCAGTCTCACTTGAGATATCTTTATGGGTAACTACCAGAACCAGGTTTATGCAGTTGGGTGGGGATTTTTCCTCTCATGGCACCTTACCAACTTATTCGATTGAAGCCGAGGGTTGTATTTCCTATTCTTAGTATGTGCATTTAAGATATGAACCTACTTATTTGTTGACAGAGATTACAGCAATTAATATAAATCCTTAACATAGATTATGCACTACTTACTGTTGAAATTTAAAGGTTAGTGAATTTTTAATACAAGTAATAAATATAAGTGCATGAACATGTAAATTCAGATTCAAAATTGTGCTGCTAATAAAATTTTAAACTATAATAAAGCAAGAACATAATTTTCATCTCTTTCAACTCAACGCTTTGCTGGTCACTGCGTTAATTTTAACGCTCTGCTGGTCACTGCGTTGAAGTTGATCATTGAGATGTTTCACTTCGAATACCGTGTACATAAAAATAGATACAATATTAACATATCATACCATTGTTGGACGCACTTTATACTCAGATATTTTTGAGTATGACAAGTAAAACTGGGTAAACCATATACGTATCTGTACCTTGAGAGAGAGGTTTAAATCAAAAGCATAGACTTAAGTAATTCAGCCATACCCATAACAGTCATGCTAAGGACACACAGTCACTTAGCACAAGAGACACTTAGTCATACTGAGCAAAGTCATACTCTCTGACAGTCATGTTGAGAAAACCACAGTCCACACTTGAAGGATAACCTCACGGTCACTCAGGGAAAGAAACCTAGCACACAGAGGTAAAACCCATAAGAACTCATGCTGAGATAAACAGTAGATACAAATCATGAAGGTAAACCCATAAGTAATCACATAGAGATAAGACCGTGAGGATAAACCCGTGAAGATATCAAGCAGAGAGCAAAGATCACGGTGGATAGAAATCGCTGAAGATAAACTCACAGAGATTAATTGCAGAGGTAAAACTCGGCTCAAAAACGCAGAGCATAAAACTCGGCTCAAAAACATAGAGCATAAGACTCGGCTCAAAAATGCAGAGGTAAGACTCAACTAAAAAACGTAGAGGTAAAAACTCAACTCAAAAACGCAGAGCATAAAACTCAGCCCAACAAATTGTAGAGAGTAGACACGTGAAGAAACAAAAGATCATCACCGCGAGGGAAAACACATGCAGCGGGTGAAGGAAAACAACAAACAGCCCGCAGACAACCATGAAGGAGAAGGGCAGACATCTCAAGGAAGAATGAACGCAGTCAGTCCGTAGGCAAAGTGCAAATCACAGAGAAAAGAAAAAAACAAACAACCCGTGAAAATAAACACGTGAAGCTAAGTGGAGAAACTTCCAAAATTAATAATCACATAAAAATGCCCTCATCTTTTTATAAGGTTAAGTGGTGTAAAAGATTCAAGTTTTGGATAGTGCTAAGGGTCCACAATAAATAATCCGTAAAAGATTCACGTTTAGAATAGTGCTAAGGGTCCACAATAAATAATCCAAACCAAAACACTTTAACCAATAGTGTAATATATAATAATCCAAACATAAAATAATCCAAAGAGTAATCATAAAGGAAAGATCTTAAACATGAGATAAGATTAAATAGTTCAAAAGTCTTTATTAATAAAATCATAAAGATTTTATTAACAAGACTATAAAATAATAAATTTAAATAAAGTCATAGAGTGAAAGTCCATAGGTCCAATATAAAGTAAATAGTCCAGGAAAGATCTTAAACATGAGATAAGATTAAATAGTTCAAAAGTCTTTATTAATAAAATCATAAATACTTGGACCTATTTACGTTGGACTATTTACTTTATATTGGACCTATGGACTTTCACTCTACGACTTTATTTAAATTTATTATTTTATAGTCTTGTTAATAAAATCTTTATGATTTTATTAATAAGACTATAAAATAATAAATTTAAATAAAGTCGTAGAGTGAAAGTCCATAGGTCCAATATAAAGTAAATAGTCCAAAATAAATAGTCCAAAACTACAAGTGGGTCAAGGGTCCAAAACATAAGGTAACCATAACAATATATGGTCCAATGGTCTTTAATAAACCATTAGGTAAATACACTCCATAAAGTAGGAGTCATCATAGTCAAAGGTGCACATAAGTGAGGGTTCTAGGACCAAGTAAAGACAAACAAGGTGGACAATCATTCAATTAAGACAAACAAGATCAAAAACTTTTCTCTCTCAAGGTACATAGTTTTATATATTTTGTCATTACTGTATAAAGGGGAAGATCCAAACGGATGGTACAATCCTTTTGTCCTTAACACTGCTCCTAAGGGTTAGGTACTAAGGACATCGTCAAGGGGTGGCTAGTCCCTTGAGAAGCAAACCTAGCAATAACCGATTAGGAGAGGGGACATCATTATCTTCCATTCTTAATGAATGACTTTCAGCGTTACGCTGTGTTTCAGTGTCACACTGAATCAGGCTGATCAATCCTTGGAATCCTTGGACCATGACTGGGTCCTCCATTCTCTCGCAGAATGGTTCTCAGTACTAAGCTGAGTTTCAGTCTCATACTGAAAGTTGATCAACTACCTGTAGGACCTACTTGGACATCGTGTCCTTGGTTCAAGACCAGAATATATCTCTGCCTCTACCTGTAGGCTCTACTTGGACATCGTGTCTTTGGTTCCAAACCAGAATACCCTAGAGGCATATAGGGGCCCTAGCCACATGCTAGGGGCTTTGCCATGGCATCAACCTGCTTGGTCCTAGACCAAGAACCCCAGGAGACTACTGGGGGCCCTAGGGTACCTTCTAGGGTCTTACTCTATCCTAGTCAACTGACCAGGGTACCATCCTCTATGAGAATGGGTCTTGCAGCTGCACAAACTTTAACACTAACAGTGCGGCACATGCATACAAGAACTTATTCATAAACAAATGCTTATTCACTCTGTTCAGATCTACTTATTCACATCATACATTCATTCAACATAAGCATATTCATAAAATACACTTAGAGACAACATTTAATGTGGAAACCCATTTAGGAAAAACCACAAAGGCGCTCTTTATTTGGCATGAGAAATATATACAACACCCTTCGTCTGCGCACTTAACTTGTAGACTCTGTTCTAGATCGTCTCTACATTTTATACAAACTTCTCTCTTCTCATGCTCTCTAGTCTTAGGTCTTTGAAGTTTTCCTCTCCTTCACCCTACTGTCGATCCTCATACAACCTGGATCAACTCTCTTCTC
The DNA here is from genome assembly GCA_001517045.1 of Pseudotsuga menziesii. Taxonomy (NCBI): domain Eukaryota; kingdom Viridiplantae; phylum Streptophyta; class Pinopsida; order Pinales; family Pinaceae; genus Pseudotsuga; species Pseudotsuga menziesii. Next base: position 1,218,386 of record LPNX010633828.1, read on the forward strand.
TTCAACTCTACAACTCTTCTAAGACAGGAGTCGACGGAGACCAACCCACACACAGCTTGGGTTCTCTCTTTTATAAGTTTTTACATTTCGTAATCAACTGACTCTATTTTGTTAGCAGACATGCTGTCATTCCTATTCTCGTACATTCAGTTATACTGATAGTGTACTGACAGTAGGCACTATCGGCCCAAAAATACAAAGATGCTTTATTACCAAAGTATGTGTCATTCTAACTGACTTTTTACCCATGATCATTCGAGCTGTCCTTTTCAACCGTTGTACTTCTTCTTTTGTCGTGGTTCCTTCTGTTGCTGCTGCTCTCTTCGCGGCTTATTTCTTGTTGCAGCTGCTCTCTTCCAACAGCTGCTTTTGTCGCAGCTTCTTCTATCGTGTGACCGGAATCTTCATATTCTCGAGCAGAATTTTGACCGAATTTTGCCTATCTTTTCCTAAGGCCAACAACTGGTAATAGAGCTAATAAGTTGGGCATGGTTGTGTTTATCAAAGTGCACAACGCATTGGTAAGCTTTGGCCCTTGAATTTTAGTGCACTAGTGCCAAAGTGTTGGAGTAACAAAATTTCACACTTGATTCACATCAAGGTACATTACAATTGGTGAAAGGGCTATTGGGTAGTGTTAGCCTTTTAGATTGTGAAGGGGAGAAGAGAAGATGTTGGACTTCTTGTGCCTCTTCTAAAATTAGAGGGATTGGTGATGGAGCTATGGAGTACCTATTCGTAATATACGAGAGATTTCCATGATAAGATGAAATGCCAAAAGCTTCTATTGATATCAAGCTTAATAGAAGTGGAATCTTAATGATGACAGTTATAAATGGCCTAGAAGAGTGCAAGCCATTTGGGGTGCTTGTATATCCTTTTAATTTAGTCTCATTCCCTGGTGCACTTCCCACCAAGGCTTCATAAAATGAGATTAACAGAGGAAAATTGCAGTTGTAGGAATCATAAGAGGCTGGCCATGTTTTACGTAAGTGCTTGTTTGCTAAGAAGGTTTGGACTTGGCTATGTTTTTACGCCACACTGATATTGGTGGGCTGTTTGTGGAGATCCTTGGTACTACCACTTCTGTTTGGAGTGTTTGGCCTAGAAGAGTTGCACCATGTCTTTGCGCTTGAAAGATTGTCTCCTTGTCTTGAGAATAGAAACTTCCTTTGATTACCACTGTGAAGATCCACATATAGGGTGATTGAGAGTAATACTGAAAGAAAACTACAAATCTCTTTGGGATTTCATCTTGTCCTGGATTCCTTTTAATTGAGTCTCATTGCCTGGTGTGAGTCTCATTAACAGACTGAAATTGCAGTCGTAAGAATCATAAGAGGTTGGCCATGTTTTTCGAAAGTGTTCGTTTGCTAAGAAGGTTTGTACTTGGTTAGATTTCTTAATAAATATGTTTACGCTAAAATGGTATTGGTGGGCAGTCTGTGGAGATCCTTGTTACTTCCACCTCTATTTGGATTGTTGGGCATGGTTATCAGTCTCCACTTTTCATGGCAAAAGAGATGTGCGAGAATTTTTGAAGATTTGTTTAAAGAAGTGGTCACTAAATTTTTTTAAATTCTTTATTTTGGATTCTATAGCTATTCAATGTTGAGCTCATTTGATTATCTAAATAAAAGATTGTGATAAACTAGATTTGGTGCTAGATCTCATGCACTTCTTCTATTTGCACGGGTAGGATGGGGAAAGGCTGTTTTGATGCAATGGTGGCATCGTAGCATGTCCTTTTCAAAAGGATGATGTTTGCATATTAGTTTTTCCCACAAGAAAGTCATGGCCCCTCTCATTCACACACCAAAACTTCACACATGATTCACATCAAGGTACATTACAATGGTCTATTAGGCATTGTCAACCTTTTAGATTGTGAAGGAAAGAAGATAAGATATTGGACTTTTTGCCCCTCTCCTGGATTTAGAAGGATTGGAGCTGGAACAAAGGGGCAATTATCCCTAATATACAAAAGATTTGCACTATAAGATGATTGTTAAAGCTTCTATTGAAATCAAGCTTAATAGAAGGTGGAATCTCAAATCTCAATGATGACAAATACAAATGGCCTAGAAGAGTGCAAGTTATTTGTGGTGCTCACATATTCTTTTAATTGAGCTTCATTGCCTGGTTCAATTTGTACTTGGCATTCCCAACTGAAGGAAGGCTTCATACAGCGAGATTAACAGAGGGACATTGTAGTTGAGTTCTGTAGTTATTCAGTGTCAAGGGGAATTGCCGTTGGATTCCATAGTTATTCAATGTTCAGCCCATTTGATTATCTAAATAAAAGATTGTGATAAACTAGATTTGGTGCTAGATCTCATGCACTTCTATTTGCATGGGTAGAATGGGTGGGGAAAGGCTGTTTTGATGCAATGGCGGCATCATAGCATGTCCTTTTCGAAAGGATGATGTTTGCATATTAGTTTTTCCCACAAGAAAGTCACGGTCCCTCTCATTCACACACCAAAACTACACACATGATTCGCGTCAAGGTACATTACAATGGTCTATTAGGCATTGTCAACCTTTTAGATTGTGAAGGAAAGAAGATAAGATATTGGACTTTTTGTCCCTCTCCTGGATTTAGAAGGATTGGAGCTGGAACAAAGGGGCAATTATCCTTGATATACAAAAGATTTGCACTATAAGATGATTGTTAAAGCTTCTATTGAAATCAAGCTTAATAGAAGGCGGAATCTCAAAGATGACAAATACAAATGGCCTAGAAGAGTGCAAGTTATTTGTGTACTTGGCATTCCCAACTGAAGGAAGGCTTCATACAGCGAGATTAACAGAGGGACATTGCAGTTGGGTTCTATAGTTATTCAGTATGAAGGGAAATTGCTGTTGGATTCCATAGTTATTCAATGTTCAGCTCATTTGGTGCAAGATCTGATGCACTTCCTATACTTGCATAGTTAGGTTGGGGAATCTTGGAATGTTCTATTAGAAGAGATGGCATTTTCATTTAGGTAAGATTAGTATTTTCCACAAAAAAGTCTTTCAGGATGCATCCCTGTAGCTAATATGTAGTGTTGTGCAGGATACTGACGATCTTTCTTTTTATTTGCCGTTTTGGTTTTTAAAATTTAAATTATATTTCTTGAATTAGACAAGTCTTAAAATACGGAAACTATGTCTTAGGGACTTTCTAAACATTTTTGACTGGATAATTAAGATTTTTCTTTCTCGATTCTGTGTGACTTTTGGTGTCAAATTTTTTATTCTATATGAAACTGACATTTTGCATTTGATCTGGTGAACAAAATTCCAGGATATAGGCAAATTCTGCTGTATTTGCTTACGATTTATTTAATATTCAAACTTGTTTTTAGACATACATGGAAATATCTTGACCTCAACTTTATTTTGCAGTGCAAGGTCTGTATGCAGACATTTATCTGCACTACAACAGAAGTGAAGTGCAGGGAGCATGCAGAAGCAAAGCATCCTAAAGTAGACATTTATCAGTGCTTTCCTCATCTCAAGAAATGATGAATCTCATGTAATCTGGTGTTACTAAATGTGGTACCTAAATATATTCTGTGGACGTGTAAATGTATGTTGCCTAAGTTTAGGTTATCTAAGAATGCGTGTTACATTCATGTAAATAAACAACTATTTGGAACTATTTGGGCTTGCAGCTTAATTAAAAATATTTGGAACTGTATTTTATTTTTGAATGTCTCAAATTATGTTTTTGATCCTTATTTCTCTTGAAGAGGTTTCCATCACTTGGGCTTTCCTATTTGGTAATAGAGATCAACCGGTTTTGTATGAGTACCTGATCTCATAATTAGCCTCTAAAATGTATGAAAACATGAAGCCAGTCATTGATGAAAACATGTTTACCATGTGAAGTTCTATAATGCTGATAAAGCAATGATTGGTAAGAAGACACCAGATTTAAATATGTCACGTGAGGCTTTGCTAATAGAAAACTTCAATCAACTAAGTACATTAGTTCTGTTTACCGAACTTGATTTACAAATTTTTCCTTTAATGAAACAGACTTTTAGGAACACAATGGAAAATACTTTGGGAGCCGATCTCTACTTAATAGAGCATACGGTCTGTCACTTTTACTTAGATTATGGGTCACAAGGGCTGACATTTTGGTAACTGTTGCTGCTGGAAACTAGCATTATGCTTTAATGTGAATTAATGCTTTAAGTAACTCCTGGAAACCTTTTGCTTTTCTCTTCCATGCTTAGAAATGCAGACATTCATTATTTGACTCCGAACACAGTCAAATCTCTTTTATCTACTGCTTGAGATATAAAATCTTCATTTTTTTTGTTCTTTACGTTGGTGGTAAATGTCGCAAGTCTTTTATCGAGTACAAATAAGCTATCTGCTTTCCCGGGCTGTAAACCGCAGGGCAATAATTGAATAATGACAAACACAGATGCTTTGATTTTGATACAGCAAGATCACATAAAAAAGACGGGTCTATGCACTATATCTTCTGAAATTGACCTGCCTTTTCTATCAAAGGATTATATTAGTGCTTAGCAAGCCAAGCCTAGTCTAGATACAAGTCGAACTGCAGTCATACAGGATGATTTTGGGGAACGGCATTTTCTTGCATGTGATTGAACACATCTTCAACTTAATTGCTTTTCCAGACCTGGTCTTGAATATTTAACTGCTGGTAAGACCTTTGAAACCTTTATTAGGATGAAGCCTGATTAAAAGTTTCACCTGTCCGAAACTTTAATTAGGATGTTTGGCAATGAACAAACATGTTTGCCTTGAAATTATGAATCGCTTCGAACCAAGGGACAGAGGCATAATCATTTAATGGCGTGTCTGAAGGGGGTTAATGGTCAAGACAGTCACGATGTTGTTCTCCCTCGTTTTTCAAGCAGCAGGACCTACCCAAATATTCTGCAGTTAGGAATGGCGTGTCTGAAGGGGGTTAATGGTCAAGACAGTCACGATGTTGTTCTCCCTCGTTTTTCAAGCAGCAGGACCTACCCAAATATTCTGCAGTTTTAGGACTGGGAACGTATCTTGCTGACATATCTGGCCAACTGAACTTAATGGGATAGTGGGAAGTGGATTATTGTGAACTATAATATTACTTCAGGCATACCTATCATTAGCAAGCGAATCTGAGTAGCAGAAAAGGTTGAACTGCTTTTATTTTTCTGAAGTTCAGAACATATTTCAGTTGACATGCATATAGTATATCGTATACCATTATTTAAGGCCAACAAACTGATTGATCAACCATTATCGCCATAGCTTACATGAGATAAATTATAATTTGCGTCAGGTTTGAGGCTACGAACATTAGCTCTATAATTTAGCGTACACCCATATTTAAGTCCAACAATCTGATTGAGTGGAATGTTACAAGTGTTTTGGTTAAAGTTCAGATGATATGCTTCAAACTCATTAAAAATGTCACGTTTATCAGCTCTTAATAGATGTATTAGGTACTTCGATGGCATTAAGGGAGAATGCTACAAGCGATTTCGTTAATTTAGGTTGAAGTTAAGATAATATGCTTCAAAGTCACATAAAATGTCATGTTTTCAGATATTAAATGGAAATAGCAGAGTCCTGATGACGGACGGACTCTGCGATGCAGCCCGAGTACAAATGTCATGTTTATCAAGTCTTAATAGATGCATTAGCTACTCTTTCATTTGATGGCATTAAAGAAGAATGTTACACGTGATTTTGTCAACGCTTAAATGATATGCTTCAAACTCACCAAAAATGCCATGTTTATCAGGTCAGTTGGACTACATAGCAGAGTCCTGATGACGGACGGACTGCGATGTAGCCTATAATGCGTTGAGTACAAATGTCATGTTTATCAAGTCTTAATAGATGCATTAGCTACTCTTTCATTTGATGGCATTAAAGAAGAATGTTACACGTGATTTTGTTAACGCTTAAATGATATGCTTCTAACTCACCAAAAATGCCATGTTTATCAAGTCTCAATAGATGTATTAGCTACGCTATGATCAATGATGTGCTTCAAGCTCACTAAAAATATAATGCTTAAAACTCATTAAAAATATAATGCTTCAAATTCGCTAAAAATATAATGCTTAAAACTCATTAAAAATGTCATGTTTATCAAATCATAATTTTATCAAATCTCAACTTCAAACTCGTTAAAAATATCATATTTATCATCATATTTTTATCAAATCTCAATGTATATATTGTCTACTCTATGATCATTTGATGTCATTAGGAAAAATGTTACAAGTTATTTAGTAAAAGTTTAGGTAATATGCTTCAAAACTCAAGTAAAAACACTTTAAACTTATTAAAAATATCATGTTTATCAAATCATATTTTTATCAAATCTCAATGTATGTATTGTCTACTCTATAATCATTTGATGTCATTTTGAAAAATGTTACGAGTGATTTAGTAAAAATTTAGGTAATAAAATCATGTTTTTATCAAATCTTAATATATGTATTGTGTACTTTATAATCATTTGATGTCATTAGGAAAAATGTTACAAGTGATTTAGTAAAAGTTTAGGTAATATGCTTCAAAACTCAAGTAAAAACACTTCAAACTCATTAAAAATATTATGTTTATCAAATCATATTTTTATCAAATCTCAATATATGTATTGTCAACTCTATAATCATTTGATGTCATTAGGAAAAATGTTACAAGTGATTTAGTAAAAGTTTCGGTAATATGCTTCAAAACTCAAGTAAAACACTGTTTCTCAAATCTTAAAATCTTAATAGATGTATTAGTCACTATAATAATCTTAAAATCTTAATAGATGTATTAGTTACTCTATAATAGTTAGACATGATTATTTAGAAATTTACTTTAAATAATATGCTTCCATTAAACTTTGGTCATGCATAAAGTTAATTCTTTTCATCTTTAAAAATTAAAAGTTAACGATTTAAATATAATTATTTACAGTTATAATATTGTCGGCAGGCAACACCCTTTGGAGCATTTTTTAACACAAATAATTTAAAGTTTTGGTAATGTTCAAGCAATATCGATTCTTTCGTCTTGATAAGAAAACTTATCATTGATATCTTAGGAGTGTCCTAAGAATCTTTGATTCTTAAGGCACTCCTGATAGGAACTTACTTGACTAATCCATTTCGTTCTGTCAATCATCAGAAGGATCATAATTACAGAAGATTAGTAGCTCCTATTTTTTCACTCATCATTCGTGTTTGATTAAAATCAAATGAATGTATTTTGTTATCAATCGAAACTATGTACTGCATGATGTGATAACTTTATTTTCTAAATTCAGATGGAAAATGTGGTAAAGCTTCATCACTTCTGAATCATTTATCTTGTCTTAGTTGTCAAAAGTTTTGAGGTGAATTTAGTATGAATCTTCATAAACCCTACTATACTTAATGTTCATCACTTATTTCAAATTCATATTTTTGAAATAGGTTGATATTAGAGTTTGTGATGAAGGTCTAAAGTTACTTCTCAAGTTTTTGACATTGGTTTGGTCATATCATCAAATTATTTTCTGATCAGTTTTGACCTTTACCCTAAGATATTAATTTTATGCTAAGACGATTATATTTTTGTGATTGAATTCGTTGAATGAAGAATTAAGGCTTTGGAAAGTATTGAGTCGTGTTAAAAAATGGTGAATCAACCTCCATTACTACCATGTTATGAAATCACAATGAATGACAGAGTAATGGTGGAATTAAGGTTTTGGTAGTCGTGCCATTCGACGGTTGATATTTGTCAATTTAGAATCATGCAAACATCAGTTGCCATAACTCGCCTGTGTGACTATCCTATGGCTCATTATGCTTTGGTAAGTTGTCTTCGAAACCTATTGTCTCTGCCAATTCACGATATGATGGACTTACAGGAGGGTTTTTAGGGTTTTAATGAAATAGGGTATTTTGGAAAATTACTGGTAATGCCTATACTATTGATGAAATGATTGCATCTTGTAATCCGTATTTCAAAAACCCTAGAGGTTTGTGTATCCGTTGCCATGGCTCCAGTATCTAGATTCGAACTTATTGGTGACTAATACCTGTACGCTGCTCCATAATGTCGAGAGATTGTGTCGAGATATGGATGGTTGGAATTCCTTCGGAAATTTTCTGGTTTTAATATGGCAGTTTCTAAGGCATTCGTAGAGTCTTTTGATGGGGTTCATGCACAGGTGAGACGTTGAGATTAAGTTGTCTGAGAAGTTCATTTCTCAAGTTATTTGCTTGCCACAGACTGGTGAGAAGTGGTATAAAGGAAAACATATCAAAAATGACCAGTGGAAAGGGTTTCTTACCCCTGCTCATAACTAAGTTCAAATCTGGCTTCCCATCCCGGTTATTAATGAAAAAGTGGAGGGCTCTTCTACAGCTAGTCATTAGGTATGTAACTTGTGAGGGTAGGCTATCTCAGACGCAATTTTATCACCTGCGACTGTTGTTGATATTTTAGGGTTACCCTGTCAATATGCCCTTTTTCTTTTTAAACAATTTGCATAAAATGGTGACCACTTATCAGTCTAATGTTGGCAACAAAAGTAGGAGTTTATTTCACCATGGGTTAATTAAGATTCTTGTGTTCAACCGGTTGAAAGAATTAGGTCAGACCTGGGATTCTTTCCTTGCGAGAAACGAGTTTGGGGTTAACGAGGAATGGCCCAAACAGAGGCCTAGGGTTCGACGTAGGCGGGTAAACAATGAAGAGGCTAAGCTTGAAGCTGAGGACTTTGGTTCTCAAGATGATTTGAGGGATGAAGGGTTTCAGCTTGATCAAACCCTAAGTCTGGACAATGTGAAAATTGAGGTGGAAACTAGCGTTGAAACTCCTGCGAATAATTTTCAGGGTCGAGGAAGGAAACCCTCAGCTCCTTTAACTTGTCAAGACAAGAGTGCTTCTCATACACAGGTTAATACGAAGCAAACAAAGACTGAAAATCAGACTAGCAGTGCTATGAGCAAACCAGCTATACGAAGAACCACACGCAGTATGACAGCTGCTCTGCTTGCCAAGAAAAAATTGAGTGTTGGGGATGTCTCAGTTATTGAACTAAGTGATTTTTCAGACCTTCGACCGAATCCAGCCACCATAGCCCCATTTATGTTAGATCTGAAATACGTCTCTATATCTGCAGACAAGGAGGTTGACAGTCAACAAGTAAATCGTGAGGGTAGTCAAGAAATTGACAGAAAGCCCCACTTAACTGAAGAAGCCCAAGTAAACTTGAAAAAAGACCAAACTGATCCAAATCCTCATGCTAAATTGATTTCTTCCCTGCAAACAGACTTAAAAGAAGCACAAGTTATTCAAACATTCGCCCTGGAAGAAATTAAAGCTTTAAAAGCTGAATTGATCACCTGGGTTGAGAAATGGGACGTGTTAAGAGGGAAGAAGTTAAAATGCAAAAGAATGATGAAAATACTTTTGTTATAGAATCAGAAATTGAAAAGACAGAATAGAATTAACAGGACCATGGCTGTCAGGTTTAGGGCTAAATTAAACGAAGTTAGGAGAAGTATACCCATCCGATTCTCAGTTGAGTCGGCCTTAAAAACCCGATGCTTTGTTTTTGGTGACTTCTAAATTTTGTCTTTTATATCTTACATTATGCCTACAGAGGGTTTTGGATAAATTCTTACAGGTTACTAATGTTTTAGGTTCATCAATTTCAGCTCAATTCATGGTCTAAATGATTAAATTGAGATATCTACAGAATTAACATTCTGCAGATATCTCGATCATGCTTAATTAAATTTTTTCTAAAACAACGTTTTGTTAATATGTACAGGTGTCAAAGAAACCATTGGGATGAAACTAGATGCTGGTCTGCCTTCGTGTCTTTTGATCGTGTGCGACTACTCAATGAAGATTGTTCGGGACTTACAATCGATTTGATGCTCAGTTATCACTTCGTTCCTATTTCTAAGTTTCTGTTAGCATGGATTACCCAATATGGTGTTACTATGATTGGGAGAAATTAATGCTGGAACTTTTCCAGTAAGTTAAAATTCTGGACATATCTTTCTTTCCGGATGATTTTGTAACAATGTGCCTATGAAGCTGGTCATCGTTACACCTTATTTGGATAAGATTAGAATCTTTCCTAAGAAATAGGATTTCTAGTTAGTCGGTTGCAGTCTTTTATTTTTCCTTTATAAGCAACTTTAGAACAGAAGCAAGGGGTTGGAATCTTGACACTGGTGATAAACGAATTTACTACAACAACTTAATATTATTCTGTTTTATTGGTGTTCCTCTAGAATTTTTTCTGAGGATTGCTATGTTTTATGGACATGCTGAAGACATTAGCTAAGTCTATCAGTCATTATCATGCTATTTTAATATTGTTTTCCAGTGTTAAATTTCTTTTCATATGTATATATCTTTATATTATATGTGAAAATTCTTGTTAATGGATTATGAACAAAGTACTTAGTGTTGAATAATGAATAACTAATTGTCATACAGAAAAATGAATGAATTTCTTCATGTTCCTTTTCTTCAGTTGATAATGATATGATTTCATACAAAGTGCTGACTGTGTAAGGTGAACTTATTCATTTCAGTGTTAGTGCTTAGGTATAACTTCTTTTATGCTTCAATACTATGTTAAAGTTATTCTGGTTATAAGTTTTGTTTCATTTGCAAATTGATTTATGATAAAATATTATTTTATTGTAATTTGATTCAGATCTGTATCTGCTAATAGTAGGCTTTCCTAATATTGCAGGATCATAGATTAAATTTTTAAATAAAACTTGTTATCTGATTATCAATTTCAGCTCCCATTTTTGGGATAGTTATATTGCATCTTAGGTCATTATAGATAGAGATTAGGAGCTACTATTATTTGCTGTTTTAGTTTAAGATATTTATGAGTATTAGTTAGTTATTTTTTTTGATCTTTAGTTGATTTAAGCTCTATTTGACTAAATAGAGCTTACCATATACGTCTTATGAAACTCTCTACTTTGAGAGCATATTTCACAGGCAGCAGGGCCTTTAACCTGTGAAAAACAGTTACACCAAACACATACAAGATTGCTGTAAGTTGAGTGTGTGGGCTGTTTTTCAGTAGTTGGCCACAATACCCCATAGGTTACATTTCCCGACCAACAAATATCCAATAGGAAATTCTAAAATAACTTCCAATATAATTAAGATGAAACAACATAGGAAATTACATGAGGAAATACATAAACATAAGAGATTACATTTAGAAAGAATTTTTTTTTCCCTAAATTATGAAAAAAAAGATAAAACCAACCTAATAAATTATACATGAAAATACATAAACATAGGAGATTGGATTTAAAAAAATATAAAAAAAATTAAAAAATACTTTTGTTAAAATATTTTTTGAATGCAAATTAATTGTAAAGTTCTCATGCATATTATAATTTTGAAATTTAAAACAATTTTTTTTTGAAGCAACTAAAGTTATATTTAGAAGATTTATAAATAATGTTAGATTGTATTTTATAATTTTGAAATTTAAAACAAATATTTTTTTGAAAGCAACTGAAGTTATATTTAGAACATTTATAAATAATGTTAGATTGTATATTTATTCTTGAGGATAAAAATCATCAAACTCACTAGCAAAGTTATATGTTCACTTGCTTGTACATTGTACTCTCTAATAAGGTATGTGGAGAGATTCATGCCTATTAGAATGTAACTGTATCAATTAGCATGCTTTATTAGAAATTATACATACTTCAACCTATTAGAATGCAACTTGTTTGTACATTGTACTCTCCAATAAGGTATGCAAAGAGATTCGTGCCTATTAGAATGTAACTGTATCAATTAGCATGCTTTATTAGAAATTATACATACTTCAACCTATTAGAATTCAACTGTATCATTTGCACATACTTCAACCAACATGCCTTTACATGATTGCTAATCTTGATCATCTTCCTACATGTTACATCTTACTTGAGATTCTATCCATAAAATATATGCCATACATATAAAATAATTTATTTATTTATTTTCTTTTTAAATTAAAATACTTGGAGCAATAAATATATAAAACAACATAAGAAATTATACATAAAAAGACAAACACAGAAGATTGTATTTAGAAAGACATACAAAATAATATATATATATATATATATATATATATATATACAAAAGTGTATATATATATAGAACTAGCCTTGTTAGGAATGCTTGATTTACATTGTTCAATGATCCCAATAAAGTTGGCATATGCATTCAAGCACTATGAAAAGATGTAGGTAGATTATGCACTCTAAGATGGTGAAGAAACTTTTGCCTTTAATTTTTCTTCACTACCTTGGATCTGACTTGATGAATAGAAGACAAATCCTAACTACGTTGAGATTAGAAAACTATCATGTTAAAGGGCGATGTAATGCTAGAGAGGTTGAGCCATTGGGAACTTATGGGAATATACATTGATTAGAAAACTCGCATGTTAAATGGTTAATGTTAGAGAGGACGAGTGAATAGAAGACCAATCCTAACTATGCTGAGATTATAAAATTGTCTTGTTAAAGGGTGACGTAATGTTAGAGAGGATGAGCCACTGGGAACTTATGGGAATATACACTGATTAGAAAACTGTCATGTTAAAGGGTTAATGTTAGAGAGGATGAGGCTCGGAGAACTTATAGGAATATATACTGATTATAGCTTTTGTTAGAACTTATAGGAATATATACTGATTATAGCTTTTGTTTTATAAAGTAGTATTATAATGAGGTGTTTATTAAATAAATTTTATAAGTAAAAATGACTTTTTGTTAAAATATTTATTAATGGAATTTAATTGTAAAAGTACTCAAACATATTATACCTTTTGCTTTCATAAAGTGGTTGTATTACAACAAAGTGTTGATTAAATAATTTTTATAAATAAAGAAAAAAAATTCTTTTTGTTAAATTTTTTTTAATGGCAATTAATTGTAAAGGTGCTCATGCATATTATAATTTTGAAATTTAAAGTAGATATCTTTGTGAAAGAAATCAATGTTGTATTTAGAAAGCATTTATAAAGACATTTATAAGGAATGTTGGATTATATATTTGTTGATGAGGATAATGATCATGAAATTCATGGTAACACTATATTTTCACTAACACTCATTTGTACATCATACTCTCCAACAAAGAACCACCTCATATAAGATGTGTGGGAATATTCGTGCATGTTGGAATGCAAATATTTCAATTAGCATGTTGTACTTCATCAATTATTTTCTTGAAGCATTTGCACATACTCCAACTAACATCCCTTTACATGATTGGCAATCTTGATCATCTTCCTACGTGTTACTTAAGATTCTATCAATGAAATGTGCACCATACTAAATATTTAATGTTGTATTTAATCTTTTGTTTTAAAGTATTGAAAAATGATTTTGTATTTATAAATTTCAATCAAATCAATAACAAAATTGGTCCAAAATTAAGTAATGCTATCTTAAGAAGTTAGTTTGCTTGATATTACATTCTTACTAGAGATAGAAATCCACAAGTTTATAGACATCATGATTGAAGTTATTAAAAAATGAATGTAAATAATTTTAATTTAGTTATGGATATGCATTTTTTGAAATAAGAAGACAATTTCACTTAGTTATGGATGTTTTAGCCATCTTTTTTTCGACGAAATGCACATCATGGGAAACCCTTTGGGCACTAATCCCTCATTTTGAGAATAATACTTTGGGGTAAACTGTTTATTTGCAACTTTGACAACATAACCTAACAAGGACATTGAATGAGGCCCACAATATTCATTGAGGCATATAGCACGAGACGTGACCATGTGACCTCTTGCTTCAATTCACGACACCCAACGACTTGAGAAAACCCACCAGGCTAATGCTATAACCTTCTTTTTCATCGGGAAAAAACACATTTTTATTTCCAATTAAGATAAAATAACTTCCACATGTGCTATTTCACTAGTTCCAAAATGCTACATGGCTTTGACACATGCTCACCATTTGGCTATGATCTCCAAAAAGATATATGCTTTCAATTTTCCAACTTTCACCTACTACTTTCTCTCTGAAGAAATAGATCCCATATTGTTCCTAGATTGACATGATACATTGCTAAAAACAAACCAAAACCACAACATAATTGCAAGTAGCATCACCATCGTGAATTACAACATAAGTTCATCGATTGATGGACTGCACAGTCTCTAGAATCAAGTTTTTTGTGGTTTCCACAAAGATGATCTCACCGGGATTTAAATTAAGTCTCTCCTTTGAGAGACTTATAAGGGTTGTAACACTAAAGTAGACTCCTTCAAATGAGTAGCCAAAGTCATCAACTTTGAGTTTAAGATATGTTGTGATCCTTGTATTCATCTCACCATTAACATAGAATCACCATAGATTTGGAGCTACCTGATCTCATTGTCATAATATTTTTGCATTGAGAAGGCACATTCTTATATCCAAGGTGGGAGGGAGTGTCCGTTTGTCCCATAAAAAGAAAGAAAGAATGCATGTATCAATGTGTTGTAACATAGTCAGGCATGGGTGGGGGGGGAGTGTTCGTCTGTCACATAAAAGAAAAAGAAAAAAGAATGCATGCATCAATGTGCTGTAGCATAGTGGTGAGAGGGGTGTGTCTTGTAATTTAGTGGTGAAAGGTTGTGGATTTGTTCCCTCTCGACACATTGTAGAACTAGAGTTAGATGGGTCTATACTGGTTTCATCAAATTTCTAAGAGCCATTAATTTTGCAAGATTGTTAGCCCTCGACCAATGTTCGCCTTGAAATAAATATAATGCGAGTCAGAGAAGAACATATGGCTTCCTATCCCACAGTTTCTTTGGTCCTTGACACACATTGTCAAAGAAATCCAAACTTGTCCTTTCATTGAATAAGATCTCCCCAACTAGTTGCAATAAAGATTGATTAGATGCCTCCCTACAATAGTTGAAGGCTGCAACAATTTGAGAAAAAGTTTGAAAGGAAATTGTGTTAAGAATTGGAAAATAGAAAACCATTTTGAGCTAACCAAACTAATTAAAGGCCCATAAACCAAATGTCTTGAGAGGACTTAAGATATGGGTGGGTGTACCATACACAAACATTTTTCTATAGATTCCTCGTTCCAAACATTTCAATGCTTTATCCACTTACCAATTTCTCACCACATTGTTTTGAGAAATTGCAATGAACAAATAAGTGGGGAGTAATTTTCTCTGAAGCTTTACATAGCACGCACATCCTTGGTCCAGGAGCATTTCTCCTTTGTCTAGCTTCCTGCGTGTAAACTTTATTTTGTAATGCAACTTCCCTTTCCAAATTTGTACCCAACACCAGATAGGTGGACCTCTGTCTTCACTCATCAAAATTTAATAACACAACTTTGTTGAACATGACCCCCTAGTCTTATTAACTGTCCAAAACAATCACTCTTCTTCATCTTGGAGCTGAATATGGGCCTTTATAATTTCTACAACATACTTGCTCCAATCCCTTTTCCAATCATTGAATACGAGCATTTTTAAGCTCCACAAGATACTTGTTCCAATCCCTTTTCCAATCACCTTGTAGACCCAAATATCTAGTTGATTTCCATCCTTGTGACCAAATTTTGGCTAAGGTTGGATCCCCAAATTTAGAAAGGAATGTTAGATTATTTGACAGAAAATGTTGAACCATATTAGGAGGATGAAAAACTTGGTTTCCACAACCCATTATAGCATCAACGCTCACTCGAACTTGTTTTCCGTCTCCAACTTGTTAAGCTAACAACCTACCGATTAAATTAAAAGAAATTACCAAATCTTTTCAATAAATGGAGCCATTATTCCATGACTTAAGCTCCTTTCCGTTCCACAATAGTATAGAATCTAGAGCTAAGTATTTTTGGATAATTAGCTTGGTCCATAAATTATCCTTCATAATTAGATTTGGACAATGAGACACTGTAAGCATGGATATTTTTGAGCCCCCACCCCGCTTCATCTTTTGGTTTTGATATTGATTTCCAACTTATCCAATGGACTCAATTCTTACCTTCCATACTGCTCCATAGGAAGTTGAAGCTTAAGCTCAAAGTTGTTCTAAAACACCTTTTGGAACATGCACCAACAATTGCTAGTACACTGGAATATCCTTTAAGATCGATTAGACCAAAGTCATTTTTCCACCTTTGTAAAAACCAACGATTACACCACTGATGTACCCTATTCTGGTAACCATCTTGTGTGTACATTGAATCTAATTATAACTTAGTAAATTCAATATTTTTTTTAAAGTGTAATACATTTAGGTTGGTCTTGAATGTCAAGATAAACATCCACTAACAAGCATTTGGTCAATCGCCATGCATGAATCAAATACCATTTCATCTTTGGTCTTAAACCAAAACAAAAAAATTGTAACTCATAATTAAACAAGTGTTGCAGGGAAACTTATTCCTTGCCAAAGTTGAAAAGGCTAAACAATTAAAAAATTTAAATGATTAAATTGTATTGGGGTTATGTTTGATTTGGTGTTAAATTTAGTCCACATAATGTTTGGCACTGAATTGCACGTATAACCTACTCAAATGCATAGGGAAACTTTTCATGGAAATGACTTTAAGTCTCTCATTGTGTTTTAGGGAAAATACCTGTGCTATAGCTTGTGCTTCATTTGAGCTTCATCGTGTTGCAAAATATTGGCTATGTTATAGGACAAAGCTTCATTGTGTTCAATGTGCATAAAAATGATTGTATATATTGCTGAATTTGAGGTTCATTGTGTCGCAAATTATTGGCCTTGTCCTAAGCCAAATCAAATTCACCAAGCAAGCCAAGTATTTTGAATAAATATACCTGTCGACTACCAATGTAGCCTTTAATATACAATGTAACTTGCACAAGATGTGGAATGTGATCTTTGAAAAAGTGTGGTTGTTGATAATTGTCTTCACATGCTCTACTGGTGAACTAAAAGTATCCCAAAGTCGTGATGCAATAAAACCATAATATACTCTTACATGAAGATGCTAGAGCTCATATAAATCAAATGAGTGACATGAAATAACACTTAGTTGTTGTAGACGAGGTTGTGCCGGTATATGTTTAACAATTACACATGTACAATAAAATAACCATAATAGATTATGAGGGGGTAATTAACTACTAATGAAGTTTTACAAAGGTAGACAGATTGCAATGCATTTGTAAACTAATGCAAAATTTTGACTACTCTATTTGTCTCCTACGCCCGAGTCTCCAAGGCCAATTGCAATTACGTGAAGAAAACATATTATTTTTATCATTCTCACATGCATTCTCAACTAGTTTTCACCGGTAATGTAAAGCCCCGCATCACAGAGTTCAAAGGAGTTTGTGGCGATTGAATTTTCTATTTAATATTAAATGGATTCACATTCTCACATTAAATTAATCAACCGATTACTACAATGTACCCTTAAAAAAAATTAATCAATTCATTTATTTTCCTTATACTGTGTGATAGAAGTCACAAAGAGATTGAGTGGCAAGTCAATAATGATATTATCATACCCAAACACCAAGAATTTCGCCTTATGGAAACTGATATTGCACTTCATATTGAAAATATGATGATCCCTGAACAATCTGAATATCTATTATGGATAATAGCAACACTATAAGGAGATTTATACATGGTAGTTCACACATTTGGCATCGTCATGATTATGACCAATTGTCAAACGTTACCCACATATATAATTTGTTACAATAATTAAAATTGAAGAATTCGTACTTGCATTGAATCTTTGACACCTAAACTTGTTGTAGCTTCTCTATATAGGACTGGTTATTTGAGCAAGCAATGGAAGACATACTGATACTATTGCTGTACTTGAGCAAGCAAAGAATATTTCATCAATTTGATTTACTCTACGTAGGCTGACCTAGATAGATATCAACAATTTATCAGCTATCTTGAGCTTTGTATCAAAAAGAGCACTTGCTTTTAAGAGTACACATAAAATGAACACCTGCTTTCACATCTGTTTTCATACAATTGGCATCTGGATCGACCTTCAGTTGCTTTCCAGATGATTCGTGAGTAAGGATTGGCAAAGGCCACTTGTACTATAATAAATAAGAGGTAAAATGCTTATGCTCATATTTTTCTTTCTAAAGTTTTGGTCCTGGATTTGGAACCAATTCTCTTTCAATAACTGGGACTGGAATCTTAGAATTAGACTACGGTTAAAGCAGGGATGTGTATAGGAAAGAATTTGGGAGATGGATTAACTAAATTAACAATCTATATAATATATTGAATCATTTGGAACAACATATCTATCTCTGCTCAATTAACATAGAAAGCAATATAGATATGATACTATTAACATAGCTCAACTACTTTGTTTTTGTTTTTTTTTAAAGAAAAAAAATGATGGGACAAGATCTAGGAGCTAGATCAATCTTCAACGATCATCGATCTAGAATTTTCTTACTCGAACAAGAGAGCCCAGTGTTTGAAAAAAGAGTCATTACCCCCAACATTTTCAAACGTTTTTCATTTTCCAAGACAACCTCATTTTATTTCAAATATGTTGGATTTGCGGAATCCTCGATTGAGAGATATACAATTTTGAAATGTGTAAGTGCCAATGAAATTCAATATTATTAATGTTTTAAACAAACATATAATGTATAAAAAAATGAGAAACCACATTGTGTTGCTGAACAACACAACACCTTCCATATTTAAAGCAAAGGTGAAAAGAAAAAGCACGAATATCCAAGTCCAAACTAGGGGGAATATGTTTCCCAACAAGTACGACATTTATTAAGTTGTTTCATTTTATAAAACATAAAAGTAGGGCTCTTAGTTATTAGTTTCCGTTCAAATGCAAATTGTTTGCAGTTCCCCACATTTATAATTCATTAGCTTGATCGTATGCCCTGGTGATTCTCCCTTCATCATGCAACGTAAAGAAGTTGGAAGTCCTGAAGCGAACCAACATTGACACGTTGAAGCCATGTACCCTGTGATTATGTGCTGCAAAGCAACACATTGAAGCTTGCTTCTTGAAAATACATCAATGCAACCCAACATAGGCATTTTGAGCCACGCATACCACAATATTTTACTCCCTCTGCTTGCCATCAATGTCTACTTATGATGTTCTTGTTTTCCATTTTTTTCTTTTGGATGAACTCTTTTATCGTGTCTGCATGTTAAAGCTTTCCGAAGTTGCTTTATAAAGTTTCTCGCTGTCATTATTTTGTTAAAGTGGAGAAGTTCTCGCCACTGGTAGCTCATCATTATTTTGTTGAAGTTGTGAAGTTGCAAACCAGACAAAGGAATTTGCGAATCTATCTAGCTACTGTAGTTAAAGGTAGGTCTTCTGTGCAATTGGTTCAAATTATTGTAAGGCGGTCTTATTTTCTAGGGAAACATCATGCAGTGCTGCAAGTTTAACATATGCTTCTAGTGCTTCCTTTAATTTTGCAATTTTCACCATGGTATAAGGGCTAGCGTTTGCCTCCTCATTCAACTGCTTAATTATTTTAGTGTCTTTTATCAGCGCTGCAACAAGAAGTGGTTATGTACTTATGGTTTCACTTACAAGAATTGTTCTATATACAAACTACAAGTGTGTCATGGAGATCATGAGATAGTAGAGATGATTTAAATAATTTTGCTGATGGTTATCTTCACTTAAATCGAGAATGGAGATTTCTATTTTTCTCAAGATAGTTGAAAACTATGGAACTAATCAGCTTGGTTTTCAAGGCTGTGAAATCGCCATTGAAGTACCATCCATCGGCCTTGTCGATGAATTGTTACAGGTAACTTATGGAGGGAATTGTTACAAGCTCGCTGGCTAAACCCTAAGTTTGCCTTTTTGTACTATTAGAAAAATTAGAAAACAATGTTTTGTCTGGGAGAGAGCTTGATTCATACCTAGTCCTGTTGCTGGTTATTGGTCTAGAGCAGGGGAGAACTCTAAGAAAGTATTGATTCAACTTCACAGAATCACCATAATTTTAATAGATTTTTGTTTTCCCTAGAGATAGGGACCCAAAATCTGTGAGATTTTCAAAGGTTGGGTGGGAATAGATAAATTAAGTAATTTCAACAGCTCTTTCTCATTTAAACCAGTAAATTAGGCTGCCATGGATCATGTAGTTAGAATAAAAGCTTATGGCTATGCATAAAGTATCCATAAAGCAACCTAATGGAATGGTAGAAGGACAATGTGTTAGTTTTTTGGTCAATACTGAGAGGGGGGGTGGGGTGAATCAGTATTGTTATCTTTTTACTAATTTAACCACTTTTAAAATCTATCATTAAATACACATAACAAAAAGAATACACAGGGGTAAAAACGGGAAGTTGGGTAACACTTCCGTGAGAATCGTGTACCCGATCAACATAGCAGAAGTTATTCGACCGAATAACTATATTTATTCGGCCGAATAACGTTTTTATTTGATCGAATAACTATAGTTATTCGACTGAATAATTGATCCTTTATTCGGCCGAATACCTTTTAACGGTGAGCCGTTTAAATTGACAGAACACATAGTCGACCGATAATTTTTCCGGTGCTGCTATGTTTATTCGGGCGAACAATTATTCGACCGAACAATTGTTCTACATAAAAGGTCGGCTGTGGCTCCATTCTCATGTTTTCCCCTTGTAGTTGTCTCCCGTCATCCGCCACCCGCAGCGTCGTGTCTGTCCCGCCACCCGCATGGTGCCTGTGCTCGTCGTGTGCGTCCCGCCTGGTTGCCCGTCATCCCTGTTGTTATCAACCCAAATGGCACTTCTCCGTCTGAGTGCCAACAATTCATTATGTTGGTACAAAAAAGGACATTTCAGGAATGAAGTTTGCCAAAACACTATAGATGGGCATGACATGAGATGCATTTACCTTTCAACCAGCTTGCTAGATTATTTTTCTAAGTGTAGATTGGCGTACGCGACTAACTTCATTGAAACTTGTGTACATACGCGACTATCCTCGTTGAAAACTCGCGTACTGTACGGGACTATTCCCATTGCAACCCGGGTACAGATCTATACGCGGGTTTCCCTTAAAGCAACTCGCGTGTCATACGCGGGTTTCCAGTATCAATAGTCGTGTACATCTCCATTCAACATTTAAAAATATAAATCACGATTAATGGAGATTAAATGAGCCCTAATCATTAACCATCTCAACTGTCTCAACCTCCTCAACCTTTGAAACTACTCTATTTCCCAAAGTATAAATAGAGACCTTGGGGAGGGCATTGATCAATCAATTTTGGAGAGCAAAGTTATGCTGGTGGTATATCTTTAGAAGTCTTGGAGCAGCAGAACTCAGAGTCCTTTGGTTGCAGAGGAGTCCTTGTCTCAGGTGTTGGGTTGTACACTTATCTCATTCACTGATTGTTAATAAAGAGAATTCTTCTTCCAACTTTGTGTTGAGTCTCTTTCATGTATTAGGGTTTGATGAATATATTTGATTAAGCACTATATATGTTGTTTATCTAACTTGTTATATATACATGCATAAGATTGTACTTGGAGAATTCGCTCTTTGCAGGTGAAGGAGGTGCATCCTTGAAAGCTTTGGAGAGAAGCTGAGCGGAAGAAGATAAAGCTTGGATCAACAGGCGGTAATCGGGTGAGTCCAATATTTCTTCCTATTTCCCTTCCGTACTTAGCTAAAGCTAATTGTCTGCAAGTTTTAGAAGTAAGTTGGTAACCCCAGACCCTAGGTTATAAGGGTGTTTATTCCTGAACAACACCCGTCCCGCCACCCGCCTCGTCGCTCGTCGTCCTTGTCCCCGCCTGTAGTCCCTCCTGTCATGCGTTGACGTGTACGTTCGCAACCCCGCCACCCCACCACCTTTCTGGCCTCTTCTTGGTGTGGAGGTCTATGGGTGGAGTTCTGATTGTGGAGGTATGTTCATGGAGGTCTGTTCATGGTCTGTTCGTGGAGGGTTTGTTCTTGGTCTGGCCTCCTCTCGACAAGTATTTTTTTTCGTTAATTTTTTTTATAATGCGGATGCTCAACAAAGCGATTCATGGCTTGCTGAAGCCAATGGCTTAAAATTCCTATTCGTCGTAGTTTTTTTATTATCTTATAGTATGATTGCGTAAAGATTTTAGGTATGTAATATGATGAGAAAGGTAGATTCATTTTAATTTTAGTGGATAGGAATTAAATTTGTTGAAGTGCAGACTTGTGTGATTAATAAAAAATTATAAGTTATGTTTATATTTATGATATTATGTTTTAAAATTTTTAGTTTTTATTTTATAGTTAGATTTTAAGGTTGATTGTACATGTTATTATGAGTAGTGTAGATTTCTTTTAATTTTAATTTCAGTTCACAGGTATTATGAGGAAGATATTCATTCATGAACTCTGTCCATGATAACTTCACTTAGCATAAGGGTTTTAAGTTGTTTTTATATAAATCATAAAAAAAAAATCTAAGTATTGAGATTTGATGGACCTAATAATATTATAATATTTGTATATGAAAGTCAAAATATGATATTTTAGTATTTGCATATCAAGGTTACAATTATAGTTATATTTTGGCTTTGGCTTTACTTAGCATAAGGGTTTTAAGTTGTTTTTATATAAATCATAAACAAAAAAAAATATAAGTATTGAGATTTGATGGACCAGTAATATTATAATATTTGGATATCAAAGTCAAAATATGATATTTTAGTATTTGCATATCAAAGTTACAATTATAGTTATATTTTGGCTTTGGCTTTAATAAGGTACAAGTTGGAATGAAGGAAAGTGGAGGCATAGGTGTGCATTTAAAGATATTCATGTCTTTTTTGGTGTTGTAATATTTTTTCTAGAATGAAGAGTCACTTAGGGAAACAAAAAAAACATACGTGACATCATCACCTTCCTCATGGATAGAGTTGATCAACTTTGTCCACGTGGACAGAGTTCATGAACTCTGTCCATGTATGAGCTTAGTAGTCTTCCATTGGAGGCTTGTTCCACGAGGCTGCACAAGCCAGGCCTTCAGTTACTGCAATAAATTAACCTCAGATGAGATATTTAGAAGCTCATTCATTAGAGTTCTATAGGGGTTAGTAGATACTTACAACTTAGTTTTATTTGGTTTATGTGCATGTAGCTACTTATAGTTTTACGTGTTTCATGTTATGCCACAAGTACAGGATAGTCATAATCATTAAAACAGTGGAGTGTTTTATTATAGTACAAATAACAAGGGCATTTAACCTATAATTATGATTACCCATACGTTTGATCTATGTATTTCTAATATAAAATACCAAATATTAAAAATAACAATTATTAGTACATTGTGAGGTTAGTATCATTCCCATTAATCTATGCCATAAAAGAACCACAAATAACCTGTATTACAGTTTATACTTACCATTATATTAGGACATTGTATTGATTGATCTGAGTATTAAGCCCATAAATATCCATAGATCAACTCCGCATTCATAAAAGTATGATCTGTTTGTGGTTAAGCTTTAACATATACAACGAGTTATAGAAATAATATATATAAGGTAAACTACTTACACCTAAGCTCTAAGCTGAGCTGATTACAACCTGTATCAATATGAAGTAATATGCAAATACTGATGATTACACTTTTCATGCTATAACTTTTTGTACATTGTTGGCAGGTATCGTTCGTTTTTTCAGTGGTCATTTTATTTTGCTTCCTTCGTTGTTCGAGTTTATTTGTAGATATGGGTCGCAAAGTAATTGGAGTTATAGATATGATTGATCAAATCTATAACTCCAATTACTCCACGACTGATATCTACACATAAAATATAGAGGAAGTGGAAGTAGTAATGCTTTTACTTGTTTCTTCTTCAAGGTATGTACTATTACCCACATGTATCATTCGATAGTTAATGTCCACATGGACATAGTGCATGAACTCTGTCTATGTGGAAAGAGTGCATGAACTCTATCCAAATGGACAAAGTGCAACATCTTTTTGTTTGCAATTAAATTATGCCATTGCTTCCTATACTCTATTTTATTATAACATGTCTCTTATTATGGTAAGTATGTATATTGCTAATCATTGTACCTATAATTTCCCATGTAGTTAATATAAAATAAATCAAAATTTTTATCCCACTACTCCAAGATTAGCTCTATGATTATTATTGCTTACTTCTTGCTTTGTTCGTATTTGGGTGGCTTAGTATGGGATTACTAGATAAAGATGACTACTGTGATTTTAATTGTTTCTATATTTGAGTGCTTACATTGTAACCACCTATCGTAATAATTCAAATCGAGAACAATTTTTTATGATTCTATGGAATAATGAAAATATTTGTAGATATAATTTATGTTTAAATTATTAAAATATCAAATAAGCTATTAATTTAGGATTTAAATTAAGATTTAACATGTTCATGATTTGATTCCTTGACATAAATAAATGTAACTTTTATTTAACATTTGACCATATTGGTTCCATTCATTTAAAACATCAAAAACACAAAGATGGGCACATTAATTTCTCATACATTCAACAATAAGTTAGATATATTCATTTTAAGAACTATCAGATAATATTAGGTACATCTAGGTCCTTATTAAAAACTTAGTTTTTTTAGTAGCTAGGTCTTTGAATTTGAGGAATTAACATGTAGAATTTGAATATGTTAGGAGTTGATATTTGTGTACACTTGTAGATATCATATCAAATGGAAAGAGAGTAGCCTTTGAGACAAAAGCGTAGGAGGTCATCACATTCTTCGGGAGTTGGTCTCCCAAATGATAATTGAAGGTTGTCGACTTCACCTCAGGATTCAAGCTTATTGTATAGTTCACATTCATTCGATCATCGACGAGGCGATAGTGGTAGAGATGATTCCCCCTTATCCTCTGTGGGTGAACGTGGATCTTGACCTTCTGTACGAGAGACAAGCGTGGATGTAGAACAAGGTTCGCAAGAGGCTTGTCATCCTACACAAGGTGGCGAAGGTCAAGCTAGGACGCAATATGTTCAACCAGCTGAGGGTTGTACACCCATTATGACTTATCCATCTGATTTACCGGAGAAGCTTCCATGGGAAAGTGGTCTTCAACAAACGACCCTTGAGAGCTGCAGAGCTCACTATGACAAGTTGCAAAACGATATTTCTAGTTTGGATCTTGCTCCAGAAAAAAAACAAAAACAAAGTATAGATATGGTTTTGCAATCATTACAAAAATTCATTGAGGTATATGAGGATTTTGGACCAACAATAGATGGTTTTGTTTCCTTGATGCAAAGAAGAAAGGCACAGGTGATGGGTCCAGACAAGTGGGCTGTTGTGAAGGAGAGAGTGACCAGAGAACATGCCAACTCAATGTTTAACTTCAAAGAGGGCCTAAAGCGTAAAGAATTGAAAGTGCAATATTTTAAGCACCTTGAACTTGCACATTATTTATATGATCGTTTCCTTGCAGCCCATGGTCAGTTGCCATGGAACGATGAGGTTCCTAATTATTTTGCTAGGCCTTTTTATGCCGTTTTTTTTAAATATGAAGCCAGACTATACTGATATTCATTCCGAGTTTATGGAGTTGGAAAGGGGATGATATGCAATCGAAAATGTGCTCTTAGAGATCCCAATACTCTTCGACCTCCACCTTAGATATCTCGTCCACCTAGGCTTGTGACTTACAAATTAGAGATGGAGCCCACATAACAAGTTGGGACAACTACAAGGCATAATGTTGCCGAAGGTTTAACTTCGACATTTGTAGGAGTTGATGTTGGATTGAGTCGAGAGAGGGCTCGAGCCACTATTCGGCAAAATTTTGTTTACAAAACAAATGATGAGGTAGATCATATGGGCATTAAAGATCTAAAGGCCTATTCGAAGGTTTGTCGTGATATAGCTTTGGATAGAATATCTAATGACACGTCAAGTATATGAGAGGTTTGTGTACTTTCAATCTATTTACTTTATTTATTTATTTTGAATTGAACTTTTTGTTACATTTTTTTTTTCAATGTGGTTCACGCGTCGGCTTGACCAACGGACTATGTCCACGGAAATAAATCAGGCGGGCCCACCCGAAGGGGCCTCACACCTTCGGCACACTTCATGCCTAACCCCAATAGCGTCAATGAGGATTGAACCCGTGACCTCTATACCGAGAATCCTAGCGACGGGTGCTCAACCAATTGAGCTAACTCTTGGGGCTGAACTTTTTGTTACATTATATCTACGTATGATAATATTCTTTTTTGATGTATAGTAATAAATACATTACGTAAATGTTTATTGGTTTCAGTTTTCTCGACTGTTAAATATACATAATTTTAGAGTCTTCACTAGTCAAAATGCTGGAAATGTAGAAGAGCATTTTGGAGAGGTATATTTAAAATTTACACATTTATATTTATGTTCGAAATATATATATATTTAAAAATTTAACTATGTATCTTATTGTTAATTTGACTTATCTATGCAGGTTTCATTAGATTCGAACTTTTTAGATGATTTTCCATCTATTGTGAGCTAATGATTTTATTTATTTTTTGTTTTGGTTTTAAGTTAATTGCTTAAGCTTAGTTTTTTTTGCTTTGACTATGACTTATTTATTAACAAAATTTAAATTTTAAGGGAAGAGAACATATTGAAATTGGCGGTGAAGATATAGGTTCTATGATGGATGTGGATATTGGCACCGAGGTAATTTTGTTCATAATTGAACTATTCTCTGATATATAAGTTTAAATAGTTTAAATATTTTTTGACATTTGTAAATTGCTTTTATATATGTTGAAGCTTGGGTCTCTCCGATCTTTTCGAGGCAAAGGGAAGACTCCATTAGAGGATAGTGGTGGAATTGTAAGTTTAATATTTTATTTTTTGAATTTAGTTTAAAATAGTTTAAAATAGTTTAAATAATTTATAAAATTCATAAATTGATTTTATACATGTTGCAGCTTGGGTCTTCTCCACCTTTTAGAGGAAAAGTCTAAGACTCCATTGGATGATAGAGAATTTGATGTAATTTTGTTAATAATTGAATTATTCTTCGATATTAGTTTAATATTTCAATGTTTTGATTTTAGTTTAAAATTGTTTAAATAATTTATGATATTCATAATATGTTTTTATACATGTTGCAGGTTGTTATGAGTCCAATGGAAGACCTTAGTGGAGGATAGTGATGGAATTCCATTTAGAAAATTATTTATATTTTTCTTTTTTTGTCCATATATATATTGTAGTTGTTTTGGACATCGAGGAGCTTTATTTTTGGATTATACATATGTACATTGAACTCACATGTTCATGATTATTTTTTTGGATTATATACAGGTACATTGGCCTTACATATTGTTTTTTTTGGATTATATACATGTATATTGAACTTACATATTATGAATTGTATGTATTATTAAATTTATGTATGTTTGTAGATGTAAAATATTTTTAGTGTTGAGATGTTGAGATTGAATGTTAGAAAGTTTTGATATGTGCAATCTAATGTTAAGAATGAATATGGGGAATGTTAGGAATCAATGTGGGGAATGTTAGGAAGTTTTGATAGGTGCAATCTAATGTTAATAATGAATATGGGGAATGTTAGGAATCAATGTGGGGGAATGTTAGGAATGTTAGGAAGTTTTGATAGGTGCAATCTAATGTTAAGAATGAATATGGGGAATGTTAGGAATCAATGTGGGGAATGTTAGGAAAGATTATGAATGTTAGGAAGTTTTGATAGGTGTAATCTAATGTTAAGAATGAATATGGGGAATGCTAGGAATAAATGTGGGGAATGTTCGGAAATGTTAGGAATGTTAGGAAGTTTTGATAGGTGCAATATAATGTTAAGAATGAATGTATGTATTATTAAATTTATGTATGTTTGTAGATGTAAAATATTTTCAGTGTTGAGATGTTGAGAATGAATGTTAAGAAGTTTTTATAGGTGCAATCTAACGTTAGGAATGAATGTGGGGAATGTTAAGAATGAATGTTATGAAATTCTAGGAATGTTAGGATGTTTTGATAGGTGCATTCTCAAATTCTTGAATTCAAGGGAACCCCAACATTGAAATATTGCACATTTAAATCATATTCCTAACTCACATCTGGTAATTAAAGTTCAATTCTGAATTCTAATAAGGTAACATACTAAATGACTCTAAGTACACAATTATTCTGAATTCTAAAACATCAATCCATCTTTGAGCATGATAGCCAATCTAAACATAAAACAAGAAATGATATAGTTAAAAACATCGCAATAGAATGCCGTCCTCAATTATCCGTTCATGGTCATATTTGGACAGTTTCCATTTTCTATTTTTTAAATTTTTTTTCGATGGAACTTGTACCAATTTTATTTGAGATGCACATACTAAATGACTATACTGACAACATATAACATCAGGTTCATAATCCTGAAAGTAGACATAATTTTTAGTCATATGGGTCTGCTGCAAAAAATAACCTTTTAAAATGATGGATCCTTTCTCGTATGTAAATCCGTTGTCATTGTAGTCCTCCAATAACTTCATTTTTCCTTCAGTGCATTGAATCAAATAATATTTTACATTTTCGTTGTTGTCTAAAGGTGCAATCACAACGAAAACATCTCCTGTGCAAATTACAATTGGCGTTAGAGTTTTTAAGTGAATTAAATTGACTATATACACATAAAGTGACGGACAACAATGAACAATCAACAAGATCATTACCTTCTCTAACAAGATTTGAAATTCTATTGCCATCAGATGATATTTTTATTTCTTTTGATTCTAATTCTTCTATGCTTGCTAGTGGAATTTTCCCTTTTGGATTAATCTTTGTGTGTTTCCAATGTTTTACGTAGTTGTTCGTTATGTTTTCAAAAACTTCTGTAGATTCAACATTTTCAGTGCAAACATGAGAAATACATGATTGCTTTCTATTGTCAAATGCAAACACATTTTGGAAGGCTTTTGTTTGAATAGAGTGAAGTTATCTAGTCCCATGTATGGTGCTAGCCTCGTATGGCATTGATCTAACTATATATTGGACCCAAACAAGCCAAAAAAACCTACACAATAAATGATAAACCACAAATGACAACTTTTAATGCAAGCGTACATATGCTTCAATGTTAGTACATACATTTTTTAAAATTGACAATTAATATAAATTAAAAAAATTGTGTACATACCTGCACACATCTTTTGATTGTTGACTACAATCATGGCTTAGATGTGATTTACACCATTGGAAAACCTTTGCAGCTGAATGGAATCATCTAGAAGAATGGTTCATTTTCCATCTTTGAAGTGCTTCTTTTACGCATGCTCCTGCACCATCACGTTCACCTTTTCCATGTCCAGTTTCAAAGAAATTCCAGCGATGTTTAATGTTCAGTGCTTTATGAAGTCGACATAACAAAAAAAAATGATCGTGAAGTTTTAAATTGTCCCGCACATCCATCTGACCATATCCAATGTTCATTGAATTTAACTTCACGCCTTTTTAGTGAATCATAGAAATTTTTTTCAATACAATGTTGAACAAAATGTGTATCATGTGTACGATCATCGCTGATATAAAAGTGATATTATTTAATCACATCTTGATTGTCACACGTTCTTTCAATGCAATCAACATCTTGTTGAGAATGTCTATATAGAACATTGATAGATATCGAAACTTGGTCAGAATGATGGTATTCACTTTGAATCTCTTTTTGTGCAGCAAATGTGTAGTTTTCTGCAAAATCAACCACAGACAAAATTGTTATGGCTGGAAAAATTTCACGGGAATGTTTGAAGTGAAGGTCTTTCCATCGTGATCTATGTGAATGCTTGGTGTATTTATAAATTTCACTTTCAAATTTCTTAAGAAAATCTGTCACACATATTTTATCTTCTCTCAAATCAATTCTTTTGGAATGTGGATCACTAGAACTTGTAGAATAATTGCTGTATTCATATCTTCTCCAATCAACAGTTACATTTGAAAGCGAATGATCATTATCGATAGGGTATTT
The DNA here is from genome assembly GCA_001517045.1 of Pseudotsuga menziesii. Classification (NCBI taxonomy): domain Eukaryota; kingdom Viridiplantae; phylum Streptophyta; class Pinopsida; order Pinales; family Pinaceae; genus Pseudotsuga; species Pseudotsuga menziesii. The sequence continues at coordinate 1,248,383 of LPNX010633828.1, forward strand.
ATTGTGGAATAAAATAAGATTTCCACAACGATGACAATGTTTTCCATTGACACATTTCTTATTATAAAATACTTCATCATGATTTATCTCACATAGAGTTTGAGATATGAATTCACGTATTGTGGGTGGAGGTGGTGAATTTGTCCAAAACATTTTACCAAATTCAAGAAACGTGTCGTAATATAATTGAAATTGCACATGATAACGACAACAACATGTGTCACGTATAGTAATAGGTCATTAGAGGAAATTTGGGGTCTAAAATGGGCCTTATAAGAAAACGTGCCAAAATAAGTTTTTGTGAGTTGGAATTCAAGAACCAATAGAATTTCAATAAAATGAGTCAACCATAATGGTTGAATTGACATATTTTTCATAAAAAAAAACTACCTTTTGTGTTCGTATTTTCGACATATCTCTCTATGTTTTTACTCAAATTTCGATCAGGAGAGCTCGTTGGATGCGGAATTTGATTCTGCATCCAACGAGTACCCACACTGCATACTTTTGATGGACCCCG
>LPNX010633849.1:0-111310 GCA_001517045.1 Pseudotsuga menziesii
ATATATATATATATATGTGTGTGTGTGTGTGTGTGTGTGTGTGTGTGTGTGTGTGTGTTGATGTTTATTATTATTATTATTATTTTATTATTGTTTGTTGTTATTATTTAAGTTTGTTACACATTACTGATGACGTACATGGGGTAACTTCTCCCATGGTTTAGACTGGGATGTTGTTCAGATAGGTTTCTTGGCATTTCGAGGACCATGAGATGCACTGTAGTGATCTTTAACTTGGAAAATTGAATCACAAAAAAGATATAGAACACTTCCATAAAAACCAAAAGACATTCACCATAAGAATAAAACCAAGATATAGAGAACCCTTAACGTAGGGTAAAACCATCAAATACACCTTAAGGAGGGAATCACTCCTCAAGTCACGCTTGTACAATAACAATTTTCAAAATCCTAACATAATGATACTCATGTCTATTTATGCTTTCTCATGAGTATATTTAGGGGTCTATGACTTATTTTTATATATTATTTCTTCTAACTAACCCCAAAACATCAAGTGGAAAAAATTTAATTATTAATGACCACATTACATTAAATATTCTCATTTGGTATCCATTACATACATTATTCTCATTTAGGTACCCATTACATCATTTATTCCCCGTGGATACCTCCCCAAGTACCCCATATTATCCTCCCTTGATATATAACATTACACCCCCCTTAAAAATCTTTCGTCCTCAAAACATGAGAGGAATACATATAATAAGATTGACTAAGAAACTTAGTCAAATAATACCAACCACGCGCATCCATCCATTCGAGTGGAATGTGAATACATGGTCTAACTTCTTCATGACTTCCTTGATCTTGATTTGTGTTTGTATGGTTCCAAGATGATGTTAAATTTCTTTGGTATCTCCTTGTATTTCTTTTAGTATTCCATGCATCTCCATATTTCTTTCTTCGTTGGTTTCCTCATGGCCCACAATAGGATTTCAATTACTCTCAACATGGCCTCAATGATTGTTGATTCTCGAAGTAGTGTGGTTGGTGATATACCGCAACTTGAACGATGGAAACCTCTTTCTTTGATTCCATAACATGTGATTCTTGGGGATCATGTAGCTCCTTGGATTCTTCTTCTTGTATATTCCATTGTTTGGTATATTCCCTGCTTCAAAAAAAAATTCATGGGTTTTTACATTATATTCTTTTGATTCCACAACAAACCCATCATTTGATGTGTCATATAATACAATTGGTTCCCCTACAAAGACTTCATCATGTTCCTTCTTAGTCTCTTTTTGTGGTATAAGAGACATATCTTGCAATGTAATTTTCTTCTTCTTGTACCAAAGCTTTAAAAACTTATTTTATGCATTAATATTAATTGTACCCATTGATTGCATCCAGGGATATCCCAAAACAACATCCACGCTATCCATATCTAATGCATAAAAATATGAATGCAACACATATTTATCCATAGTAATCTTCAAATGTCTAAAATTTTGAAACTTTTCAGCATCAAACTGTGAGTTTTGAATATGCTTGGGAGGAACTTGCAATTTTTTGGCCAAATTAACATGGATAAAATTGTGCTTACAGCTAGGGATAATGGAAACAGGAATATTATCCTTTTGAATACATCCATGAGCATTCAATATAGAAAATAGACCCTTATGTCCCACTTGATATTTATTCTTGGCATGATACCACTGATCTAAAAATACTTGTTCAAACTCTTCATCATAAAGTGCTTCAATATTTCTATAGTCAAGTGAGTGCCACCATACCTTAGCATCATCTTCAAAATAAAAGTCTATCCGAAGTCTCCATGAATTATCCCATTATGATTTGCATTCTTCAATACATTATTCAATACTATAATCATCATTATTTTTTGTAAAACTAAATATTTTCTTTTTTGTTTGCAAATACCCGTAAATAGAGCTAGGGTTTCACAAAAATAACTTACTTCTCCTTCTTATAGTTAGGGTTTTGAGATGAAAAAAATAAAATAAGAATAACTCAATAAATATTGCTCATAATATCTACTATAACTCATTTCTGGAACTAGAACAACCACTTTGCATCTACCCATTCAATCGGACAAAAATATGGGTACCCCGGCAAAATATATTTGCTCTGCAACTTTCACAGTCATCACTGAAATTCTAAGAAATTGTTAATTTTAAATGAACAATATATCCACTTTCAAAACTCCAAATGAGATGATTTTGTTTTTTAAAACTATGTATTTTTTAAAAAGGAATTCCGATATGTGACTTGTTTCTTCTGAATCTACATAAAAAGGTTCATAAATTGATCTAAAATTCACCACCCAATTTTACCTTTTTCTCCAAAAAGAAGAAAAAATTTCCCACTTGTGCCAAGGAAAGTGATATGATACCACTTGTAGTTATACTTAACCTAGAAAAATGAAACACAACAAGGATATAGAACACCTCCAAAGAAACCAAAAGACATTGACCATAAGAATAACATAAAGATATAGATGACCCTTAAGGTAGGGTAACACTATCAAATACTCCTTAATTAAGGAATCACTTATCAAGCTATGTTTGTACAATAAAAATATTCAACATCCTAACATAATGATACTCATGTCTATTTATATTTTCGCATGAGTATATTTAGGGGTCTATGCCTTATTCATTTATTATTTCTTCTAACTAACCCCCAACCATAAAGTGGAGCATATTCCGTTATTAATGGACACATTACATTAAATGTTCCCATTTGGTACCCATTACGTATATTATTCGCATTTAGGTACCCATTACATCATTTATTCCCCTTGGGTACCTCCCTAGGTACCCCATATTATCCTCCCTGTATACATAACTGGAATGTTGTTTAGTTGGTTTTCTTGGAATGTGGAGGATCACGAGCTGCACAACTTAAACTACCGACATAGGTTTCCTAACACCTTGTATGTTGTTTTGGGATATGTAATGTTATTATTAGAGGAAGTTATACAAGTTCAAAATTATAGGGAGCATATTAGTCCTCTTGGTATTGTTTGTTCATTTTCATAGGTTTCTTGTTCATGTGATAGTATGCATGCGAGTGGTCATGAAATCCTGATTTGAATATTTCTCTTGTATTTTTTTTAAAATTACTTTAAGTTCATCATGCATTTTCTATACTGAAAATTTGCATCTAACATGAGTTGAACTTCTCTCACAACAAGAGGCTTGAATCAATATTTATTTGCAGTGTATTAAAAAATTTATAAAATGACTAAACTTTGGTTGGACTCTAAGTTACTACTCCACAAAAATGAATTAAAATGCAAGACAAAATATGTTATTATAGAACATAAATTCTATGTTACTCATGAATAAGACTAAAAAAAAAGTAGGTTTACATTCACTCTTTCACATGCACCTTGAGAAACTTACATAGGGGAAACCTGAAAACCATTAAATATTTCCATACATCACAATGAAGAGAATGCTTATGAAACCACCCTTCAAAATATCATAAATACTTACAATTGAAATGAAAACTAAGCGTTTCAAATAATATATCTCTATTTTCTTTGAGTTTCAACTCTCATATGTTGTTACATCATTCTTCTCTTATTTTGGGTAAGGAAGATGGACAAATGAACATAACATGATTTTGGATTCATTTTTCTCTCATTTTGGGCAAGGGAGATGGATAAATGAACATAACAACAACATGAGTTTGACTTGTACATTACTAGGGATCAAGTTGTTCTTGATCCTCCATAGAAATCATTTCATCATAGGATGCAAATGATGCATCTTGATAAGGGTCATATTCCACTTTGAGGAGATGATATATGTGTTTCTGAGGAAATATTGTTTCACTCATTCCTTTGTCTTCTTCTTCATATTAAGCATGTGAAAGGTATGACTGATCTTCCTCAAAAATGTAGGAGGACTTCACATGCTATGATAAATGGCCACAATCAATGTGGTGAGGACTATATTCATCCAAGATCTCTTTACTATCTATTGTAGAGCTTAAAGCATGTTTGCAACTCAGTGGCAGATCCTTTATATATGTACCTTTTTCATACTTCTACACACTCTCAGAGTGGGAGGTAGGCTGGAGAAATATTTTTTATCAATAGACTCGGAATCCATTTTCTAGGCTTCATGGTCACAATTTTTAAGGTGTAGCTTTCCTATGAGGAAGGTAACATGATGTGACATAACCAAACCATAATATACTTTGGCATAAGGGACCATAATATCATAGGCGATAACAGGTTATCTTGATCTTGCGTTCCAAAATATAGATGAACAAGAGAGAAATTTAGAAGATTCCAAAGTACGTCGTAATCTGCAATGTTCTTCTTGTGAATCCCTTAGTTTAAGATATTTCAAAGAACGCAATGATCTTCATATGTCATATTTTTCTCTACGTAGTACAACTCTATCAAATATTTTCAAAAGTACACAATAGACATGGCCAAAGAAAATATTATGATAACCTAAACATTTCACTAAATTTGATAAAATTGTCATGCATATATAGGAAAGTTCACTGCAGATTCCTAGTGTAAAACCTAATGAAAGCACATCACACATCAATGCTTAATTTATCCTTTTCTTTGAGAAGGGTGCCATAATCAACTCTCAAATTCTCATAGCGTGATTTAAGAATATCATAATCTCTCTTGAACTTCAACTACTTAGTTTTCCACCTTGCCCTCTAATATTGAAACCACACTGGAACCTGCCTAGGTTGAAGGCCCAAACCATTGGCTAGCTTTATCTTGGAATGAGGTTCCAAAATATTTTCATTCTAAAAGATTCGTTCTAGGAACTTCACTTGGTTATTTTAATAGCTTTGTCTATTACAATAAATACATAGAAGCTACCCATTGAATTTTGTGAAATTAACTTAAATGAATGATAAACATTGTAATAGGAAGTGAATCCCATGAAAATCTAAAATCTAAAATAGACAGAGGAGAAAATCATAACTTGAAAACAATGAAAAAAAAAATAGATGGAATGAAAGTGGACCTCGTCAATATAAGTTGTATGAACCAAATCAATCAATCTACTTGTTCATGTTATCCTTCAGTACCATAGGAATTTCCCAAATCTAAGAAAGAGGGTCAAAAGGTGAATGTTCATCTTTGACATATTCTCTACTTCACCCACTCCCACTAACTCGTGGCCATTTTTTTTCTATCATATGAGGACACAACTTAATACAACTATAAACCATATCAATCAATCCTTTTGTTAATGATTTCCTTCAGTCCTATGTAGGATTTTCTGAGAAAAACAAAGTCAAGAGAGGGAGTGAGAGAGGGTAAAATCCCATATTCATCATCTTCTTCCCCTGATGCAGAAAGGTTCAAAGTGAATGACCTTCACATCACTTTTTACTTTGTAGGAGGAGTAAATAGTTGAGTGTCTACCTCTGTTAAGGAAGAGGAATCATAAGAAATAGTCACATTTTGTGCTAGGAGGCTAAAGAAAGAAATATTATTGCTATACCAATTCCCCCTAACTCATGTCTCATCTGAGACCCCACAATCTCCCCCATTCTCCCTCCAATATCCCCTAAATCGCATCATTATTGGCAGTGGTTGGTGTTGCATAAGAATAGCATAGTCTACCATATTATTGGGAATGAGATTGGGAATAGTAATTGCAACCTTCAAAAGATGCATATTTCAACCTGAATGGAGAAATGTAGATTTTAGCACCAATTTTAACCTACTATGTGGAATGTAGAGTTAATTTTATTTTATTAACAAATTTTAATTGATAGATGTGCCAAGATAGAAACTACAAGAAAAATAAACTCTATTAAACCAATATAAATCTAGCCATATCTTTACTATTCAGTATAGGATAATTTTAGTACACCTTTACATAGACCTAAAAGAATGTATTTGCAAAGAACTAGAAAAACACACTTAGATAAACTATGCATAGCCAAAACCCTTTACACCCAAAGATCCTGCTATTGCACTTCCTAGTACAATGCATGTTATCTCCTAAATGATCACTACCCAAAGGATAATAATTTTCCAACTAAATCTATCACTAATACTATTCAAGTCATACATGCAATAGCTATTACTATTAATTTACGGAATATTGTTATGTTTAGAAAACCTAGTTATATAGTTTTAACTTGTATACTAACAGTATTTTTTATGTATATTTCCTACATGACAATGAATGAAGGACTTTTGTATAGATTTACACTCGAGACATCCAGAAGTAGACCAGATTGTAGAAATAAGACTATATTATATTTGCATTTAACGATTGAGTTCTTAATTTCTGTTACTAGCCCAAAGAATACAAAAGTACCATAATGTGCAAGAATCTTATTATTCATTAGAATAATTAAAATAAAAAAAAAGTAAATGAACTTTCAAATAGTTTGTATATTGTAACTCATCGGACCCATGATACTTTTTTTGTTGCAAATGCATGTAACTATCCAGCTTATCTACTCTACATTACAAACTCCTCTAAAGAGCCCAATGTTTCAATACTTGGAATATCTTCTAACTGAAAGCGCCTGGAAACAAATAGTTTTTGAAACTTTGTACACTATGGCAACCCTTGTCTACTCTTTAGCTTCACACATCCATATGCCCTCAACACCTCCAAAGCTACCAATGTTTGCAACTTGGTATATCTTCTAACTAAGAGAATCCAATAACAATTAGTTAATAAATCTTTGTAAAATGTGACAACCCCTTGATGCTCTTCATATTCACACATTCGTATGCACACAATTACTTCAACGATACCAATGCTTTCATACTTAGAATATATTCTAACTCGTAGCACTCATTAATTAGTAGGAGTTGAATTTTTGTCTCCTGCTCCAACCCCCGACTGTTATTTAGATGCATACATTCACTTGCCCCCAATTCCTCCAAATATTCTAATTTTTCCATGCTTGAAATCTCTTCTACTTAAGGCACCCACGAACATGTAGGGGTAGAATCTTTGTTTCCTGCTCCAAACCCAATATGCTCTTCAAATTTTTACATACTTAACTCTTCTAATTCGGAGCATCAACTAACATCTAGGAGTTGAATATTTTTAAGTTGTGTCAACCCACATATGTGCTTCAACTTCACACCTTCTACCCTCAACATCTCCAAATATCCCAATGTTTCCATATTTGAATTGAGATTGGGAGGAGTATATATTATAGGACAACATTCTTTTGTGGTTCCATTTCGAGGAAATTTTCTAGATTAATAAAGAGATATCATCAAACATCACTACTGGTTAACTTTACATGAGACCAAGGTTTTATAAACAAAATGATCGTCTTTGCTTCAAAGAGGATAAGAATTAACAGAACATATGTTGAATGAATCTAGGTGAATTATCTAGTATCCATTTATTTATAGATCAGAATAATGTTGTAAATAAGGTTCATGCCATCTATTATAACTCAAAGAACTTACAAACATGTAGGAATTTAAGCTTTGTCTCCTATTCCAGCCCATGTATGACCTTCAACATCACATAATATCCTACCCACAAGTGTTAGTTTTTCAACATTTAAGCTAGCATTATGTTAGGATCTTTTCACTGAGAGAATAACAAGCACATCAATAACATAAGCACATCACAAGAGACAAGAGACACAAAGCTTTTAGGAGGGGAAACCATAAATGGAGAAAACCCCTCAACTTCCTCTAAGATAGTATCACCACAAGATGTGATCCCAAAACAGTAAGATGACCTCCCTTCACAATAGCAGCCTTCTGTCTTCTGTCAAGCCCAAAAATTTCCTTCTCCAAAAGTGCGCCACACTTGAGAGAGCAAGAGAGCTAAGTCACAAGTGATAAATAGAGAGACTCTCACTCTCTATTTATATTCTTCCGTTGACTTGAAGTGCACTCAACCATGTAGGCTTAACTTATAATTAATTACTTGAGCCTACACCTTAATTAGTGTATAATAACCCAAGTGCCCCTAAACTGTGGGGACTTACCTAATGACTTGATATGACTTGTTTACATTATAATCCTCCCGATCGGAACATCGGGGCATTACCATATGACTCAAATACATAATAGAAACATCCCGGAATAAACATCGGTTTACAATAATATAAAATATATAGAAGAATACATTTCGAAGTTACATATACATCAACACTCCCTCTTAACTAGGAAGGTATTCTTTCGACACAATTTTTCAGCACTGGTCTTCTTCTCTGCATCAACTGGATCATCTTCGTCTTCAAGTCATCTTCATCTTCAAGTCATCTGGATCTGGATCATCTCTCGATCTGGATCATCATAAAATGGCATCACTGGATCTAGATCATCACTCGATCTGGATCAACATCACTGGACTGGATCTGGATCATCACTCGATCTGGATCATCTCTCTGGACAGGATCTGGATCATCACTCAATCTGGATCATCTCTCTGGACAGGATCTGGATCATCACTCAATCTGGATCATCACTGCTGGATCTGGATCATCACTCGATCTGGATCTCTTGGAGTCATCATAACTGGATCTGGATCATCGCTCGATCTGGATCTCCACTGGTCATCATCAAGTGTGTACTATCTCGTCAGAGGAAGTTCTATAGAGCCAGCCCTATTTCATGCTGGATGTAGGCCCACCACCTGCAGGTCTTCATCATCACTAGCCATACTGGAGAATCCTCAGGACTTATTACGTGCGTCACAAAACCTCGAAAGAGCATCCCAGGACTGATTACGGGAACCCAGCCCAACCTATAGGATCTCCCAGGGCTGATTACATGTGACCTCACCACAAAACCTCGCAAGAGCATCCTAGGACTGATTACGGGAACACAGCCCAACCTATAGGATCTCCCAGGGCTGATTACATGTGGTCATGGAAAAACCTCGCAAGAGCATCCAAGGACTAATTACGGGCACACAGCCCAACCTATAGGATCTCCCAGGGTTGATTACATGCCATACCAGAGAAAAACCTTGAAAGAGCATTTGCCAGATGTCCCAGGGCACCGAATTACATGCCATAGGAAAAACCTCGAAAGACCATCTGCAAATCTCCCAGGACTGATTCCATGCTCATCTGCACAACCTGACTGAGTTACATGGTAACTGACCATGCGCCTCCACTCTCCCGGAGAGTGGCAATTGCCCTTACATCTGTCCTACTCGACAGAATGGCCAGCACTCATATCTGTCATGGGAGGAACTTAATCCTTTAGCCATGACCAGAATGGCTCAGCCCTTACATCTGACCTACTCGTCAGAATGGATCAATCCCATCCAATGATGGAAGACTCTCAACCACACTGAAGAGAGATTTCTGCACTTATATCTGACATGGAAGGAACTAAATCCTTTAGCCATGAACAGAATGGCTCTACCCTTACATCTGACCTGCTCGTCAGAATGGCACAATCCCATCCAAGGATGGAAGACTCTCAACCACAATGAAGAGAGATTTCTGCACTTACATCTGACATGGAAGGAACTAAATCCTTTAGCCATGAACAGAATGGCACAACCCTTATATTTGACCTGCTTGTCAAAATGGCTATGGATCTCAGTACTCATATCAGTCATGGAAGGAACCAATACTCTCACCATGACGAAGTATCTCAGCCCTTACATCTGACCATGGAAGGAACCAATCCTCTCACCATGTCAGAATGGCTCTAGATCTCATCACTGTCTCTGGGAGGAAGCCTCAATCTGGAGAACACCAAGTCTCTCTCTCTCAAGTACTCAAACTTCAGCCTAGCCAATGGATTCATAAATATATCAGCTATCTGTTCCTTCGTCGCAACATACAGGAGCTTCACTGCTCCTCTCTGCACCATATCCCTGATATAGTGATATTTGATCTCAATATGCTTCGACCTGTCATGGAACACTGGATTCTCTGACAACTTCACGCAACTCTAGTTGTCACAATGTATACAGGTAGCATCCAGCTGGAGATCAAATATATCAGACAGTAGCTTCCGCAACCATATTGCCTAACAACTAGTTGAACAAGCTGCGACATACTCTGCTTCAGCTGTACTCAGTGCCACATAGGATTGTTTCCTGCTAAACCAAGAGATCACACCTGATCCCATACTGAAGCAACATCCCAAAGTACTCTTCCTGTCGATGGCACTGCCTGCCCAATCTGAATCAACATAACCCTCCAGGTTAATCTTCTGATTCGCATCATACTTGAGCCCATAATCAATTGTACCCCTGCATGCTTTGTAACCATCAAGTGAACATGTCTCAAGGTGTTCACAGCAAAGCAAATATCTAGTCTCAGGTACATCAAGGACCCAATCATCTGACGATACATCGTAGCATCAACCGACTCTGATGAAGCATCACTCAATAGCTTCATGTTTGATTCCATAGGTGAGGTCATGCAGTCCATAATCCTGAACCTCTTCAGGGTCTCTACTGCATACTTCCCTCGTCCAAGGAAGATTCCATCTGTACTCTGCCACACCTCCATACCTAGAACAATAGTGCATCGACACATAACAGGAACATCACTAGTCTTCTGCCTTCAACCTTTAAGCAAAGGTTGGAATCCACTTTACTCTTAGTAAAGCCTAGAGTCATCAGTAATCTTCCCATCCTGTCGTACCGTGTCTATCCTCAATATATTCTATAGTCACTCCCTCTGTCTTCTGTACTCTATGCACTGAAACATTCTGTACTGAAGTGACAAGTAGTATCCATCTAGGATCACTGGATACTAAGATCCTCTATCTTGAACTTCTTCAAAAGTTCATCTTGCACCCATCTATTAGCTTGTCATATTATTCTTTGTCTTTGAACTGTCGTCACTTGTTCTTCGGAACAAGTCTTCATCCTTCTTTGCTTGTAGGCGATTATGTATGCGATCTTTCCTACAAGTCAAATGCAATTGTATGGTTAGAAACATTTCATAAGGAATAATCATACTGGCAAATAATTATGCATAAATATATGATTATGCAACTACTTTAGCCAATACAACATTCATCCATATCTCACTGAAACTTTCTAGATGCCTTCCATCTCTACTAGGACATCATTGAGATTGTGCACTAATCCAATATGTCAGCAAAGAGGTTTCATTCTAGATAAGTAGCAATGGAGAGTTGTATAGCACCATGACCTACTTACCCATCACATGCATATTAGTAGTATACTGCCATTAATGCAAACATCCTATCATGCATAATACATCAACTAAATATAAGCAAATGCATAACAAAACAATAATATGAAATGACAATTGAATACTTATCTTTATTTGTTTCGAGGGTAGACTCCTTCTTCAGCCTTCAGCTGCATCGTCTTCTTCATTCATAGTCGCATCGTTTCTTATCCAAATGCTGAGGTGGATAAGAAGTTCTTCAAGAGTTGAGTTCTTCATATTCCTCATTGCTTGAGGGATCTTCTTTGGACGGAAAGAGCTTGATCTTCAGTTGCTCCCATCTTCTCTTCTCTTCTTATGATTCGAGCTTCTTCTTCTTCATGAAGTCTTCTGGAAGTAATCACTTCCTTCTGGAACACATTCCTTGAATGAATGAATTCTACGATCCCGGGAGGCCATTCAAGGTGGCCATCACCACTTCTACATTCTTCACTGATTCAAGTTGTTCTTGATTTGAAAGACTCTTATGACTACATGGTCTCTACATTCTGGAACTTGACATTCTTCAACTGGTTTCTTCAGGTCATATTCTGATTTTGTCCTTTCCTTAAAATAGCTTGAAATTCAGGAAGACCTTCAACAGCTTTGCTTGCAATAGGTAGTTCTCTGTAATGCACATGTGCAGGCCTTCTATGCCAAAGCTCATTTGGCTCTACTATGTCATGGATTAAGGCTTGTTCTGGATAGCCCTTCAATTTGTACAAGCCTCCTTCTTGTTCTCCAATCACTACCGCATCATCGATAGTCTTTCATTTTAGCCATATGATGACTTGACCATCTATGAATGCAATCCGCATTCCTCTTACATCAATGCTGAAACAAACAATACATCTTTCATTGTTAGAGACTTACCAGAGTATAGCTTGTATGAATATTCCCCACTACCTTTTATTGGACATTGGTAGTCATCTCCTAGTCATTCATGTTCTGATAGTCTCATAGAAGATTTCTTGAATCCCGTCATATGTTTGGAAGCCCCACTATCTATGAGCCAATCATCACTTCCATGAGTAATGTTACCTGTGAGAGGTGATATCAGAACATATTCATCTTCGCTTGAATAATATTCACTTTCATATCTATATCTCTTTCTGGATAGTTCATCATCCTCTGCAGCATGAGCATGATGTCTTCTTTGGCGTTGACCAAGTTCTTCTTGTGAAAAGCTTCTAACCTCATCTCCCTCTGAAACTGGAACCTTTATACTCATGTAGGTGTCCAATCCATTTTCTTCAGAGAGATCATATACTTCCAGGATTGGAAGTTGTCAACTTCCCCAAGCTTGTCACCAAGCTGATGTGATATATCATATTGAAACGAGAACCTCAAATGGAAATAGCAAAGGATTAGATCTTACCGATTTGAGGTGTCCGTCCTTGTCCCGGAGTTCGTTGATCTAGGGTTTGTCGCAGAAACCCTAATTTTCAAAACTTGGAATCTTTTATATATGATTGGATAAACAGATAGATCTCTTCAAATGGAGCTGTCCAATGTACTCCTTTTCTGAAAACAGTGGAGGAAAGCTCCCGGAACAGGAAGCCCTAATTTACTGATTTCTTTTGCAGAAATGCCTGTTACTGTTTCTGTGATATCTCTGACATTGCTGATCCTCTGTGTCTGAAATTTCTCACTGAGGTAACCTCGCATGTCCCTGATCCAACACCATAGGTTTCATCAGAATTTGTTTCACCATTTTGGATTTATGATCATTTTCCCAAGGTGACCTGTTACTGGACTGTTCAGAACAACGAAGTTGTATGGCATGCCACGTGTCACTGGTTCATCTTCTGAGTCTGAACTTCGGTCCACAGAAATTAAAGTCCATTCCATTTCTGGAACATCTTCAGGAATTTCATTTGGACCTCTGTAGCCCAAGATATTGCAGATCTCCCTAGGTGTCCTGTTTATGGATGATTTCTGGAAGAGGATGGAACCCTAACTTGAAGAGATCATATCTCCCAGAATATAGCGAATCAGAGGCGGCCCTTTGGACACAGTGTTCATCAGGAGTTTATCGTCCACTCCTACAATTTTAAGATTTTGATACGTCGCCAATCTCGGAATATAGTGACTGTACCAAAACTTAGCATTTTTAGTATTTAGGGTTTCTCCTAGCTCAGGATCAAACTAGGGTTTAACTTTCCCAGAGATTTACCCAACCAAATTTATTGATCCAGGTCTCTAAATTTCGGTTTTGATGAGGAGAAAAATCCTATGCTGGTATCACCCAAAAATTCCTCTTCTGTAGAAAGCCCTTATTTCCACATCGAAACTGAAAATGCTTGAAATTGAATTCTGTATCGACAGAAAGATGCACCCTTCAATGGAGAGTCATCCTAGCATACTTTTGCTGAAAATATGTGGAGGAAGATCCACAAAATAGGAAGCCCTAGTTCCTATAGCTGCACAATGTCTTCTTCTCAGGTTAGATCTGATTCCATGTTAGTTTTTCAACATTTAAGCTAGCATTATGTTAGGATCTTTTCACTGAGAGAATAACAAGCACAACAATAACATAAGCACATCACAAGAGACAAGAGACACAAAGCTTTTAGGAGGGGAAACCATAAATGGAGAAAAACCCTCAACTTCCTCTAAGATAGTATCACCACAAGATGTGATCCCAAAACAGTAAGATGACCTCCCTTCACAATAGCAGCCTTCTGTCTTCTGTCAAGCCCAAGAATTTCCTTCTCCAAAAGTGCGCCACACTTGAGAGAGCAAGAGAGCTAAGTCACAAGTGATAAATAGAGAGACTCTCACTCTTTATTTATATTCTTCTGTTGACTTGAAGTGCACTCAACCATGTAGGCTTAACTTATAATTAATTACTTGATCCTACACCTTAATTAGTGTATAATAACCCAAGTGCCCCTAAACTGTGGGGACTTACCTAATGACTTGATATGACTTGTTTACATTATAATCCTCCCGATCGGAACATCGGGGCATGACCACATGAATCAAATACATAATAGAAACATCTCGGAATAAACATCGGGTTACAATAATATAAAATATATAGAAGAATACATTCCGAAGTTACATATACATCAACAACAAGTACTCCAAAAATACTCATGTTTCCATGCTAGGAATTTCTTCTAAAAAAGACCACACAACCATTGATATCCATCGAAGCTTTGTATCCTAATCCAACCACGTATTCTCTTCAACTTCACACATTCAAATAAGTGAAACTCCTCCGAAGATATTAATGTTCCCTTACTCAAAAACTCTCCTAACTCAAAGCACCCATAAAGTTTTAGGATTTGAATCTTTGTCAACTGCTCAATCTCCCTTATGCTCTTTAGTTACACACATCCATGTTCCCACAACCCCTCCAAATGTACCATTGTTTCCATACTTGGAAATTATTATAACTCAGAGCACCTACTAACATTTAAGAGCTAAATATTTGACATCTGCGTCAACCCTCGTATGCTCTTCATCTTAACACATTCACTTACGCTTAACACCTCCAAAGATGCAAATGTTCCATATTTGGAATATCTTCTAACTCATAACACCCATCAACAACTAGGAATTGAAGTTGTGCCAACCCATGGATTCTCTTTAATTCCACACATCTAGCTTCATGCACCTCCTCCAAATAAACCAACAACTGTAGAGATTCCTACAAAGGGAACATGTTCACGCATTTCAACAGTAAGAAAGACATTTATATGATGTGTGATACTGATAACTACAAAACTACATGTACCTCTTTCTGAATTTCTAACATGAACACAACATATAATTTCTATTTACCTATGATTTACGATCTCTATGCAATAGGAATTGTCTTTCGATCGAACCTGATAATTTTAGGGCCATATTCACAACATTTCAGTATTTCACAACTTCTAGTTTTGCTACTATTTCCTACATTTCCTTCGGAGACCCAATATAAATGAATTTAAATTAACAATAAATAATAATACAAAAGGCCCAATGGGTTTTACTTGACCAATATAACCCCAACGATAGAGAAGGACGAACAAGAAATAAATGGCAATGGTCAGTTACATTTGTAGAGGTTGGAGATGGAAACTAGTGTTTTCTACTTTTGACCAATAGAATGGACAGAAAAATTAAAATCGGGTGAAGCAATCATGGGACCCTAGTGCTATACCTCATTTATATTATATGCGGGTAAAGTTCACCATTTTTGTAAAGATAATTATAATATAAAATATTGATACATATAGTCATCGTTATTGAACTCATTAAACAATAATAGACCTACGAAAGAAATCTATGATGTTTGATAGTGAGAAATTTAGGATTATAACCTATACAAATTTCCTTATCTAATGGAATAAAAATCAAGCCCATAGTGATACAAGGGTTATAAATTCCCTTTTGTTTGAGTGATATAGTACTCATACGATGGAAGTAAAAGCTAAATATAATTCAGGGAAGAAAATAACAAATCTTAAACCTACAAGAGAACCAAAAACATCATAACAATTGTGAGAAGAAGAAACAATTATTACATAAGTTAACTTAAGTGAACTTGGACAAATGCCTAAATAAGATTAAAAAGGAACACAGTCATAGAAGCATAGGTCCATATGTTGAGCTAGAGAGACATTTTCAAAGGGGAAGAATAGTTGTAATTAAGGGAGTTGAAAGAAGGAATAGAGTTTAAAGAAAGGATATTTGACTCAAACTATGTTATAAATATATGTACATGGAGCTTCTTAGCCTGTACAAATCCTCAAAAACTCAAATTTTTTTAATATGTTGGCGAAGCGTAGTTGATCAGGCCTTACTCCTTCCTTATACATATGGAAAAATAGTTGCAGGGAAGAATATCTAAGACAAAAAACCAAACAGAAAATCACATATTGTATATGTTTATATGCATGGATAAAACATATTATGTAACATTTATCTTCCTTGAGGAGAGGGAAACCCCAACCCATAATTATTATGGTTCCATATCCACCTTCTATACTAGGGCTTTGTGTTGAATATGAGGGTGTTAAAACTATTGAACATTCTTTGCTCCCCAACAACTAGACATAAATGTTTTCCTTATGATCATATATCTACATCCCTTTTAGGATTGAAAACATGCATGATGGCTGCTTCATGATATTCATTATAATAAATCACAAATATTATCTCATTAAAAAGTTGCTTCACTCTCAACTCTTCCACGAAGTTATGTTTAGGTGTTAGGTGTGAAGTGTATTTATTCCACTAGAATTGCAAGCAACTTGCAACTAGTCTTGTCACTTTGAAACAAACGCTATACAAATCATACATATTGACCAGACTGCAACGAGAATGGAAACAGTTATCTATTTTGACAAATTGACATGTGGGAGAATTTTGGGTATATGTTATATTCTTTGCATCTGCATGTGGGGAGGGGGGGAGTGCGCCTTTCAGCAATGCACGAGACAATCCATGTTGGAACCTTCACAGAGATAATCCAGTAGGATGTTTCTATTCAAAAAATGTCTTTAGGCCATTTTCGATACTGAAACTGTCGTTAGGTCCTTTTTATTTGGAAAAGGTTGTTAGGTTGTTTCTGACACAAGCATAATAAGCTGGAAATTTTGGGTTGTTTTTTTCTATTTTAGGGAATTTTCTAAAAATATTTAATTTAATCTCGGTTAATGGATTGGAGTATATTTTCTAATCTAGGTTAATGTATTAGGGTATTGGATGTTGTTGAATGCCTATAATTTGTATTGTGAGGGATTCATAGAGATAATGAGATAATAGAAGGTGTGGCTCCAAGGTTTGTTGGTTTTCCAGGGTAAATCTCTGTGTTTGTGTGAATACTTTGGTGTAATCTCTATTTTTCTTAAAATAATATGTATTCTTTGCTTCTCTGCACAAGTTTAAAACTTACATGTGGTATCAGACCTCAATTATTGGCATCATGGGGACACCTTTGTTGCTGAGGGTTTGATGTGATTGATAGATATTGGGTTTGTATTCAGTGGGAGATTTGTAGCATTGATTTATGCATTGAAAGAGAATGGAGAGAAGGTCAAGAATTGAGATCGAGAAATTTAACAAATTCAATTTTGAGAAATGGAAGCTCAAAATGGCGGATATTCTTATAGATCGGGAACATTGGATTGGTGTGGATTCATATATGAAACCAACTAAAACATCACAAGATGACTGGGATAAATTAGAAAGAAGGGTGAGGAGTACAATATGATTTTTCTTATCATACTCTATGTTGTTGAACGTATCGGGTGAAGATAATGCAGTAAATATTTGTAGGAAACTAGGGAATTTGTATCAATCACAATCCCTTGTGAACAAGTTGTTTTTGTAAAAGAAACGGTTTCAACTCAGAATGGATGAAAATGACATTGTAACAAAGCATCTAAATGTTTACAATACTTTGGTAAGTCAGATAACCTTTTTTGGCATTAAAATGGTTGAATAAGATAAATGTATTACATTATTTTGTTCTTTGTGAGATTGTTGGGACAACCTAATTGTTGCAATAGGTAGTGCTACCCAAGCGACCTTAAAATTTGATGAAATAATACCATCCCTACTATTAAAAGAGATGAGGTGGAAAACCATGGATAATCATAGCATGGATGCCTTATCTGTGAGAGGTCTCCAGCAGGAGAGAAAAAAATTAAAGAATTTGTTGGGAGATCTAAATCTAAGGGTAGATCTAAATCCCCAGGAAAAGGAATAAGTAAGGGCTAGAAATGTGGTAAAGTTGAGCACTATAAAAAGGATTGCAAATATTAGAATGTTGAGAAAGAAAATGGATCTAAGGATATCCCTTCCATAGAGGAGAATACCTAATCAGAATAAGGAGGGGATATTTACCTAGATTCCACTGATAATCATTCAAAACGTGATATATGGTCGATTGACTCAGGTGCTTCATGTCATAAGACCCCTCATACAGAGTGTTTCTGTGAATATGAAAAGTACAATGGAGGAGGTGTGTACTTAGGGGATGATTCAAAAACAAGTATTGTTGGACCTGGTAGAGTCAAGCTCAAACTCAAGGATGGAAGGATTAGAACTCTACCTAGAGTGCTACATATTCGAAATCTAGTGAGAAACTTGATATTTGTCGAAAATAAGCATTTTGCAGGTCTAAAGACTATGTGTGGAGATGGTAGCTATAAAATGGTTCAAGGATCAAAGGTATTGATGAGGGGAGTTCCATATGGAACTTTGTACAAACTATTAGGAAGCACCATCATCGATGAATGTAATAGTTTTGTTGTGTATGAGGAAGGAGATAAAGATGACAATACCATAATTGAATCAAGAGGAATGCCAATGCTATGGCATTAAAGATTGGGTCATATCAGAGAAAAGGGACTTAAATCATTACAATCTAAATGTATGGTTGAAGGTATGACTGATTACACTTTGGATTTTTATTTCTATGAACATTGCATATATGAAAAACACAATCGAAATAGATTTTCTCTGGTGCTACAAGAGCAAAGGGAATTTTAGAGTTAGTAAATAGTTATTTGTTTGGACTTGTTTAACCAAATCTAATGGCATGGCTGAAGATTCGACTTATTCCACTTTGTATTTTGAGTTATGTGAACATTGCATATATGGAAAAGATAATCGAGTAATATTTTGCTCTGATGCTACAAAAGAAAAGGGAATTTTAGAGTTAGTACACAATGATGTGTTTGGACCTGTGCTTATTCCATCATTAGGTAGACATGTGTATTATGTTTCATTTATAGATTATTTATCAAGGAACACATGGATTTATTTCCTTCGAAAGAAATATGAAGTATTTGCTAAGCTTAAAGAATTTAAGGCTCTTGTAGAGAACCATATAGAAAAGAGAATAAAGGTGTTGAGGATAGATAATGGTGGAGAGATGTGCGAGATTGAATTTGATAACTTATGTTAGAAGTGTAGTATAAGAAGGAAAAAGAATACTACATATACAACTCAACATAATGGAGTTCTCTAAAGGATGAATAGGATGCTAATGGAAAAGACAATGAGCATGATAAGGAGTGTTGTTATAGGACAAGAACTCTAGGTAGAGGAAATGGAGACAACATGTTTCTTGCTAAATTGATCACCCACATCAGCAATCGCTGAAAAAACACCACAAGAGGCATGGACTGGTAAGAAACCCTATATTAAGCATCTAAAAGTTTTTGGTTGTGATGCTTATGTACGTGTTCCAAAGGAGAAAATGAGTAAGTTGGATAATAAAGATTAAAAATGTATCTTTATTGGATATAAATATGGTATGAAAGGTTATGATATTTGGAATAATCTAACTAAGAAGACTATAATTAAATCCCGGTTAAGGATTGGTTTGTCTATTTTTGGGAATTTTCTAAAAATATGTAATTTAAACCTTGTTAAGGGATTGAAGTCTATTTTATAATATGGGTTAACCAATTAGGGTATTGGATGTTGTTGAATACCTATGTTTGGTATTGTGAGGGATTCATAGAGATAAAGAGATAATATAAGGTGTGGCTCCAAGGTTTGTTGGTTTTCATGGTTAAGGGTTTCCAGGATAAATATTTGTGTTTATGTGTGAATACTGTGGTGTAATCCTTGTTTTTCTTAAAAGAATATGTATGCTCTTGTTCTCTGCAAGGGTTTAAAACTTACATGTGGTATCAGAGCTCAATTATTGGCATCATAGGGACTCCTTTTATTTCTAAGGGTTAGACATAGTTTATAGATCTTGGGTATGTGATAAAATTGGGTTTAGTTGGAGCTTTGCAGCATTGATTTGCACATTAAAGGTGAATGGAGAAAAGTTCAAGTATTGAGATCAAGAAATTTAATGGCTAGAATTTTGAGCTATGGACGCTCAAAATGGAGGATATTCTTTTATATCAAGAGTAATGGATTGTTGTTGATGCAAGTACGAAACCCACTGGAATGTCACAAGATGATTGGTATAAATTAGAAACAAAGGCAAGGAGTACCATACGATTGTGCTTATCATACTTTGTGTTGTTGAACGTATTTGGTGTAGATAGTGTGGTAAATATTTGGGGCAAACTAGGGAGTTTTTATCAATCAAAATCCCTCGTGAACAATTTGTTTCTACAAAAGAAACTATTTCATCACATAGTGGATGAAAATGACACTGTACCACAACATTTGAATCTCTACAATACTATGGCAAGTTAGATAACCTATGTTGGCATTAAAATGGCTGAGGTAGATAAAAATATTACATTATTGTGTTCTTTTACATATTCCTGGGACAACCTAATTGTTGCAATAGGTAGTGTTAACCAAGTGACATTAAAATTTGATGAAATAGTATCATCCCTACTATTAGAAGAGATGAGGTGGAAAACCATGGATAATCATAGCATGGATTTCTTGTCTTTGAGAGGTCACTCCAAGGTGAGAAACAACAATAAAGGTTTTGGGGGGAGATCTAAATCTAAGGGTAAATTTAAATCCCCGAGAAAATGAATAAGGAAGTTGTGGAAATGTGGTAAATTTGGGCACTATAAAAAGGATTGTAGATCTAAGAATGTTGAGAAAGAAAAGGGATCGGAGGATACCCATTCCATAAAGGCAAATACCTCCCCAAAATAAGGAGGGTTAGTGTACCTAGATTCCACGAGTAATCATTCAGAAAATGATATATGGCTTATTAACTCAAGTGTGTCATGCCATATGACCCCTCATAGGGAGTGGTTCTATGAATATGAAAATTAAAATGGAGGAGATTGGGAGATGAGTCACCAACTAGTATTGTTGGACATGGTAGAGTCAAGATGAAACTCAAGGATGGAAGGATTAGAACTCTACCTAGAGTGATACACATTCAAAATCTAACGAGAAATTTGATGTCTATTGAAAATATGGATGTTGTAGGTATAAATATTGTGTGTGGAGATGGTGGTTGCAAAATGGTTTGAGGGTCAATGGTATTGAAGAGGGGAGTTTGGTATGGAAATATATACAAACTATCGGGAAGCATCATCATCGATGAATGTAACAATTTTGTTGTGCCTAAAAAAGGAGGTAAAGATGATAGTACCCTAAGTGCATTAGGAGAAAAGGCTATGCTATGAAATCAAATATTGGGGCATATCAGAGAAAAGGGACTTCAAGCATTAAAATCTAAAGGTATAATTGAAGGTACAACTAATTGTACTTTGGATTTTGAGTTCTGTGAACATTGCAAATACGGAAAACATAATTGAGTAAGATTTTCATCTAATGCTACAAGAGCAAAGGGAATTTTAGAGTTAGTAAATAGTGAAATGTTTGGACATGTGACTATTCCATCATTAGGTAGATCTATGTATTATGTTTCATTTATAAATGATTTATCAAGGAACACATAGATTTGTTTCCTGCAAAATAAATATGAAGTATTTGCTAAGTTTAAAGAATTTAAGGCTCTTGTAGAGAACCAGACATAAAAGAAAACAAAGTTGTTGAGGATAGATAATGGTGGAGATATGAAAGATTGAATTCAATAAGTTATGTTAGAAGTGTTATATAGCAAGGTATAAGAATACTACATACAATACTAAACATAATGGAGTTCCCAAACTATGAATAGGACGATGATGGAAAAGACAAGCACGATAAGGGGTGTTATTATAGGCCAAGAAGTATAGGTAGAGGCAATGAAGACAACATGTTGCTTGGTAAATCAGTCACCCACATCAGCAATGGCTGACAAAAATCCACAAGAGGGATGTACTGGTAAGAAACCCTATAGTAAGCATCTGAAAGTTTTTGGTTTTGATGCTTTTGTACATGTTCCAAAGGAGAAAATGAGCAATTTGGATAATAAAGATTTAAAATGTGTCTTCATTGGCTATAAAGATGGTTTGAAAGGTTATAAGCTTTGTAATACTCTAACTAATAGGAATGTAATTAAATCCTGGTTAAGGGTTATTTTGGCTTTTTTTTGAATTTTCTAAAAATATGTAATTTAATCCTGGTTAAGGGATTGGAGTCTATTTTATAATCAGGGTTAACAAATTAGGGTATTGGATGCTGCTGAATACCTATATTTGGTATTCTGATGGAGTCATAGAGATAAAGAGATAAAACAATGTGTGGCTCCAAGGTTTGTTGGTTTTCATGATTAAGGGTTTCTAGGGTAAATCTCTCTGTTTTTATGTGAATACTGTGGTATAAACTTTGTTTTTATTAAAATAATATGTATGCTCTGCTTCTCTACAAAGGTTTTAAACTTACATGTGGTATCATAACTCAATTATTGGCATCATAACAATGCCTTTTTTTCTAAGGGTTCGACATAGTTTATAGATCTTGGGTATGTGATAAAATTGGGTTTAGTGGGATCTTTGCAGCATTGATTTGTGCATTGAAAGAGAATGGAGAGAGGTTGAAGAATTGAGATCGAGAAATTTAACGACTATAATTTTGAGCTATGGAAGCTCAAAATGGAGGATCTTCTTTTAGATTGGGAGTAATGGATTGTTGTTTATCCAGGTATGAAAACCATTGCAATGCCACAAGATGATTGGTATAAATTAGAAAGAATGACGAGGAGTACAATACGATTGTGCTTATTAGACTCTATGTTGTTGAACGTATCTAGTGAAGATAGTGCAGTAAAGATTTGGGGGAAACTAGGGAGTTTGTATCAATCAAAATCCCTTGTGAACAAGTTGTTTCTAAAAAACAAACTATTTCATCATAGAATGGATGAAAATGACACCGTAACACAACATCTGAATGTCTACAATACTTTGGTAAGTTAGATGACCTATGTTGGCATTAAAATGGCTGAAGTAAATAAAAATATTACGTTATTGTGTTCTTTTACATATTCTTGGGACAACCTAATTGTTGCAATAGGTAGTGCTAACCAAGTGACCTTAAAATTTCATGAAATAGTATCATCCCTAGGAGGAAAACCATGGTAGCATGGATGCCTTGTCTGTGAGAGGTCACCCCATGGTGAAAAACAATAATAAAGGATCTAGTGGGGTATCTAAATCTAAGGGTTAATTTAAATCCCCAAGAAAAGGAATAAGGAAGTTGTGGAAATGTGGTAAAGTTGGGAAATATAAAAAGGATTACAGATATAAGAATGTTGAGAAAGAAAAGGGATCTGAAGATACCCATTCCACATAAGCGAATACCTCCTCAATATAAGAAGAGGATATGTACCTAGATTCCATGGGTAATCATTCAGAACGTGATATATGGCTTATTGACTCAGGTGTGTCGTGTCATATGACCCCTCATAGGGAGTGTTTCTATGAAAATGAGAAGTAAAATGGAGGAGATGTGTACTTGGGAGATGAGTCACCAACTAGTATTGTTGGGCGCAGTAGAGTCAAGATGAAACTCAAGGATGGAAGGATTAGAACACTACCTAGAGTGCTACACATTCCAAATCTAGCGAGAAACTTGATATCTATAGAAAATATGGATGTTGTAGGTCTAAATATTGTGTGTTGAGATGGTGGTTGCAAATTGGTTTGAGGATCAATGGTATTGAAGAGAGGAGTTCAGTATGGAAATATATACAAACTATTGGGAAGCATCATCATCAATGAATGTAACAGTTTTGTTGTGCCTTGGGAAGGAGGTAAAGATGATATTACCCTAAGTGCATCAGGAGGAAACACAATGCTATGGAATCAAAGATTGGGGCATATAAGAGAAAAGGGCCTTCGAGCATTAAAATATAAAGGTATGGTTGAAGGTACAACTGATTGCACTTTGGATTTTGAGTTATGTTCACATTGCATATATGGAAAACATAATCGAGTAATATTTTCATATGATGCTATAAGAGCAAAGGGAATTTTAGAGTTAGTACACAGTGAAATGTTTGGACCTGTGCATATTCCATCATTAGGTAGATCTGTGTATTATGTTTCATTTATAGATGATTTATCAAGGAACACGTGGATTTATTTCCTTCAAAATAAATCTGAAGTATTTTCCAAGTTTAAAGAATTTAAGGCTCGTGTAGAGAACCGGACAGAAAAGAAAACAAAGGTGTTGAGGATAGATAATGGTGGAGAGATATCCAGGATTGAATTCAATAAGTTATGTTAGAATTTCTATATAGTAAGGCAGAAGAATACTACATACACTACACAACATAATGGAGTTGCCAAAGGATGAATAGGACGTTGATGGAAAATACAAGGAGCATGTTAAGCAGTGGTTGGATAGGACAAGAATTGTGGGTAGAGGAAATGGAGACAACATGTTGCTTGGTAAATTGGTCACCCACATCAGCATTGGTTGAAAAAACTCCATAGGAGGTATGGACTAGTAAAAAACCCTATATTAAGCATCTGAAAGTTATTGGTTTTGATGCTTATGTACATGTTCCAAAGGATAAAATGGGCAAGTTCGATAGCAAATCTTAAAATGTATCTTTATTATCTATAAAGATTACATGAAAGGCTATAATCTTTGGAATCCTCTAACTAGGAAGACTATAATTAAATCCCAGTTAAGGGTTGTTTTGGCTATTTTTGGGGATTTTCTAAAAATATGTAATTTAATGTTGGTTAAGGATTTGGAGTCTATTTTATAATATGGTTTAAAAAATTAGGGTATTGGATGGTGTTGAATACCTATATTTTTTAGTGTGAGGGATTCATAGAGATAAAGAGATAATACAAGGTGTGGCTCCAAGGTTTGCTAGTTTTCACGGTTAAGGGCTTCTAGGGTAAATATATGTGGTTATGTGTGAATATTGTGGTGTAATCTTGTTTTTGCTTAAAATAATTTGTATGCTTTGCTTCTCTGCATGGGTTTAAAACTTACATGTAGTATCAAAGCTCAATTATTGGCATCAGAAGGACTCCTTTGTTGCTAAGGGATCGCCATAGTTTAGAGATATCGGGTCTATGATAAACCTGGGTTTAGTGGGAGCTTTGCAGCGTTAATTTGTGCATTGAAATATAGTGTAGAGAAGTTCAAGAATTGAGATCAACAAATTTAACTGCTAGAATTTTGAGCTATGGAAGCTCAAAATGGAGGATCTTCTTTTAGACCGGGAACAGTGGATTGTTAGTTATCCAGGTACAAAACCCACTAGAACGTCACAAGATGATTGGTATAAATTAGAAAGAAAGATGAGGAGTACAATACGATTTTTCTTATCAGAATCCATGTTGTTGAACGTATCTAGTGAAGATAGTGTGGTAAAGATTTGGGGAAAACTAGGGAGTTTGTATCAATCAAAATTCCTTGTGAACAAGTTGTTTCTACAAAATAAATTGTTTCATCGCAAAATGGATGAAAATGACACTGTAACATGGAATATAAATGTGTACAATATTTTGGTAATTCAGATAACCTATGTTGGCACGAAAATGGTTGAAGAAGATAAATATATTACACTATTTTGTTATTTTCCATATTCCTTGGACAATCGAAATGTTGCAATAGCTAGTGCTAGCCAAGTGACATTAAAAAATGCTGAAATAGTATCATCCCTACTATTAGAAGAGATGATGCAAAAAACAACAGATAATCATAGCATGGATCCCTTGTCTATGAGAGGTCACCCCCAAGAGAAAAAAAACAATAAAGGATCTGAGGGGAGAAATAAATATAAGTGTAAATCTAAATCCCTAGGAAAAGGAATAAGGAATTTGTGGAAATATGGTAAAGTTGGGCACTATAATAAGGATTGCAGATCTAATAATGTTGAGAAAGAAAAGGGATCTGAGGATACCCATTCCATACAGTTGAATACATCTTCAAAAGAAGGAGGGTATATGTACCTAGCTTCCACGGGTAATCATTCAAAATGTGATATATCGATTATTGACTTGGGTGTGTCGTGTCATATAACCCCTAATAGGGATTGGTTCTATGAATATGAAAAGAAAATGGAGGAGATTTGTACTTCGGAGATGAGTCACCAACTACTATTCTTAGACATGGTAGATTCAAGATGAAACTCAAGGATGAAAGGATTAGAACTCTACCTATAGTGCTACATGCTCCAAACCTAGAGAAAAACTTGATATCTATCCAAAATATGGATGTTACAGGTCTAAAGACCGTGTGTGGAGATGGTGGTTACAAAATGGTTCGAGGATCAATGGTATTGAAGAGGGGAGTTCAGTATGGAAATATATACAAACTATTGGGAAGCATCGTCATCGATGAATGTAATGATTTTGTCGTGCCTAAGGAAGGAGGTAAAGATGACAGTACCCTAAGTGGATTAGAAGGAAATATGATGCTAAGGAATGAAAGTTTTGGGCATATCAGAGAAAAGGGACTTCAAGCATTAAAATATAAAGGTATAGTTGAAGGTACGATTGACTGCACCATGGATTTTGAGTTATGTGAACATTGCATATATGGAATACATAATTGAGTAAGTTTTTCATCTAACGCTACAAGAGAAAAGGGAATTTTAGAGTTAGTACATAGTGATGTGTTTGGACTTGTTCCTATTCCATCATTAGGTAGATATGTGTGTTATGTTTCATTTATAGATTATTTATCAAGACGTGGATTTATTTCCTTTGAAATAAATCTGAAGTATTTGCTAAGTTTAAATAATTTAAGCCTCTTGTAGAGAACCAAACATAATAGAAAATAAAGGTGTTGAAGACAAATAATGATGGAGAGATCCATGGGATTGAATTCGATAACTTATGTTATAAGTATGGTATAGCAAGGTAGAAGAATACTACATACATAGCTCAACATAATGAAGTTGCAGAAAGGATGAATATGACATTGATGGAAAATACAAGGAGCATGCTAAGGAGTGTTAGGATAGGACAAGAATTATGGGTAGAGGCAGTGGAGACAACATGTTTCTTGGTAAATTGGTCACCACATCAGCATTGGTTGAAAAAAATCCACAAGAGGTATGGACTAGTGAGAAACCATATATTAAGCATCTTGAATTTTTTGGTTGTGATGGTTATGTACTATGTTCCAAAGGAGAAAAGGAGCAAGTTTGATAACAAAGTTGAAAAATGTATCTTTATTGACTATAAAGATGGTATGAAAGTTTATAAGCTTTGGAATCCTCTAACTAAGAAGACTATAATTTAATCTCGGTTAAGGGTTGCTTTGGCTCTTTTTTGAAATTTTCTAAAAGTATGTAATTTAATCTTGATTAAGGGATTGGAGTCTATTTTATAATATGGGTTAAGGAAGTAGGGTGTTGGATGCTGCTGATTACCTATATTTTGTATGTGATGGATTCATAGAGATAATGAGATAATATGATGTGTGGCTCCAAGGTTTGTTGGTTTTCATAGTTAAGGGTTTCCAAGGTAAATCTTAGTGTTTATGTGTGAATGTTGTGGTGTAATATTTGTTTTTCTTAAAATAATTTGTATGTGTTTCTTCTCTGCACAGGTTTAAAATATACATGTGGCATCAGAGATCGATTATTGGCATGAAGGAAACTCCTTTGTTCCTGATGGTTTGACGTGGTTGATAGATCTTAGTTCTGTGATAAAGTTATTTTTAGTGGGAGTTTCACAGCATTGATTTGTGTATTGAAAGAGATGGTGAGCATTTTGAGAATTGAGATCAAGAAATTTAACGACAATAATTTTGAGGTATGGAAGCTCAAAATGGAGGAGTATAATACGATTATGCTTATTAGAATGTCACAAGATGATTGGGATAAATTATAAATAAGGGAGAGGAGTACAATACAATTGTGCTTGTCAGAATCTGTGTTGTTGAACGTGTCTCGTGAATATAGTGTGGTAAATCTTTGGGGGAAAATAGGGAGTTTGTATCAATAAAAACCCCTTATGAACAAGTTGTTTATGCAAAAGACACGGTTTCACCTCAAAATGGATGAAAATGACATCGTAACAAAGCATCTAAATGTCCACAATACACTAGTAAGTCAGATATCCTATGTTGGCATTAAAATGGATGAAGAAGATAAATATATTACATTTTTGTGCTATTTTCCATATTCCTGGGACATCCTAATTGTTGCAATATGTTGTGATAACTAAGTGACCTTAAAATTTGATGAATAAATATCATCCCTACTATTAAAATAAATTAGGAGGAAAACCATGGATAACAATAGCATGGATTCCTTGTTTGTGAGAGGTCAACCCCAGGAGAGAAACAATAATAACAGATCTAGGGGGAGATCTAAATCTAAGGGTAAATATAAATCCCCACGAAAAGGAATAAGGAAGTTATGCAAATGCGGTAAAGTTGGGAACTATAAAAAAAGGATTGCAAATATAAGAATATTTATAAAGCAAAGGGATATGAGGATAGTCTTTCCATAGAGGTGAAGACCTCCTTGGAAGATCTTAGATTTTTATCATTCTCAGCTAGCATTATCTTAGGTTATTTAACTAAGAGAATAACATGCACAGCAATAAACACAAGAGACAAGAGACACAAAGAATTTTCCTCGGGGAAACCAAACCATAAAGGAGAAAACCCCGCAACTTCCTCAGAGATAGAATCAGCACCAAAAGTAAAACCTGAAAACATAAAGATGATCTCCCGAAAGCAGTAGTCTCTCTCTCTGCTCCCAACTTCTTCTCTCTCACTCATGCACCCAAGTGAGTGAGTGAGTGTGTGATAAATAGAGAGACTCACTCTTTATTTATATTCTTTTGTTCACTTAATGTCCACTTCAACATGTCGGCCCCACTTAACAATTACTTACTGGGGCTGACATCTCTAGGAGATTCTAATAACCCTAGTGACCCACAATTGTGGGGACTTTGCCTCCGACCAACAAGGAGGGTTAACCTTGACACAATTGTGGGGACTATTTCCCCGACTTACAATGGAGGGTTAACCTTAGTGACTTTACATGAATTGTTTAAATATTGAATCTCTCGATCGAAACATTGGGGCATGACATGAATCAATTACATTATAGATACTACCTGGAATAAACATCGGGGTGAAATACATAATATGTACAAGTGAATACATTTCAAAGTTACAAATACATCAACAATCCCTCTTAACTAGGAAGGTATTCTCTCGACACAATTTATCAACACAAGTCTTCTTCTCTGTATCATCTGAATCATAATCAAGTCATCTTCATCTTCAAGTCATATTCATCGTCAAGTCATATGCATCGTCAAGTCATATTCATTATTGGATCTAAATCATCACTCGAGCCGGATCATCATTGGAACATTATCACTCGATCTGGATCATCATTGTTGAATCATCACTGGTCATCATCACGGGTGCTATCTCTTGATTCTTCTTTTCATAGGAAGTTCTACAAAGCTAGCCCTTTTTCATGCCGGTTGTAGGCCTAGCCTCCAAGTAGGTCTTTGTCTTCCTCAGGCCTAGCCTCTAAGTAGGTCTTCATCTTCCTAACCATGATAGGAATCTTTATTCACACAACATGTCAAAAAGGCTCTGCACTTATATCTAACCGTGATAGGAAACTTTATTCACACATCATGATAATAAACTTTATTCACACATCATGATAGGAAAATTTTATTCACACATCATGTCAGAAAGGCTCTACACTTATATCTGACCACGATAGGAAACTTTATTCACACATCATGATAGGAAACTTTATTCCCACATCATGATAGGAAACTTTTATTCACACATCATGTCAAAAAGGCTCTACACTTATATCTAACCACGATAGGAAACTTTATTCACACACCATGATAGGAAACTTTATTCACACATCATGATAGGAAACTTTTATTCACACATCATGTTAGAAAGGATCTGCACTTATATCTGACCACAATGGGAAACTTTATTCACACATCATGATATGAAACTTTATTCACACATCATGATAGGAAACTTTTATTCACACATCGTGTCAGAAAGTCTTTGCACTTATATCTGACCACAATAGGAAAATGTATTCACACATCATGATAGGAAACTTTATTCACACATCATGATAGGAAACTTTATTCACACATCATGGTAGGAAACTTTTATTCACACATCATGTCAGAAAGTCTCTCAACCCTAGACTGAGTGTTAGTTCTGGACTGAACAAATTCTTGGTTACTGACTAGGTGCCTCCATTCTCCCAGAGAATGGAATTTAGCACTTATATCTGATCATGTAGGAACCAATCCTACAGTCACATCAAAATGGCTCAACACTCATATATGACATGGAAGGAACCAATCCTTTCACCATGAAAAAATGTCTCATCCCTTACATCTGACCATGGAAGGAACCAATCCTCTCACCATGTCAAAATGGCTCACAGACTCATCACTTCCCCTTGGAGGGAACCTCAATATCAAGAACACCAAGCTTCTCCTTGAAGTACTCAAACTTCACTCTGGACAATGGCTTAGTCAACACATCAGTTATCTATTCATCTGTTGCAACATACTAGAGCTTCACTGCTCCTCTCTACACCATATCCATGATATAGTGATATTTGATCTCGATATGCTTTGACTTGCCATGGAACACCAGGTTCTCTGACAACTTCACACAACTCTGGTTGTCGCAATATATACAAGTAGCATCCAACTGGAGATCCAATAAATTAAACAGTAGGTTCCTCAGCCATACTACCTCACAACTAGTTGAACAGGCTGCGACATACTCTGCTTCAGCTGTATTTAGTTCCAGGCAAGACTGTTTCCTGCTAAACCAAGAGATCACTCCTGATCCCATACTTAAGCAACACCCTGAGGTGCTCTTTCTATTGATGGCACTTTTTTCCCAATCTGAATCAGCATAACCTTCCAGGTTAATCTTCTGATCAGCCTTATACTTGATCCCATAATCAACTATACCCTTTCGGTACCGAAGAATATGATTTGCAGCAATCAAGTGAACATGTCTCGGATCTGTCAGGAACTGGCTCAAGGTGTTCCCATCAAAGCAAATATCTGGTCTTGTATCTGTCAGGTTCATCAAGGACCCAATCATCTGACGATACATTTTAGCATCAACCGAATCTGATGAAGCATCGCTCAATAGCTTCAGGTTTGATGCCATATGTGTGGTCATGGTCTTGCAATCCATCATCCTAAATCTCTTCAAGATCTCTATCGCATACTTCCCTTGTCCATGGAGATTCCATCTGCATTCTGCCACACCTCTATGCCTAGAAATTAGTGCATCATATCCAAGTATTTCATCTCGAACTCGACAGCAAGTATCCTTTTTGCAACTTTAATGAGTTCCTCTTTTATGTCAGGAACAAGTCATCAACATATAATAGAAGCATCACTAGTCTTCCACCTTCAACCTTGAAAAAAATATTGGAATCTGCTTTACTCTTAGTAAAGCATAGAATCATCAGTAAGTTGTCCATCCTGTTGTACCATGTTGAACCTTAGGATCTTCTATAGTCACTCCCTCTGAAGCAGAGCATCATTCTACCTCTATCTTTCGTACTCTATGCACTAAAACATTTTGTACCAGAGTGACAAGTAGCTTCCTCTGCTACTAATATTCTATGTATCCATCTAGGATCACTGGATACCAAGATCCTCTCTCAAAATTTATTCTCTCACCCATCTATGATCTTGTCATCCTCTATAGAGTTTCATATTCAACCTTGTAGCAAAGGTTCAGATCTTCATCAAGCTCCTCATGTATGTGTTATCCCATGGGTGTGTTTTGGGCTCGTACAAGGCCTTCTTTCCATGAGAATCCTCATGCTACAAACCCAGCCTTGTATCCCATGATGTTTCCATCTACTGCATGATGGAACTATGAACTTCCCTTCTTGTATCAATACTGCATCCTAGACATCATTCTTCTTAAACTGGTATTCCCTTTCTTCTTGGTTACTTCTTCATAGCTGGAAGGTTCTGCATCAATAATGTTACTACATTCGTCATATTATTCTTCATCTTGAACTATCATCACTTGTTCTTCGGAACAAGTCTCATCCTTCTTTGCTTGTAGGCGATTTTACGCGATATTTCCTACAATTCAAATGCATTAGTTTTATGGTTAGAAACATTTCATAAGGTATATTCATAATGAAAACTTATTTTGCATCAATAAATATGATTATGCAGCTATTTTATCCAGTACAACATTCATCCATATCTCACGAAAACTTTCTAGATGCCTTCCGTCTCTACCAAAACAACATTGAGATTGTGCACTAATCCAATATGTCAGCAAAGAGGTTTCATTCTAGATAAGTAGCAATGGAGAGTTGTATAGCACCATGAGCTACTTACCCATTGCATGCATATTAGTAGTATATTGTCATTAATGCAAACATTCCATCATGCATAATACATCAATTGAATATACACAAATGCATAACAAAACAATATCATGAAACGACAATTGAATACTTATCTTTATTCATTTCGTTACCGGACTCCATCTCGAGCCTTCAACTTCATCATCTTCCTCATTCATGGCATCATCATTTCTTACCCAAATGCTAAGGTGGATAAGAGTTTCTTCAGGAATTGAGCTCTTCATATTCCTCATCACTTGAGGGATCTTCTTTGAATCGTGAGAGCTTGATCTTCAGTTGCTCCCATATTCTCTTCTCTTATTATGAGTCGAGCTTCTTCTTCTTCCCAGAGTATATTGAAAGTAATCACTTCCTTCTAGCACACATTCCTTGCATGAATGAACCCCATGATCCTGTAAGGCCATTCAAGGTGGCTATCACCACTTCTGCATTCTCCACTTCTTTGTCTACTGCTACAAGTTGTTCGTTGATTTGAGAGACCCTCGTAAAGTATGACTGTATGGTCTCTGCATTATGGATCTTCACATTCTTCAACTGTTTTCTCAAAGTCATATTCTGATTTATGTTCTTTCCTTCAAATAGCTTGGTCAAGGAATCAAGCATCTCTTTCAGTGTCTTTATGGAAGACACTTGTGATATAAGGTGATCTGTGATTGAATCAACAATGATCTTCTTGGCCTTAACCAAGTTCTTCTTGTGTAAGGATTTTAGCCTCATCTCCCTCTGGAACCGGAACCTCTCTACTTGTGTAGGTGTCCAATTCAATTTATTAAGAGAGATCATATACTTCCGTGCTTGGAATTTGTCAGATTCACCAATCTTATCATCAAGCTGATGTCATAGATCACTTTGAAATGAGAACCTCAAATGAAAATAGCAAAAGATTAGATCTTACCGATTTGAGGTGTCTGTTTTGGTTCCGAAGCTGGCTAATATAGGGTTTTCCAGAGAAACCCTAATTTTCAAAACTTTGAATCTTTCAGATCTGATTGGATAGACAGATATCCCTCTTCAAAGTGAGCTGTCCAATGTACTCATTTTCTGAAAACAATGTAGGGAAGCTCCCAGAACAGGAAGCCGTAGTTTACCAATTTCTTTTGCAGAAATGCATGATACTGTTTCTAGGGTATATCCAAAACTACTGCTCCTTTGTGTCTAAAACTTTGTACTAAGGTATCCTATCCTATCCCTGTTCCAACAAAATAGGTTTCATCAGAATTGGTTTCACCAATTGGGACTTATGATCGTTTTCCCAAGGTGACCTGTTTCAAGACTGTTTAGCATAGCGAAGTTGTACGGTCTACCACATGTCATTGTTTTATCTTCAGGGTCTGAAACTTATACCACATAAATTAAATTCCATGCCCTTTCTAGAAAATCTTGAGAAATTTCATTTGGAACTTGGTATCCCGAGATATAGCAATTATCCCCAGGTGTCCTGTTTAGGGATGAATCCTGGAAAAGGCTAGAACCATAACTTGGAGGAATCATATCTCCTAGAATATAGCGAATATGAGGGTGAAACTTGGAAACAGTGTATATCCAAATTTTATCTTTCCCTTGTGAATGTTTTGGCCCCTGAGAGTTCTGAAATCTTGAGATATAGAAAATTTACCAAAACGTATCAGTTTTAGTATTTAGGGTTTTTCCAGCTCGAGGTCAAACTAGGGTTTGACTTTGCCAGAGTTACACCCAACCAAAAATATTGACCCAGGTCTCTAAAATTTGATTTTCATGAGGAGATAAATCCTATGCTGGGCTCACTCAAAAATTCTTCTTCTATAAAAATCCCTAATTTCCCGTACCAAAAACTGAAAATGCTCAAAATCAAATTCTGCTTCGATAGAAAGATGTGCCCTTTAATGGAGAGTCATCCTAGCATACTTTTTCTAATGGATTGTGGAGAGAGACCAAAAAATTAAGAAGCCCTAGCTTCGGTAGCTGTACAATGTATTCTTCTCAAGTTATCTCTAATACCATGTTACATTTTTATCATTCTAAGATAGCATTATCTTAGGATCTTTAACTGAGAGAATAACATGCACAACAATAAACACAAGAGACAAGAGACACAAATAATTTTCCTCGGGGAAACCATAAAGGAGAAAACCCTGCAAATTCCTCAGAGATATAATCAACACCAAAAGTAAAACTCAAAAATATAAAGAAAATCTCCCAATAGCAGTAATCTCTCTCTCTAATCCCAACTTCTTCTCTCTCACTCATGCGCCCCAGTGAGTGAGTGTGTGTGTGTGATAATAGAGAGACTCACTCTCTATTTATATTCTTTCGTTCAATTAATGTCCACTTCAACATGTCGGCCCCACTTAACAATTACTTACTAGGGCCGACATCTCTAGGAGAGTCTAATAACCCTAGTTCCCCACAACTGTGGGGACTTTGCCCTCCGATCAATAAGGAGGGTTAACCTTGACACAATTGTGGGGACTATTTCCCCGAATTACAATGGAGGGTTAACCTCAATGACTTTACATGAATTTTTTACATATTGAATATCCCACTTGAAACATCGGGGCATGACATGACTCAATTAAATTATAGATACTTCCCGGAATAAACATCAGGGTACAATATATAAGATATACAACTGAATACATTCCGAAGTTACAAATACATCAACAGAAGAAGGAGGGTATGGTTCTGTGAATATGAAAATTACAATGGAGGATATTTGTACTTGGGATATGACTCGCCAACTAGTATTGTTGGATGTGTTAAATTCAAGATGAAACTCAAGGATGGAAGGATTATAACTCTATTTGGAGTACTACATATTCCAAATGTAGCGAGAAACTTGATATCTATTAGAAATATGGATGTTGTAGGTATAAAGAATCTATGTGGATATGGTGGTTGTAAAATCATTCTAGGATCAATGGTATTGAAGAGGGGATTTTGGTATGGAACTCTGTACAAACTATTGGGATGAACCATGATCGATGAATGTAGTAGTTCGGTTGTGCCTGAGGAAGGAGGTAAAGATGACAATACCCAAAGTGCATCATGAGGAAATATGATGCTATGGCATCAAATATGGGGACATATCGAACAGAAGGGCCTTCGAGCATTAAAATATAAATATATGGTTGAAGGTATGACTGATTGAACTTTGGATTTTGATTTATGTGAACATTTCATATATGGAAAATAGAGTCGAGTAAGATATGCATGATGCTATAAGAGAAAAGAGAATTTTAGAGTTAGTATGAAGTGATGTGTTTAGACCTGTGTCTGTTCCATCATTAGATAGATATGTGTATTATACTTCATTTATAGATGATTTCTCGACGAACAAATGGATTTATTTCCTTCGAAATAAATATGAAGTATTTGTTAAGTTCAAAGAATTTAAGGCTCTTGTGGAGAACCAAAAATAAAAGAAAATAAAGGTGTCGAGGATATATTGGTGGAGAGTTTTGTGGGAATGAATTTGAGAACTTCTGTAAGTAGTGTGGTATATAAATACAGAAGACTACTCCATACACACCTCAATATAATGGAGTTGCTGAAAGCACGAATAGGATGTTGATGGAAAAGGAAAGGAGCATCCTAAGCATTGTTGGTATAGGAAAAGACTTATCCAAAGAGGCAGTGGAGAAAACATATTACTTGGTAAATCGGCCACCCATATCAGCATTGGTTGAAAAAAATCCATAAGAGGTATGGACGGTTAAGAAACCCTCTATTAAGAATTTGAAATCTTTTGGATGTGATTCTGATGTACATGTTCAAAAGGAGAAAAAGAGCAAGTTGGATAAAAAATATGGAAAATGTATATTTATTTATAAGCTTTGGAATCCTATAACTAAGAAGATTGTAATTTAATCCTAGTTAAGGGATGTTTTTGGCTATTTTGGGGAATTTTTTAAGAATATGTAATTCAATCATTGTTAATGGATTGGAGTCTATTTTCTAGTATGGTTTAACAGATTAGGGTATTGGATGTTGTTGAATACATATGTTCTGCATTATGAGTGATTGATGGAGATAATGAGATAATAGGAGGTGTGGCTCCAAGTTTTGTTAGATTTCCCAATTAATGGTTTCCAAGGTAAATATATGTGTTTATGTGTGAATGTTGTGGTGTATTCTATGTTTTGCTTAAACAAATATGTATGATTTTCTTCTCTACACAGGTTTAAAAATTACATGTGGCATTAGACCTCGATTATTGGCATCAAGGAGACGCCTTTGTTGTTGAGGGTTCAACGCAGTTCATAGATATTGGGTATGTGATAAACCTATTTTTCATTGCGATATTTGTAGAATTGATTTATGCATTGAAAGAGAATGGTGACTAGTTCAATAATTAAGAATGAGAAATTTAACGACCAGAATTTTGAGCTATGGAAGCTCAAAATGGAGGATCTTATTGTATATTGGGAATAATGGATTATCGTGGATTCAAGTATGAAACCCATTGGAACATCACAAGACTATTGGGATAAAATAGACGAAGGGAGAGGAGTACAATATGATTATGCTTATCATACTCTATGTTGTTAAAAGTATCTGGTGAAGATAGTGCAGTAAATATTTGGGGGAAACTAGGGATTTTGTATCAAAATCCCTTGTGAACAATTTGTTTCTGCAAAAGAAATGGTTTCACATCAGAATGGACGAAAATGACCCTGTATTAAACAATTTGAATGTCTCCAATACTTCATTAAGTCAAATGACTTTTGTTGGCATTAAAATGGCTGAAGAAGATAAATGTATTGAATTTTTCTTTGTCAGATTCCTGAGAGAACCTAATTGTTTCAATAGATAGTGTTAGCCATTCAACCTTTAAATTTTATGAAATAGTATCATCCCTACTATTAGAAGAGATGAGGCAAAAAACCATGGATAATCATAGCATGGATTCCTTGTCTGTGGGAGTTCACCTCCATAAGAGAAACAAAAATAAAGGATCTGGGGGGATATTTAAATGTAAGGGTATATCTAAATCCCTAGGAAAAGGAATAAGGAAGCTCAGGAAATGCGGTAAAGCTGGGAACTATAAGAATGATTATAGATCTAATAATGTTGAGAAAGCAAAGGAATCTAAGGATTCCCCTTCCATAAATACCTCCTCAGAAGAAGGATGGAATGTATACCTATGTTCCACAGGTAATCATTCAGAATGTTATATGTGGTTGATTGACTCAAGTGTGTCATTTCATATGACCCCTCATAGGCAGTGTTTGTTTTAATATGAAAATTATAATGGAGAAGATGTGTACTTGGGAGATTATTCACCAGCTAGTATTATAGGACATGGTAGAGTCAAGCTAAAAATAAAGGATGGAAGGATTAGAACTCTGCTTGGAGTGCTACACATTCCAAATATAGCAATAAACTTAACAGATTTTGGAAAGTTTGTTCTTGTAAGTATAAATATTGTTTGTGGATATGGTTGTTGAAAACTGGTTTAAGGATAAATGGTATTGATGAGGGGATTTGAGTATGGAACTCTGTACAAAGTATTAGGAAGCATCATCATCGATGAATGCAACAGTTATGTTGTGCCCAAGGAAGGTGGTAAAGTTGACAGTACCCTAACTGCATAAGGAGAAACAATGATGCTATTGCCACAAAGATTGGGGAATATCAAAGAAAAGGTCCTTCTAGCATTACAATCTAAAGGTATGGTTGAACGTACTATTGATTGCACTCTATATTTTTATTTCTGTGAACATTTCATATATTGAAAACAAAATCGAGTAAGATTTGAATTTGGTGCTACAATAGCAAAGGGAATTTTAGAGTCAGTACAGAGCGATGTGTTTGGACCTATGTATGTTCCATCATTAGGTATATATGGTAATTTTTATAATCAAATAGAACAAAGTATCACTGAAAGAATAACAAGCACAACAATTCAAAAGAGAACACAAAGATTTATCATGGGAAACCCTCGTGGGGAAAAACTCAACAAAACTTCCTCTATATAGACTTCACTCAAGTAAAGTGTAATAACTAAAGAACAAGACTATGTTGATTCCTCTCCTCCAAATGGATGGTTTCTTCTTACTCTAGCACAACTGCTTGAGTTCTTTGTGCGTCCAAATGAGTGAGGTGCCTCCCCTATTTATACTAATCAATGGAGAATCCTAATAACCCAATAGGGACAACTTCTCCTTCCAAATAAGGTCGAATTATCTTGGGAGACTTCAAATACATTTTAATAATACGTTTTTGGGTACTACAGACCCAACTTACAACAGAGGTTTTACCTCAATACTTTACATGACCAATTACATCAATGACATCCCTAATCGAAGGAACAACATATTTGAAAGGGGTAGTAACAATAATAGTACAAAATAGAATATCTTCCATAACTACATTTCTTTAACACTCCCTCTTAATAAGGATGGTATTTTATAACACAACAATACATATGTACAAATGAATGGTAAGTCTATATTTCATAGGAAGGTTTCCGAACTATTTAAACATCATCATTATCCGTGGGATATCACCATCGCAAAACATCACATATCGATCATCACATCACTAGAATCAAATCTAAGCATCGCATTACATATTTTCTCATCGTCATCACATCTCATTGCATCATTACCACATCATCACATCTCATCACATCGTCATGAGAATCACATCCCATGACATTATCACGAGCATCACATATCATCGCATCAATATCACAAGCATCACATCTCATCGCATCATCATCACATCATCACATCTCACCGCATCATCATGATCATCACATCTCATCACATCATCATGAGTATCACATCTCATCGCATCATATCACATCACCTACGAGAAACACAACATTCACAACTTAATGTCAAATCACCCACAACATCAAAATATGTTGGGTTTTCTGCAAATGAATGCATGACGGAAACATCTACAAATGAATGCAGGACCACAATGTCTACAAATGAATTCTATACTATAATGTTTGAAAATGAATGCAGGACCACCACATCTGCAAATGAATTCCAAAACACAACATTTGCAAATGAGTGCAAACCACAATGTCTGCAAACGAATGCTAGGCCACAACGTCCGCAAATGAATTTCTGACCACACCATTTCTATAGGCACTTAATCTTCCATCTTATCATTAATAACAATTCTTATCATCACTCCCTCTTTCCAAGGAGGTCCTTTCGGACTACACCAATCTTGTCCCTAAAATATTCAAACTTCACATGAGACAGAGGATTAGTAACACATCTTCAACTTATTCCTCTGTAGGAACATACTGGATCTTTATGGATCTTCTCTGAACCATATCCCAGATGCAATGATACTTTATCTCTATGTTATTTTACATAACATGGAACACTAGGTTCTCTGCTAACTTGATGCAAATATGGTTATCAAAATAAATATCAGTTGCATCCATTTCGATATCAAACAATCCTGAAAACAATTTTGAAGCCAAAATGCTTCATTGTAGGCTGAAAATGTTGCAATGTGTTCAGCCTCCAATGTACTGAGTGCAACACTAGTTTTATTTCTACTAATCCATGAGATCACACATGAGCCCAAAATAAAACAACGTCTTGAAGTGCTCTTTCTGTCTTCGACACTTCCTTCCCAATCTGATTCAGTGTATCCACATAATCTAAACTCACTATCAGTTTCATATGTGATTCCATAATCCAACGTACCCTTCAGGTACCTCATCACAATTTTTGCTACAACTAAGTGAATATACCTAGGTTCTACCATATACTGACTTAATGTGTTCACATCAAAACATATATCCAGTCTTGTATTTATTAAGTACATCAGTGAGCCAATAATATGTCTATATAGCGTGACATCTATCCTTTCTAAAGAGTCATCATTTAGAATATTCAGGTTTGTCACCATTCGAGTGTTCATTTCCTTACAATCTAACATCCCAAATCTATTTAGGATCTCAACTAAATATTTTCCTTGGTCTAGGAAAATTTCATCTGGAAACTGCCTAGAAAATAATGCATCATGCCAAGATCTTTCATTTTGAATTCTGTCGCAATATTTTTCTTACATTCACTTATGAGTTTATCCTTAATTTCCAGTTAAAAATATATAATCTACATATATTATTAATATCATGATTCCTTCATCTTAAACCTTAGAGTAAAGTTTGGAATATGCTTTACTTTTGGTAAGCCTAGGCTTATCGAGAAGTCATCAATTCTTCTGTTCCATGCTTTGGGTGCTTGCTTTATTGCATATAATGCTTTCTTTAGTTAGCACACATGTGTTTTCGTATCATGTGTCTCAAACCTTGGAGGTTGTTCAATATACGCTTCTTCTTATATGACACCATTTATAAAGGTTGTCTTTACATCCATTTGAT
Source organism: Pseudotsuga menziesii (assembly GCA_001517045.1). Lineage (NCBI taxonomy): Eukaryota > Viridiplantae > Streptophyta > Pinopsida > Pinales > Pinaceae > Pseudotsuga > Pseudotsuga menziesii. The sequence continues at coordinate 40,644 of LPNX010633849.1, forward strand.
GTGATTTCCATTTCATCGTTGAGGCCAAAGCAAGAATGATCTTGATTGAGGTATATCTAGATATTGGTGCAAAATTTTCTTCATAATCAATTCCTTCTTTCTGAGAGAAACCTTGTGCGAAAAATCTTGCTTTGAACTTTTCAATACTACCATCAGTTGCGGTTTGTCTTGAAAATCCATTTGGAAGAGACCACTGACTTATCCTTTGGTCTTGGCACCACTTCCAAACATCATTCTTTAAGATATATTGGTATTCTTCAATCATGGAGTCCATCCATTCCTTCTTCTTTGAGGATTCTTCAAAACATGTAGGTTCTTCATCAACAAGATTACACATTAATGCTACATAGTTGGAATGGAGTCTTAGTCTCTTACTTCCTTCTGGTGCACCATATATTTTTGCTTCTTCAATTATACCAGAAGCCCAAGCTGGCCTTTTTCTTGTTGAGATTGTTTCATGAGGTGTCTCTATAGCTTCTTGCGGTTCTACCATGTCTTGAACTTCTGGTATAGGATATTATTCATTTCTGACTGGTATTTTATTGATCTCTACTAATATGGGAGTTTCTTGTTCTTCTTCATCCACATGGGTCTTTTTGGATTTGTTGAAGGATGCATCTTCATCAAATGTGACATCTCGGCTAACCTCAATTTTACAAAAACCTGGAATATAGATTTTGTATTCTTTCAATTGATCATGATACCCAACAATATTCCATTCTTTCCCAAGGGGTCCAAGTTTGATCTTTTCTGTTTGGGAACATGTAGGTACATAGGAAAACCAAATATCTTCAAGTGACTGACTTAAGTTTTCTCACTTGTAAACATTTGTTTTGGGGTTTTGTTTCCAAGCGCACTGTGGGCTAATTTGTTCTGAACATATATTGCAGTCTTTGCTGCTTTGTCCCAGAAATACACGGGTAGATCTCGATCATGAATCATGGATTTTCATGATATATATATTCTTCCTTTATACTACTCCATTTTTTTGAGGATTATAGGGTGTAGTAAGCTCCCTTTTAATCCCAACTTCTTTACAGAAGTCCTTGAATTCAGTTGAAGTGAATTCTCCTTCGTTATCTAATCTTAATATCTTATTCCTCTTTTCAGAGAGATTCTCTAGAAGAGCTTTGAAATCTTTTAAATTTTAAAATACTTCATCTTTATTTTTCAAGAAATATATCCAATTATTATGTGAGTAGTCATCAATTAAATAAACATAATAGACATACCTTCTTAAAGAAGTAGCTGAAATTGGTCCGCACATATCTGAGTGGACAATCTCTAGGATCTCTTTTTCTTTACTATTACTACTTGGAAATGAATTATTGGTGTTCTTCCCTTGAGCACATCCTTTGAATACCCCTTCATTGTTGGTTTGGATTTCTAGCAAACCTATTACTACCTTTCTCACAACTGGTAATGCTTTGTATAAATTTACATGAGCAAGTCTTCTATGCCATAGTTCACATGGAATGATAGTACAAGTTGTGAAAGTTGATTCTGTATTCCTTTTTAGTTTGTAGATCCCTCCTTCTTCAATACCTATTACAAATGCATCATGTATAGTTTTTCCTTTTGACCACATAAGAACTTCACCATCTACAAGGAAACTCTGAAGCCTTGCTTATCTAGAGCTGATATAGAAAGAAGATTCATCTTTAGACTTGGAACATATAAGACTTATTTCATTTTCATGGACTTATTGGATTTCACCTTGTAGGAAGCTTCTCCCATTCCTTTGATAGGATATTGATACTCATATCCAAGATGAACTTTATGTGGATAATATTTCTGAGTGAGGCATGAGAGAGAATCTGTGTGGCATGTCATATGTTTGGAGGAACCATTGTCTATGATACAAGTATCACTTCCATGAGAGATAGATCCTATCAGGTATTATACTAAGGCATATTCTTCATCAGAGTTTTCATTCTCTCTGAATCTTTCCTCATTTGAATAATTTTCTTCAGTTGCATGGGAATAGAAATTGCCATTATTCTTCTTGAACTTGTTCTTATTAAGTGGACAATGTCTGTATATATGTCCTAACTTATGACATGTATAGCATTCATAGGATGACAAATCTTCTTAAACTTCTTACCTCTTTTTATTTCTAGTGGTCTACTTGTGGGGGATCCTCGATCCTTCCTTTCATTTCTTTCATTCTTTTTATGTGCATCTATATCTTGATCTTGATCTTCATTTGACTTATATTCTCTATTTTCTAACCTTCCTTATTCTTGTACACATTCCTCCCATAGCTAGTTGAATTTTCTTAGTTTTTTTCTAGCACATATTCCTCTGATAAAGGAATCTCATTCTCTTGGAAGACCATCATTAGATGAAATTTGGGGTCTAAAATGGGCCTTATAAGAAAATGCGCCAACATTAAATTTTGTGAGTTGGAATTCAAGAACCAATAGAATTTCAATAAAATGAGTCAGCCATAATGGTTGAATTGACATATTTGTCATAAAAGAAAACTACTTTTTTTGTTCGTATTTTCGACATATCTCCCTGCGTTTTTACTCAAATTCTGAGCAGGAGAGCTCGTTGGATGCATAATTTAATTCCGCGTCCAATTAGTACCCACACTACATACTTTTGATGGACCCTACTACCCCAAAAATAAGAAATACTTGAAAAAACATGATGATGATGTCATCATCACATTTTTTCAGGTATTTCTTGTTTTTGGGGGTAGTGGGGAGTGTCAAAAGTATGTAGTGTGGGTACTCATTAGATGCAGAATTAAATTTTGCATCGGACAAACTCTCTCTCTTAGAATTTGAGTAAAAACACAGGGAGATATGTCGAAAATATGAACAAAAGAAGCAGTTTTTTTCATTCTTCCTCCAAAATTAATAAGTATTATTTCATTATTTTCCTTAGGATGCCCATTTTAGACCTCAAATTTTCTATAATGTAAGAGTGGTCATCACAACTTCAGCTTCCTCTACCATGTCACCTATGGATTCTAATTGTTCTTTAATATGAGATACTCTGTAGAAGTCTGAATGCATGGTTTCTACCTTTTGCATATTCAGTACACCCTTGAGTTGGTTTCCCAAGGTCATTCTCCTATTGATGGTTTCCCCTTCAAACATATTGGTTAGTGCATCAAACACTTACTTTGTAGTATTCTTTGAGGAAACTTGGGAGGTCATGTGATCCTTAATAGAGCTAGCTATGATCCTCTCGAATTTGATCATATCCTTCATTTGCTTATATTTCTCCTCTTTTCCCTCTGGCTCCTTGACCTCTTCTTTGATGTATCCATCTAGGTCATGCTCTTTAAGGATGAGCATAATTCTATACTTCCATGCTCTGAAGTTCTCTTGGCTCTGGACCCTTAATATTTTCATCTATCTTGGTATTGTTTGTCATATTTAATTAATGAGAGACTCAAATGGAAATATAGGAGATAGTACTTACTTGTTTGAAAAAAAATTCTGAAACCAGCTTCAGGATGATCGAGGGTTTGAATAGGAAAGCCTAATTTTTCAGTTGAGATCACTTCTATATATGAGAGGAGGAAAATATGTACCTCCCTAAGGTGAGCTATATTGTATCTTTCTTTTCCAAAATCTAAGGATTAATCCTTTAAAAATTGGATGCGCTAGTTTTTCCCAGCAGTAGTGATAGGTCAAAAAGTGAAAATCCTCAGAATGAAAAACTACTTCGAAAGACATATACACCCTCCTAGGGAGATTTGAATGGTCCTTCTTTGACAACTGATCTATGGGGGAAGGTCTCTGAAATAATGAACCCTAGCTTGTTGAATTGCCAGAGTTGATGCACAATGTCTTCTTTCAGGTTGGATATGATACCATGTTAAGTTTTGTAATCAAATTGAACAAAGGATCATTGAAAGAATAACAAGCAAAACAACATAAAAGAGAACACATAGATTTTTTCTGGAAAACCCTCACGGGGAAAAACCCAGAAAAACTTCCTTTGTATAGAATTCACCCAAGTACAGTGTAAGAACCAAAGAACAAGACTAGACTACTTCCTCTCCTCCATATGGATTGTTTCTTCTCACTGTAGCACAACTTCTTGAGTTTTGTGTGTGTCCAAATGAGTGAGGTGCCTCTCCTATTTATACTAATCCATGGAGAATCCTAATAACCCAACAAGTTCAACTTCTCCTCCCAAACAGTGTTGACTTCTCTTGGGAGACTCCAAAATACATTTTAATAGAACTTTTGTGGGTACTACTGACTCGACATACAACGTAGGTTTTACCTCAAGACTTTACATGACCAATTACATCAATGACATCCCTAATCAGAGGAACAACATCTTCGAAAGGGGTATTAACTATAATAGTACAAAATTTAATATCTTTTGCAATTACATTTAACAATATATGTGTATTATGTTTCATTTATAGATGATTTCTAAAGGAATGCATGGATTTATTTACTTCGAAATAAATCTGAAGTATCTGCTAAGTTTAAATAATTTAAGGCTCTTGTAGAGAATCGTACAAAAAATAAATAAAGGTTTCGAGGAAAAATAATGGTCGAGAGTTCTGTGGGAATGAATTCGAGAAATTTTGTAAGAAGTTAGGTATAGAAAGGCACAAGACTACTCCATACACAAACCTCAACAGAATGGAGTTATCAAAAGGATGAATAGAATGGTGATGGAAAAGGCAAGGATCATTCTAAGAAATGTTGGGATATGACAAGAATTCTAGGTATAGGCAGTGGAGGCAACATGTTACTTAGTAAATTGGTCACCCACATCACCCTTGGTTGAAAAAACTCCACAAGAAGTATGGACTTGTAAGAAACCCTCTATTAAGCATATGAAATTTTTTGGATGTGATGTGTATGTACATGTTCCTGAGGAGAAAACAAGCAAGTTGGATAACAAAGATGAACCTATCTATATTTATTGGCTATAAAGATGGTATGAAAGGTTATAAATTTGGAATCATGTAAGTAAGAAGACTATAATTTAATCCCAGTTAAGGGTTGTTTTTGGTTATTTTGGTGAATTTTCTAAAACTATGTAATTTAATCCTGATGAAGGGATTGGATTCCATTTTATAATATGGGTTAATGGATTAGGGTATTGGATGTTTTTGAATACCTATATTGTGTATTATGAGTGATTCATAGAGATAATGAGATAAAAGGAGGTGTGGCTCTAAGGTTTGTTGTTTTTCCCAGTTAAGAGATTCTAGTGTAAATCTTAGTGTTATGTGTTATTGTTGTGGTGTAATATTTGTTTTGCTTAAAATAATTTGTATTCTTTGTTTCTTTGCACAAGTTTAAAAATTACATGCGGTATCACAACTCAATTATTGGCATCAAGGGGATTCCTTTGTCGTTGAGCATTCGACGTGTTTGATAGATCTTGGGTCAGTGATAAAGTCAGGTTCATTAGGAGCTTTGCAGCATTGATTTGTTCATTAAAATAGAATGATGAGCAATTCAAGAATTGAGATCGAGAAATTTAATGACCATAATTTTGAGCTATGGAGGCTCAAAATGTAGGATCTTCTTGTAGATCGGGAATAATGTATTGTTGTGTATCTAGGTATGAAACCCACTAGAAAGTCATTAAATGATTGGGATAAAATAGAAGGAAGGCTAAGGAGTACAATACAATTGTTCTTATCACACTCGGTGTTGTTGAATGTATTTGGTTAATATAGTGCGATAAAGATTTGGGGGAAACTAGGGAGTTTGTATCAAACAAAATCCCTTGTGAACAAGTTGTTTCTATAAAAGAAATGTTTTCACCTCAGAATGAATGAAAATGACACTGTAATAGATAATCTAAAGGTATACAATACTATGGTAATTTAGATAACCTCTGTTGGCACTAAAATGGATAAAGAAGATATAGATATTACATTATTGTGTTCTTTTTCAGATTCTTGGGACAACCTAATTGTTGCAATAGGTAGTGCTAGCCAAGTGAATTTAAAATTTGATGAAATAGTACCATCCCTACAATTATAAGAGATGAGGAGGAAAACCATGGATAATCATAGCATGGATTCCTTATATGTGAGAGGTATTCCCAGGGAGAGAAACAAAAATAAAGGACCTAGAGGAAGATCTAAATCTAATGGTAGATCTAAATCTATAGGAAAAGGAATAAGGAAGTGTTGGAAATGTGGTAAATATGGGAACAATAAAAAAGATTGCATATCTAAGAATTTTGAGAAAGAAAGGGGATATGAGGATACCCCTTCCACAGAGGAAAATACCTCCTAATAAGAATTAGGGGATTTATACCTAGTTTCCATGGCTAATCATTCAGAACGTGTTATATGGTTGATTGACTCTAGTGCGTCATATCATATGACCTGTCATATGGAGTGGTTCTATGAATATGAAAAGTATAATGGAGGATATGTGTACTTGGGATATGATTCACCAATCAATATTGCTAGACATGGTAAAGTAAGGATGAAACTCAAGGATGGAAGGATTACAATTCCACGTGGAGTGCTACACATTCCAAATCTAGTGAGAAACTTGGTATCTATCGAAAAGATGGATGTTTCCTGTGTAAATACTGTGTGTGAAGATGGTGGTTTCAAAATGGTTCGAGGATCAATAATGATTAATGAATGGAGTCTTGTATGGAACTCTGTACAAACTATTGGGAAGAAACATCATCGATGAATGTAATAGTTCTGTTATGCTTGAGGAAAGAGGTAAATATGACAGTAACCTAAGTGCATAAAGAGGAAATACTATTCTATGGCATCAAATATTGGGGCATATCACAGAAAAGGGTCTTCGAGCATTAAAATATAAAGGTATGGTTGAAGGTATGATTGATTTCTCTCCGTATTTTGATTTCTGTGAACATTGCATATTTGTGAACATAATCAAGTAATATTTTCATCTAATGCTACAAGAGAAAAGGGAATTTTAGAGTTAGTACATAGCGATGTATTTAGATGTCACGTCCTCACCCCTCATCCCGACGATGGAGAGGACGTAACCTACACTGTTGCTGCTAGCAAACAGGAAGACTAGCCCCATGAACATAACCATATAATGCATTGAACATAAAATACATACACATATGCATAATTCATGTAAATACACAGAGAAATCAAAACCACATTCATTCAAACATTCAACATGTTCATTTTAATTCATTGAACAACTAGTTTAAAGAGATTAAACATAAGAGAATACTTATATTGAGAAGAAGATTCTCTGCAACGTTCCACCCAACCATAGGCTAGTATGCTCATCAATCTCTCAGCATCACTACCACCCCCGAGCTAGGCATGATTCCCATAAGGAATAAGGGAACAACAACAGGCTCACACATAGCCAAAGACATACACCCACAGTCAATCCAACACACAATTGGGTTTCACAAACTATCCATCTAAGACAATAAAAATTTGGGTTTCACAGGCTACTAAGGAAACAAGCCAATAACACAACGGTTCCTTGGATTTACTCATCCAAGCCAATAATCACATCAAACACAGTCAACCCACTAACATATGGGTTCCTTGGAACTACTCATCCAAGCCAACCTTCACATCAAACAAAGTCAACCCACTAACAGATGGGTTCCTTGGACTTACTCAACCAAGCCAACACAAGGATGCACTTCACAGCAAAATACCATTGCTAGGAATGAAGGAAAAATGTTCTTCAACAAAAAGCAAATTGGTATAAGGGGAAACACATATTGGAGACCAAAAATGATTTCTGCAAACGTTCTTAGGCATTACAGGGGGAAAAAACGACCTCTATTAACACCCAAATCGTGAATCTAAATTCCAAAAATGCATATGGGTATTTCATGAGCAAATATAGCCTTAGAAACACCCAAAACAAGAATCTCTATTGGCCATTCACACAGCAACACAAAAATGGCTTTTTTGGGCATGGAAAAATGAGGAAACGACAGCAATTCATGAGGGAAACTCCTCATATTTCTCACAAGGGAAAAACAACCTTGTCAAAGCCCAAAAATCATGGTTCCCTTCTTCCCATTCACCCAGCAACACACAAAACCAATTTTCCTATATGTGGAATGAGGAAACAACCACAAAAACGTGAAGGGAAGAGTCCAGCAACCTCTATTTGCATGAGGAAATGGAGGACGTGAATGCATAATGGGTTGGGAAGAAATTATGTGGGTGTTTACTTTCCCCACAAGCCAAAACACGTTTATCCAAAATGGGTGGTCTTCTCAATTCGAATTTCACCTCCATACCTTTCCCATCCTAAGGAAATAACTTCCTCAAGCAACTTTTAGATGATTGGGCACAAAAGACAAATGGGTAATTGACCACTTTATGGGTTTTCGATTTGACATTTTACTCCACACTATTGGCTCAAGGGTTTGAATATCCCCCCCTATTCATTATGGAATCATGCCCCCATATCTTTAACGTTGCAGCGCATAGCTAGTTGAGGTATTGTTATTAATTTGCATTTTTACATGATGTCTCAAAATATATTGTGCCTGGCTAGCACATAAACCACCGACATCAATTTTAATTGTTGAAACATAAAACACTAAATCCATGGTGGGTCCTTTGCCTTGAGCTCCACACCATGATTTATTAATGCTATTTACATCATATGAAATTAAATACCATGGGTTCGAAACCAGGGTACACATTCCCCTCCCCCTTGGGGTCAAAACCAGGGCGTTACTTTAGACATGTGCATATTCTATCATTAGGTAGATCTTTGTATTATGTTTCATTTATAGATGATTTCTCAATGAACACATGGATTTATTTCCTTCGAAAGAAATATGAAGTATTTACTAAGTTTAAAGAATTTAAGGCTCTTGTAGAGAAATAGGCAAAAAATAAAATAAAGGTCTTGAGGACAAATAATGGTGGAGAGATCAGCAAGATAGAATCTGATAACTTATGTTAGAAGTGTGGTATATAAAGGTAGAAGAATACTACACACACACCTCAACAGAATGGATTTTTTGAAAGGATGAATAGGACGCTGATGGAAAAGATGAGCATGCTAAGCATTGTTGGGATAGGACAAGAATTCTAGGTAGAGGTAGTGGAGACAACATGTTACTTGGTAAATTGGCCACCCACATCAACATTGGTTGACAAAAATCCAGAAGGGTTATGGACTGGTAAGAAACCATATATTAAGCATCTGAAAGTTTTTAGTTGTGATGCTTATGTACATGTTACAAAGGAGAAAAGGATCAAGTTTGATAAAAAACTTGAAAACATATATTTATTGGCTATAAACATGGTATGAAAGGTTATAAGCTTTGGAATCCTGTAACTAAGAAGACTGTAATTTAATCCTAGTTAAGGGATTTTTTTGGCTATTTTTGGGAATTTTCTAAAAATATGTAATTTAATCTTGACTAAGGGATTAGGGTATTTGATATTGTTGTATACCTATATTTTGTATTGTAAGGGGTCATGGAGATAATGAAATAATATGAGGTGTGTCCCCAAGGTTTGTTGGTTTTCACGGTTAAGGGTTTCTAGGTTAAATCTATGTGTTTATGTGTGAATGTTGTGGTGTAATCTTTGTTTTGCTTAAAAAAATCTGTATGTTTTACTTCTATGCATGGGTTTAAAACTTACATGTGGTATCAGAGCTTGATTATTGGCATAAGGGGGGCGCATTTGCTGCTAAGTTTTCTACGTAGTTGATATATCTTAAGTATGTGATAAACCTAAATTCAATGGAATATTTCTAGTGTTGATTCGTGCATTTAAAGAGAATGTCAAGCAGTTTGAGGTTTGAGATCAATAAATTTAACCACCAAAATTTTGAGCTATGGAAGCTCAAAATGGAGGATCTTCTTGTAGATCATGATTATTGGATTGTTAGGGATCCAAATATGAAACCCACTGGAATGTCACAATATGATTGGGAAAAATTAGAAAGAAGGGAGAGGAGTACAATAAGATTGTTCTTATCAGACTCTGTGTTGTTGAACATATCTGGTGAAGATAATGCAGTAAATATTTGGGGGAAACTAGAGAGTTTGAATAAATAAAAATCCTTTATGAACAAGTTGTTTGTGCAAAAGAAATGGTTTCACCTCAGAATGGATGAAAATGACACCATAACATAGCATCTGAATGTCTACAATACTCTAGTAAGTCAGATAACTTATGTTGGCATTAAAATGGATGAAGAAGATAAATATATTACATCATTGTGTTCTTTTCCATATTCTTGGGATAGCGTAATTATTGCAATAGGTAGTTCTAAACAAGTGACCTTAAAATTTGATGAAATAGTATCATCCCTGCTATTAGAAGAGACGAGGAGGAAAACCATGGATAATAATAGAATGGGTGGTATATCTATGAGAGGTCACCCCAAAGAGAGAAACAACACTAAAGGATCCAGAGGGAGATCTAAATCTAAGGATACATTTAAATCCCCAATAAAAGTAATAAAGAAGTTGTGGAAATGCAGTAAAGTTGTGCACTATAAAAATGGATTGCATATATAAGAATGTTGAGAAAGCAAAGCAATATGAGGATACCCCTTCCATAGAGGTGAATAACTCCACAGAAGAAGGAGAGATGTGTACCTAAATTTCATGGGTAATCATTCAGAACGTGATATATATCTTATTGACTCAGGTGTGTCATGTCATATGACCCCTCATAGGGATTGGTTTTGTGAATATGAAAAGAAAAATGGAGGAGATGTGTACTTGGGAGATGAGTCACCAACTAGTATTGTTGGATGTGGAAGAGTCAAGATGAAACTCAAGGATGGAAAGATTAGAACTCTACCTAGAGTGCCACACATTCCAAATCTAGAGAGAAACTTGATATCTATTAGAAAGATGTATATTGAAGGTCTAAATAATGTGTGTGGAGATGGTTGTTCCAAAATGGTTTGAGGATCAATGGTATTGAAGCAGGGATTTCAGTATGGAACTCTATACAAACTATTGGGAATCATCATCCTCGATGAGTGTAACAGTTATGTTGTGCCTGAGGAAGGAGGTAAAGATGGAAGTACCCTAAGTGCATCAGGAGGAAAGAAGATGTTATGGCATCAAATAATGGGGAATATTGGAGAGAAGGGACTTTGAGCATTAAAATATAAAGGTATGGTTGAAGATATGACTACTTACACTTTGGATTTTTATTTCTGTGAACATTTCATATATGGAGAACAGAGTCGAGTAACATTTGCATGATGCTACAAGATGAAAGGGAATTCTGGAGTTAGTATGCAGTGATGTGTTTGGGCCTATGCCTATTCCATCATTAGGTAGATCTGTGTATTATGTTTCATTTATAAATGATTTCTCAAGGAAAACATGGATTTGTTTCCTTTGAAAGAAATATGAAGTATTTGTTAAGTTTAAACAATTTAAGGCTCTTGTAGAGAACCAAATATAAAGAAAATAAAAGTGTTGAAGACAGATAATGGTGGAGAGTTCCATGGGAATGAATTCGAGGAATTCTATAAGAAGTGTGGTATAGCAAGATATAATACTACTCCATACACACCTCAATAGAATTGAGTTGTTTAAAGCATGAATAGGATGTTGATGGAAAAGGAAAGGAGCATCCTAAGCAGTGTTGGGATAGGACAAGACTTGTGGGAAGAGGAAGTGGAGGAAACATGTTACTTGGTAAATCAGTCACCCACATCATCATTGATTGACAAAACAACACAAGAGGTATGGACTAGTAAGAAACCCTCTTTTAAGCATCTTAAATTTTTTTGATGTGATTCTTATGTATATGTTCCAAAGGAGAAAAAGACCAAGTTGGATAATGAAGCTAAAAAATCTATCTTTATTTTCTATAAAGATGGTATGAAAGGTTATAAGCTTTGGAATGTTGTAACTAAGAAGATTGTAATTTAATCATGGTTAATGGATATTTTTGCTATTTTTGGGATAAATATGTAATTTAATCCATGTTAAGGAATTGGAGTCTATTTTTTAATCTGGGTTAATGGATTAGGGTATTGGTTGTTGTCGCATACCTATATTTTGTACTGTGCGGGATTCATATAGATAATGATATAATTGGAGGTCTCGCTCCAAGGTTTGTTGGTTTTCCGAGTTAAGGGTTTCCAGGGTAAATCTCTATGTTTTTGTGTGAATGTCGTGGTGTAACATATTTTTTTCTTAAAATAATTTATATGATTTGCTTCTCTGCACAGGTTTAAAACTTACATGTGGCATCAAATATCAATTATTGGCATCAAGGAGACTCCTTTGTTGTTGATGGTTTGATGTGGTTGGCAGATCTTGGGTTTGTGATAAATTCATTTTCAGTGGAAGCTTTCCAACATTGATTTTTCAATTGAAAGAGAATGGTGAGCAATTCAAGAACTAAGATCGAGAAATTTAGCGTCTAGAATTTTGAGCAGTGGAAGCTCAAAATGGAGGATCTCATTGTAGATTGGGATTAGTGGATTGTCATGTATTTCGGTACGAAACCTACTAGAATGTCACAAAATGATTGGGATAGATTAGAAAGAATTGAGAGGAGTACAATATGATTATGCTTATCATACTCTATGTTGTTGAAGGTATCTGGTGAAGATAGCGTTGTAAATATTTGGGGAAACTGGGGAGTTTGTATCAATCAAAATCCTTTATGAACATGTTGTTTCTGCAAAAGAAATGGTTTCACCTTGGAATGGATGAAAACGAAATTGTAATAAAGCATATGAATGTCTACAACACTTTAGTAAGTTAGTTGACCTATGTTGGAATGAAAATGGCTGAAGAAGATAAATGTATTACATTTTTTTGTTCTTTTCCAGATTTCTGAGACAACTCAATTGTTGCAAAAGGTAGTGTTGGCCAAGAGAGCTTTAAATTTAATGAAATAGTATCATCCATACTATTAGAATATATGAGGCAGAAAACCATGGATAATCATAGCATGGATTCCTTTTCTATGATATCCCCCCCCCCCTACCACCGCGGGAGGGAAAAAAATTAAGGATATGGGGGGCTATCTAAATCTAAGGTTAGATCTAAATACCTAGGACGAGGAATAAGGAAGTGTTGAAAATGCGGTAAAGCTAGGCACTATAAAAATGGTTTAGATGTAAGAATTTTGAGAAAGCAAAGGGATCTGAGGATACCCCTTCCAAATAGGTGAATACCTCCTCAGAAGAAGGAGGGGATGTATACCTAGATTCCACAAGTAGTAATTCAAAATGTGAGAAATGATTGATTGAATTAGGTGCATCATGCCATATGACCCCTCATAGGGATTGTTTATATGATTCTGAAAATTATAGTGGAGGAGATGCGTACTAGGGATATGATTCACCAGTTATTATTATTCGATGCGATAGAATCTAGGTGAAACTCAATGATGGAAGGATTAGAACTCTACTTGGAGTGCTACACATTCCAAATCTAGCAAGAAACTTGATATCTGTCAAAAATATGGTTGTTACACGTATAAAGATTGTGGGTGGATATGGTGGTTGAAAAATGGATTAATGATCAATGGTATTGATGAGGTGAGTTCAATGTGGAACTCTATACAAAATATTAGGAAGCACCATCATCTATGAATGTAATAGTTTTTTTGTGCCTAAGGAGGGAGGTAAAGATGACAATACCCTAACTACATCAGGAGGAAAGATGATGTTATGGAATCAAAGATTGGGACATATCAAAGAAAAGGGGCTTCGAGCATTACAAACTAAAGGTATGGTTGAAGGTATGATTGATTTAACTCTGGATTTTGATTTCTGTGAACATTGCATATATGGAAACCAAAATCGAGTAAGATTTGCATCTGGTGCTACAAGAGCAAAGGGAATTTTAGAGTTAGTACACAATGATCTGTTTGGACCTGTGTATGATCCATCATTAGTTATATATGTGTATTATGTTTCATTTAAAGATGATTTCTAAAGGACCACATGGATTTGTTTCCTTCGAAATAAATCTAAATTACTTTCTAAGTTTAAATAATTTAAGGCTCTTGTAGAGAACCAAATAGAAAAGAAAATAAAGGTGTTGAGGATAGATAATGGTCGAGAGTTATACAAGAATTAATTCGAGAAATTTTGTAATAAGTGTGGTATAGAAAGGAAGAAGACTACTCCATACACACAACAATAGAATGGAGTTCTCAAAAGGATGAATATGATGTTGCTAGAAAAGGAAAGAAGCATGTTAGGCAATGTTGGAATATGACAAGAATTCTAGGTAGAGGCAGTGGAGACAACATGTTACTTGGTACATATGTCACCCACATCAGCATTGGTTAACAAAATTCCTCAAGAGGTATGGACTTGTAAGAAACCCTCTATAAAGCATCTGAAAGTTTTTGGATGTGATGCTTACGTACTTGTTCCAAAGGAGAAAACTAACAAGTTGGATAACAAATCTGAATAATGTATATTTATTGGTATAAATATGGTATGAAAGGTTAAAAGATTTGGAATCCTGTAACTAAGAAGACTGCAATTTAAACCCAGTTAATGGTTTTTTTAGGCTATTTGGGGGAATTTCCTAAAAATATGTAATTTAATCCAGATTAAGGGTTTGGAGTCTATTTCATAATCCTAGTTAACATATTAGTTTATTAGCTATTGTTGAATACATATATTTTTTATTATCAGCGATTCATAGAGATAATGAGATAATAGGAGGTGTGGCTCTAAGGTTTGTTGGTTTTCCCACTTAAGGGTTTCCAAGGTAAATATTTGTGTTTATCTGTGAATGATGTGGTGTAATATATGTTTTTCTTAAAATAATGTGTTTTCTTTGTAATAACCCTTGATTTAATAATTGTTATTTTGTTGGAAAATACCTTGAATTATTATTTTTCTCTAACAGGAAGGTCAAGAATAAAACATTTTTGTAATAAAAAATTCCTTATTAATAAATTTTTTTAAAGGAGAACACAAGTGGAAATGGCTATTGAAAGAGTGTTTGATGACCCAAAAGAGGGAAATGAAAAGTGGTTTAGACCACCGAGTGAGAACTCGAGATGCAAGAGGCATCATCCCCAAAAATCAGGTCTGCACTCCTAGTTGAGTTGCTAAAGAGCAGGAAGCTCATAAATGACCAAGTCCTAGGAAAAATACTATTTAATAGTATGTCCATGATCAGCACAAGGCTAGAATTGAACTGGGATTAACATTTGTATCATGCAAGAGATGGCACATTCAGATGTTCTTCTCTTATGGTTCAGCGAACAAGCTCAGGGGCTCTGGAGAAAGTAATTTGGCTACTCTAGGAGTTGGCTGGGAGGAACAACTTCTCCACTTATGTTTTCCCAGCATTGGTGCCAGGTTTCTACTTTGTTTCTTATGATAAATTTTATATGCAGTAGGATGTATATGTGAAATTTTAAATTGTAGTTATATTTCCAGGCAGTACCACTTATGCATTTGTGGAATACCATTATCCATGTTTTGTATATCCTATATCTAGTAAATGTCAAAATAGAATCTACTTTCGTTCTCAGTTATCTCATTGTTGCTATGCTTGAATGATTTACAATTTATCAATCCACATCTAATGGATTGAAGCCTCTATTTTTACATGGTATCAGATGTTCCTACTGTATATTTCCTATCTGTATTGATTCTATAATTCTTCCTTAATTCTGCATTACAATTTTAGGTTTCCGAATGAAACTATAATGCTTATTTATAGTTTAAATATAAGTTATTCAATATGGCAGTTGAAACTATTTTACATAGAGAAAAATCATAATTAAACTATACAAATCTCTTAAGCAACTTAGCGCAATTGGTTAAATGTTATCAAATCCTGTTCAGAAGGTGAAATCAACACACGACTACAAGCACTAAGATAGTTTCCAGATCCAATTAACTTACAGTGAGTTAAACCCCCAAATCAACCAGAAACCTATTGAGTCAGCAAAGTTAAATGTTGATCCACAAAGATTAGAAGATCAACTATCCCGATCTAATCCGCATCTAGATCGACGATTCATAGAAGTTTCTGATTTCCAAGAAGGCAGATGCAAAATGCAGAAGTGAAAAGTCAATAATTAAGTTAACGGAGCTTGAGGTTCCGAAGTACGATTTCCACATCAAGTAAATTGACAGTCGAGATTTTATCTGCAAAGAATATCAACGACTAATATTGGTTATGAAGGATTCATTGCGGAATCCACAAAGAATAAGATCAACGGTCGGGACTTAAGCCTCAAGAAATCAACAACACGGAAGGTATAAAATCCAAGTTAACGGAATTTGGTATTTTTCACATCACGGATTCCTTTTGAAAAAGACGAAAGGCAGGAGACAGAAAATGGGAAAAAGGTTAAGGAAAAAAGATATTTTTCCAATATTCAAGATACGTGACGAAAGGTGTAAAGGAAGAAGTCAGAAGGCATAAGGTAGAAAGGAAAAGTGTTCATTCTACGAAATTTCTGATTTTCGCGGTCCACGATGGAAGGCAAAAAGACGAAAGTCAGAAGGTGAAAAGCTGAAATACCAAATGATTCGTTTCATGAAGTTTCTGAATTCTGAGGTCTGCAATGGAAGGCAGAAAGGTGGAATTCGGAAGATGAAAATTCGATGCGAAATGCGAAATGTGAAAATGACAAAGACTCAGTTAACAGGACTTGGACTTTCTGGGATCCGATCTTCGCATCAAATCAAGATTGGAAGTCAAGGTTGACTCCGCAAGGATCAACAGTACGAAAAGATTGTGCAGAATGCGAAAGGTAGAAAGGGGTCAAAAAAAGGTATCAATATGTTGATTTTTTTATTTTCGAGTTCCACTGGAAGGCGAAAGGCAGAAAAGTCATTTTAGTGCAAAAATGACTATTCTGGTTGCAGAGTGGATATTTCAATGGAGGAACGACTGTTACAGTGGTCCTTTAGCCCAAAAATGAATGTGCAAGGATGAATTTCACCTTTAATTATGGCCAAGGTTTCTTTTATTTGTATTTCTCATAACAATTAGGAATTTTTATTAATATGTCTAAAGTTATATGGATTTAGAAAAAAAGAATTATGTTTGAAATTTGAGGCATGTTACATATGGTATCAGAGCATGGTTTCAACACTAGGTGTGAATGGGCTCAACACAAAACTACTATAGAAAACAACAAACTGACTCATGTTTATTTTGTATTGAAAATTCTCTTACACATAGCAAAGAGAAGTAGAAATATATTTTGCAGGAAAAATGGAAGATGTGGGAATGCTTGCAGAGGAAGAACGTCGCCCAAAAAAATCTTTAAATGAAGAGGGTAATATGAGGGAGGGAGAGTTCTGGGTAAACCTAAATGAAAGTCAGGATAATAAATCTGAATTAAAAAGGACTGTGGATGAACTAAGATCTGAATTAAGAAGGTTTAAGGAAGATAATGAACAAATTATGAAGGGTCAAGAAGAACTGAACACTATCTTGTTAGAAAAAATCCATAATGAAGAAAAAGATA
The DNA here is from genome assembly GCA_001517045.1 of Pseudotsuga menziesii. Classification (NCBI taxonomy): domain Eukaryota; kingdom Viridiplantae; phylum Streptophyta; class Pinopsida; order Pinales; family Pinaceae; genus Pseudotsuga; species Pseudotsuga menziesii. Next base: position 58,042 of record LPNX010633849.1, read on the forward strand.
AAAACAAGGATTTTGAAAAGGAACTTTCTAACACTTCCCCGTACACCAAATGTAAGGGTAGGAAGCTAGAATTTTCCAGCCATAACTCTGACACTTCAAGTGAAGAGTTAGATAAACACCACAAAAAAACTCAAGAGTCAAGCAAAAGAAGTGACGAAAATAAAAAGAAGAGAAAGTATAGACCCTATGAGGAAATCTTTGGGGAGTTCAAAAGAATTAAACCACCCATGTTTAATGGGGAAATTGGGAAGGGCAAGTAGGCAGACGCTTGGCAGTCCGGTATGAAAAAGTACTTCCAAATATATAATTACTAAGATGAGTTGAAAGCAAAAATGGCCATTTTTAATCTGACCGGAAAGGAATATATATGCTGGAAACATATAAAGAAAGTTAAGGGTATAAAAGAAAGGTATGTAACCCAGAAAAACTTTAAGAAGTTGTTTAAAAGAAAATATTTATCTAAACAATATTATGATGAAAAAGCCAAGGAGTTTTATGAAGTAAGGTTAGGGGCCATGACAATGAAAGAAATCTATAGTAGTTATTAAGCTTACTTCGCTATGTCCCTTACATAATTTATGAGAATCCTAAGATACAACGGTCCCTTAGCTGCTTGTCCCTCATTTTTAAAGAATGGACTAAATATGACAATCCAAAGACACTAGAGGAAGTGATGAGGAAGGCCAACTTCTGTTTTGACCAAAACAAGAATAAAAGAGAAAGTATACCAGCTTGGAAAAATCAAAGGACAAATAATTTTGATTCTAATCACAAAGGGTATTAGGGTAATAATTACAAATGTTTTAAACCTCAATATTATGCAGTACCCTCAATTGTTCCTAATAAAAACCCAGCACAAAAGAACCCTTAAAATGTTGGGAGTGTAGGGAGCAACATTAGTTTAAATATTTTACAGCAAGGAAGCAGTAGTTTAATGTCCATTCTATCATGAAGCAGTTACAGTTGGGGATATGGCCAGAAGCATGCCTAGAATCTGCACTGCACTGGAAAATCGGCAAGTAGACCACCAGACTTCCATGCTCGAAATTGAAGGTATTATAAACAATAAACCTATCTCTATCTTAATTGATCCAAGTGCAAGCCTGAGTTATATTTCACCTAGAGTAGTTGATTTATGCAATTTAGTGCCTGAAAAGTTTGATAAGTCGTGGCTAGTACAGTTAGCCACAGGTACAAAAAGAAAGGTTACTAATATTGTTAGAAATTGTAATATAATGTTGAATGATTTCCTTACACATGTGAATGAAAATATATTGCCTTTAGGATACTATGATATGTTAATAGGAATGGATTGGATTGAAGAGCATAATTTTTTTCTAAATTGTTATGATAAAACATTTGCATGTATTGATAATAATGGAAATAATATAAAGGTGAAAGGAAACCCTAAACAAGAAACCATCAGAGAAATCTTTTCTCTACAAATGAAGCAATCAGTAACAAAAGGATGTAAGGTATTCATAGTATATAAAATGAATGATAAGGAAAACGATATAAAACCTAAACTTAAATACATACCTATTTTAAAGGAGTTTGAAGATATCTTCCTAGAAGAAGTCCCTAGAATTCCTCCAAAAAGGGATATAGACTTCACAATCGATATGATACATGGAGCAGTACCAGCATTGAAAGCTACACATTGAATGAAGATAATTGAACTCGCAGAACTAAAATCACAGTTACAAGAACTAATCGATAAAAAGTACATTTGACCTAGTGTGTCTCCCTAGGTGGCACCGGTCTTGTTTGTGAAAAAGAAAGATGGTACACTAATATTATGTATAGATTATAGGAAACTAAATAGAATGATTATTAAAAACTGATACCCACTTCCCCGTTTAGATGATCTATTTGATCAGTTTTCACAGAGAAACTGTCTTTTCAAAGATAGATTTAAGGTCGGGTTATCATCAAGTGTGAATAAAATATGAAGATATTTTTAAAACAACATTTAGGACGAGTTATCCTAGCTATGCGTTTGTTGTAATGCCATTTGGGTTCACAAACGCACCTGCTGTGCTCATGCATTTAATAAAAAACATATTAAGTAACTGTCTAGATAAATTTGTGGTTTTCTTCATTGACGACATATTAATCTACTCTAAGAATGAACAAGAATACGAAGAACATATGAAAATAGTTTTGCAAGTATTAAGAGAACAACAACTCTATGCAAAATTCAGTAAGTGTGACTTTTTCAAGGACAATATTTAGTACCTCAGTCACTATGTGTCCAAGGATGGAATCTCAGTCAACCCAGATAAGGTAAAATCCATCATGGAATGGTCGGTTCCTAAAAATGTATCTGACATCAGATCATTTATGGGAATTACTGGATACTATAGGAAGTTCATAAAATGATTTTCTAAGGTTCCCTACCCCATAGCTTCCTTACAGAAGAAAGTAAAAAGTTTGAGTTGACTAAAAAATGTGAGGAAAGTTTTAACAAATTAAAACACCTATTAACCACCTCCCTGGTCTTAAAAATTGTTGATCCATTCAAGGATTTTGTCGTATGTATCAGCGCTTGCAATGAAGGGTTAGTTGGAGTATTACTACAAGATAATTATGTTGTAGCTTATGAATCCAGAAAACTAAAATATCATGAGAATAATTATGCGGCACATGATCTAGAACTTGTGGCTATAATTCATGCCTTAAAAATGTGGCAACACTACTTAATTGGAGGAAATGTTTTACTTATGTCAGACAACATAAGCCTCAAATATTTATTTGATCAACAGAATTTGAATGCAAGACAGGCTAGATGGTTGTCCTTTCTAAGTGAGTATGAATTCTAAATAAAGCACATAAAGGGAAAATAAAATAAAGTAGTAGATTCTTTAAGTCATCATGCACACTTACTGTGTGCAAGCAGCATCTACGAATCTGATCTGGGAGGTCAAATTTTAAGTACTAGAAATTCTCATGGGAAATATCAGAGTTTAAAATAAAAGACTGCTAAAAATGAACAAGAACAAATAAAAAACGACTTTAGCCAAAACCAACAAGGACTATTGTTGTATAAAAACAAGTTGTATATACCTAACATAAAATAAATTAAATTTACAACCATGGATTAACTACATAAAATACCATACTCGGGGCATCCAGGGTATCAGAAAATGATTGTCATGATCATAAAGGACTTCTTTTGGCCAGACATGAAAAAGGAAGCAGCTGAATACTTAGCTCGCTACCTAGAATGTCAGCAAGTTAAAGCAGAACATCAACATCCAGAAGGATTGTTGCATCCAGTACCCATTCTAGAATGGAAGTGGGAGACTATCAGTATGAATTTCATCATCGGATTGCCCAAGAATTTCAGACAACATGATTCCATCATGGTTGTGGTTGACAATTAAGCAAAGCGATTCATTTTATACCTGTCCAATCTACCTACAAAGCTGTTAATATTGTAGACATCTTCATGAAATAAATATTCAAGTTACACGGCATACTGAAAGTGATAGTGTCAGAGAGAGACGCGAAATTTACATGTAATTTATGGAAATCCTTATTTAAGGGCTTGGGTACCTTGTTAAATTTCGGTATTGCATATCATCCACAAACGGATGGGAAGACTGAAAGGGTAAACTGGGTTCTGGAGGACATGCTAAGAATGTATGTTATGGACAAACCAAGTAAGTGGGAAGACTACCCACACTTGGTTGAATTTGCTTATAATAATAATTTCCAAGTTTCTACATATATGAGTCCATTTGAAATTTTATATGGGTGTAAGTGTAATACTCCAATATCATGGAGAAGTCCTATTGATATATTAATGTTAGGACCTGATATATTAGAATATATAGAACTAACCATGAAACAGGTACAACAAAACTTGAAGGTTGCTATGCTAACTTAAAAATAACTCCTAGATAGTTCCAGGTGGGTGATCATGTGTACATAAAAGTAAATCCTAAGAAAAGTACCTTGAGATTGGGAAAGTATAAGAAATTGGCCACCAGGTATTTTGGGCCATTTAAAATTTTATGTAGAGTAGTGTCGGTTGCATACCAGTTAGCCCTACCACCCAATATTAAAGTACATAATGTGTTTCACGTTTCTATATTGAAAATATATGTTCATGATGTTTCTCAAGTGATTGAATGGAATGGAATCCAGGTGGAACCAGAGGGAGAGTTCTAAGTGGGACTGGAGCACATTCTCAATAGGAGAGAAATTTTACTCTAGAATCGTACCATTATACAGGTAAAGGTGCAATGGAAGCATCTTAGTCCGGAAGAAGCTACTTGGGAGCTAGAAAGTAATATGCAGGATGCATATCCAGACTTATTCCAAGAGGCCGATATGGAAGAATAAAAGCAAAGGTTATGACACCGAGGTCAGTGTTATATTTTAAGAGTAGGTGTATGTAATATCCCTTGATTTAATAATTGTTATTTTTTTGGAAAATACCTTGAATTATTATTATTCTCTGACATGAAATTCAAGAATAAAACATTTTTGTAATAATACATTCCTTGTTAATAAAAATTGTTAAAGGAGAACACAATTGGAAATAGCTGTTGAAAGAGTGTTTGTTGACCCACAAGAGGGAAATGATAAGTGGTTGAGTATAAAATTGAGCACATAGTTATGTGGACCAACACACAACTGACAAGATAGATCAAAAAATTTTACTCAGAGATTGAAGAATGAAACAGTGCAAAAAATGGCTTGCAGCTATGAATGCTTTCATTGATCAAATGTAATTTGGATAAATTAATTACAATGTAATACACTGGTATTAATAACCAGTCAATTCGAATGCATGAGAGATGAATTCAAATTGATTGACTCTACCTAATTGTATTATTAACTAAGACATGTCTAAATCACTATCAGAGTTCAACAACCCAACTCAAGTGTCTAATTCAGTCTTAATTATCAGTTTACCTAGCTAACTGACTATGGTAGGTGAGTAAATGCACCTCACCCACATGCAACCATGCATTTCTAGCACTAACTGTGTAGAACTAAATGTAACAGACTATAACTGAATGTAACTGACTCCTAACTAAGATTGACTAGTCACCAACTGAACTCAACTGAAGGAGGTTGGTGTCAGCACTCCCAGTGGATCCTATATTTTAGGGATTGGTCTAGGAGGCTCCTAAATTGATGCATGTAGGTGTAGTTAGTGGAACTTAGCCTCAATTAGTGTTCTACACACTCTAGTAATTGTTACATGTGACCCAATTAGGCCAAGTGGACTCAATGGTGTTAGTGACTAAATATAGACTCAAAGGACTCTTGATTTAGACATAATTGACCAAATTGGATAAGGGAGGATTATAATCCTAAAATCCCCCTGAATGCTAACTTGGAAAATTTGTGGGCCCTGGTAACTAAGACCATAGGTCACCCATTACAGCTAAAGAAAAGTAACTGCTCAATACAAGGAGTTGGGGAAAAAATCCTCCCCTCTAACTAAGCAAGTAGAATCAGGATTCAAGTTAAAAAAACTTGAAAACATGTTGTTGCAACCTTCATCTCTGTGATGTAGTGAAGAATCATGCGTGATGTTCTGTGCACAGGTATCCTAGGGCCTTGCATGTATACTTATCCATCTTCTCCCAAAATGATGATGGAAGGAAGGAAGAATGTAACCTTTTCCTCTTTTTGGATGAAGAGGTGTATGAGCCACTATGTTCTTATGAGAGAAGTGTAGCTGATCAGGCCTTGCCATGAAGCATCTCACAAGGATTTTGTTGCATCTCTCTACATGACATAGTGCAAGGTTCCCTTTCTGAAAATTCTATGTGTCAAATGGATTTTCAGTCATCTTCCTAGATGCCCTCTTGGGGGTAGGGACTGGATCTAGATCTGAATCACCCTGAATCTCAATCTCATATACTGATACAATTGGTTCTGCTATTGATTATGAAATACTAGTGGAAACTACAAAAGGAGTAGATAGAATATTTTTACCTCCCCTTTCAAGTGGTAGTTGAGAGTGCACTGGATCTGAAAATGGTAGGAAATGTGAGAATTCACATGCCTTGGAGGCATGATATGCAACACCCTTCACTATGATGCTCCCAGTATAGATATATGTGATATCCACTGATTTAAGACCAAAGGTCACTCTCTTTGGAGGGCCAGTATAAGTCATCTATTATACATATAACAGATTTGCATCCCACGAGGGTACATACAGCACATCTTTGAACCTTCCATGTTCAATCTTGATAGAACCCTTCCCTTTGGCTCAAATTTAATTGTCATTACCCATGAGAATGAAAGGGCCATCAATATACTGCAAAGATGAGAATGATTCTCTGGATGAAACCATATGATTAGAATCTCTTGAATCAATGAGGAAGGCATGTTTTCTTGAACAATTAGCCTTTAGTGCATGGCATGTCTCTTCATGTTATTCAGTTTCTTCTCTATGGTCATCCTTCCTTGCATCAGTAGGTATGGTAATGTTATGTTTCTTCAAAAGAAGAGTCATTTCATCAATTGTTCTTCTCATATAGGAGATTTCTGGATGAAAGCCCCTTCCACGATAAGAACAAAGGATCTTTCCTTTGCCATTTTTCTTGCTTCTCTTCGAACTTGAAGGCTCATTTGACTTCTCTTTCTCCCTAGGAGACTCATTCTTTTGCTTCCCCTTACCATTCCTAGATTTAGGTCCTCTAGCAACTAATGCTGAATCTTTGGAAGATCTGATGATCCCCATTTGGACCAGCTTGTCATGCTCATGGGTGAGAGACTCAATGAAGGAATTGAGAGTTGGCATCTTCCAATTAGGTGTTGTGAGCTTCCCAGAATGAAAGGTTGATACAAATACTAAGTAATATGAGCCAATTTTAGAGAGGATGGCCAGGATGAGTTGATTATCCTCCTTCACAACTTTGCGTAGATTCAAATGGAACACCGGGGACTTGAATTCGGTGAAGAAATCATTCATAGTTTCGAAGCTTCTTGGATGAAGAGAAATCAACTCATTCTCTAGATGATAGATCCTCAAGTCATCTTGCTTGTCAAATAAGGTAGTAAGTTTATCCCAAGTCTCCTTGGGAGTGTTCAATCCATTGATGTGGAAGAGAATATCTTTAGATATTGAGAGGAATAGACATCCATATGCTTCATCAAGCCTATTCCAGTACTTTTCTTTATCAACATAATGAACTGGCTCTAGCTCTGTCTCCATTGTGAGTTTGAAGAGTCTCTTGGAGCAAAGCTGCATCTCCATGTCCTCCTTCCACTGGTGATAGTTGAAGGAAGTAAGAAGCTCCATTCGAGGGGCCATTGTGCTACTATAGCGAATGTAGTGAAGGAGACTGAGCTGCTTGTAGTGAATGCAGTGAAGGATACTGAAAAACCTATAAATCACACAATCAAATAGACAAAGTAAGGTCAACAGCTTGAACTTTTAGAATTTTATTCACACCCAGCTTAGTTAATCAAGCAATCTTAATCAACAATTCCTTTGCTTAGGATTTATGTGCTAAATTCTTCGCTTCTGGTGCAGTGCTGGAAGGAGCAATTTTGCTCAAAAACAATTTGATCCAGTAGGAGATCTGTAGGAGGAGAAGTGCCTTGTCTTGTTGAGGCTCTAATACCAAATAAAATTGAGCACATAGATCTATGGACCAACACACAAATCACAAGATAGATCAAACAATTTTACTCAGAGATTGAAGAATGAAACCGTGCAAAAACTGGCTTGCAACTGTGAATGCTTTCATTCATCAAAAGTAATTTGGATAAATTAATTACAATGTAATACACTGGTATTAATACCCAGTCAATTTCAATTCATAAGAGAGGAATTCGAATTTATTGACTCTACCTAACTGTATGAATAAATAAGACATGTCTAAATCACTATCGAAGTTCAACAACCCAACTCAAGTGCCTAATTCAGTCTTAATTATCAGTTTAACTAGCTACCTAACTATGGTAGTTGAGTAAATGCACCTCACCCCATGCAGCCATGCACTGCTAGCTCTAACTAAGTAGAAATGAATGTAACAGACTAGAACTGTATGTAACTGACTCCTAACTGAGCTTGACTAGTCACCAACTGAACTCAACTGAAAGAGGTTGGTGTCGACAGTCCTAGTGGCTCCTAGATTGTAGGGATTATTCTAGGAGGCTCCTAAATTGATGCATGCAAGTGCAATCAGTGGCAGTTAGCCTCAATTAGTGTTCCCCACACTCTAATAACTGGTACATGTGACCCAATTAGGCCAAGTGGACCCAATGGTTCTAGTGACTAAATATAGACTGAAAGGACTTCTAATTTGGACATAATTGACCAAATTGGAAAAGGGAGGATTCTAATCCTAACAATGAGACCACTGAGTGAGAACTTGAGATGCAGGAGGCATCATCCCCAAAAATCAGCTCTGCACTCCTAGTTGAGTTGCCGAAGAGCAGGAGGCTCATAAATGAGCAAGTCCTAGGAAAAATACTATTTAATAGTATGTACATGAGCAATAGGAGGCTATCATTGGACGGGGGTTAACATATGTATAATGAAAGAGATGGCGCATTAAGATATTTTTCTCTTGTGGTTCAGTGAACATGCTTGGGAGTTATGGAGTAAGTAATTTGGGTGCTCTGGGAGTTGGTTGGGAGGAACAGTTTCTCCACTTATGTTTTCCCAGCATTGGTGCCAAGTTCCTACTATGTTTCTTATGAGTAATTTTAGATGTAGTAGGATGTATATGTGAAATGCTTAATTGCAGTTATATTTCTAGGCAATACTATTTATGCATTTCTTGAATACTATTATCCATGTTTTGTATATCCTAGATCTAATAAATATCGAAATAGAATCTAGTTCCATTCAACAGTTAGCTCAATGTTGTAATGCTTGAATGATTTAAAATTTATGAATCTACATCTAAGGGATTGAAGCCTCTTTTTTTACATAGTATTAGATGCTCCTACTATGTATTTCCTATCTATATTGATTATGTAATTATTCCTTAATTCTGCATTACGATTTTAGGTTTCCAAATGAAACTATAATGCTTGTTTATAGTTTAAATCTGAGTTATTCAATATGGCGGTTGAAACTGTTTTACATAGAAAAAAATCGTAATTAAACTGTACAAATATCTTAAGAAAATTAGCGCAGTTGGTTAAATGTTATCGAATCCTGTTCAGATGGTAAAATCATGGCACGACCGCAAGCACTAAGATAGTTTCTAGATCCAATTAACTTACAGTGAATTAAACCCCGAAATCAATCAGAAACCCATTTAATCTGCAAAGTTAAACATTGATCCATAAATATTATAAGATCAATGGTACAGATCTAATCCACATCTAGATCGACAATTTACAAAAGTTTCTGATTTCCGAGAAGGAAAATGCAGAATGCAAAAGTAGAAAGTCAAGAATTATGTTAATAGAGCTTGAAGTTTCCAAAGTCCAATTTTTGCATCAAATAAATCGACGGTCAATATTTTATCCGCAAAGAAGATCAACGACTGATATTGGTTATGAAGGATTCATTGTGGAATCCACAAAGAATCAGATCAACAGTTGGGACTTAAGATGCAAGAAATTAATGACATGGAATGAATAAAAACCAAGTTAATAGAATTTGGTGTTTTCCGCATCCTGAATTCCACTTGCAGAAGATGGAATGCGGGAGGCCGAAAATGCGAAAAATTTCAGGAAAAAATATATTTTTCTGATTTTTGAAATCTACAATGGAAGGAAGAATGGTGAAAGTCGGAAAGAAGAAGGTAGAAAGGAAAAGTATTCGTTGTATGAATTTTCTGATTTCTAAGCTCTGCAGTGAAAGGAAGAAAGATGGAATTTGGAAGGCGAAATTCTGAAAGACCAAATGATTCATTCCATGAATTTTCCAACTTCCAAGGTTCACGGTGGAAGTCGGAAGGCAGAAATTCGATGCAGAATGCAAAATGCGGAAATGACAAAGATTCAGTTAACAAGACTTGGAGTTTTTGGGATCCGATCTCCGCATCAAACCAAGATCGACGGACAGGGTTGACTCCACAAGGATCAACAGTGTGGAATGCTTGTGTAGAATTTGGGAGGAAATGGGTCAAATGAAGGTATCGATATGTTGATTTTCTTATTTCCGAGTTCTGCCACATGGTGGAAGGCGAAAAAGTCATTTTAGGGCAGAAATGACTATTATTGTTGCAGCGTGGATCTTTCAATGACGGAACAACTATTATAGTGGTCCTTAATCCCTAAAATTAATGTGCAAAGATGAATTTGACCTTTAATTATGGCCAGGGTTTCTTTTATTTGTATTTCTCATAATAGTTAGGATTTTTTATTAATATGTTTGAAGATATATGGCTTTAGAAAAAAATTATGTTTGAAATTTGAGGTATGTTACATTATTTGTTTCTTTACACATGTTTAAAACTTATATCACTATAACAAAACCCTATGATTATCGTCTCTTTTAGCTTCCTTTTTAGCGTCCACTATCACTTTTAGTGTATTTTTCATCATTTTTTGGACAAAGTGGACACTTTTCCATGGGATGGCACTTTTAATGGCATTATTTGCGTCCATTTTTAAAAGTTGGTGCTATTTTGGATGCTAAGTAGCATCCCAATTTTCATCCCAATTAGCATCCCAATTAGCGTCCCAAATAACGTCCCAATGAATGTCCTAATTAGCATCCCAATTAGCGTCCCAAATAACGTCCCAATGAACGTCCCAATTAGTGTCCCAATTAGTGTCCATTTGTAAAATTTGACACTATTTTGGATGCTAATTAGCATCCCAATTAGCATCCCAATTAACGTCCCAATTAACATCACAATTATTATCCCAATTAGCATCCACGTTAACGTCCCAATTACCATCCAAAAAAACATCACATGTAATGCTAAGAATAGCCTCCAGAAAAACGTCATGAATAGCATAGCACCATATATTAATCCAAGGTTAGTGATAGGAATTGTACCATGAATTTTCGCAGGAAAAAAATCCAACATAGCACCAAGTATAGAGCCAAGAAATGCACCTAGAAAACATCCAGCATAGTGCCAGGTATAGATTCAGGTATAGCACTTGGAATAATGCAAGAAATTTCGAAAGGAACCGTGCTAGGAATTCCACTAGGTTTAGAGCTAGGAATTGTGTTTGGAAAACGTACGGCATAATGTCAGATATATCAATTTCAATGTCAATGATCATGATTCATGTGATATTACTTTTGGATCTTGATTTATCATAGTGGAACATAAATGTTTGTAATCATGGCACGTAAAGGCGCCCTCCATGTTGACTATAACAAACATCATCTTTTCCCCATGCATGTACTCCCTAACTGTTGTGTAAGTGCCAATATTACCTAGCCTTAATCACTATCTTTCTCTAATTTTATCACATTAGCATGCACATGTTAAAAATACATTGTTTTGACTGATCGAGCTCCTAGATTTGAAGGGGATTTGCATGTGACTTGCTGACATACAACCACCAACTATAAGGTGCCCCTTTTGCAAGTGTATGATTCAACCTAAGGCCAAATCTGCTACAAGAACTACACCATTAATTCAAAGATATGCGCCCTTTGTTAATTCACTAAGTGTTAATACCTTTAACTAAATGTGAACTCATTAACTAACTTCTTGACCATTAGTTAGGAGTTTAATTGAATGTATTTAGTGCTTCATAATCAGTGCCATCCACTCAAGCAAGTTTGCAAGAGAGAGAAGAAGAAGTGCGCCAGAAAGAAGAGAGACGTAGTTGTCTTAGGTTTTACACTGTTTTGGTTGAGTTCTATAATGAGGAATTTCTAGTGGGATTTCTTCCCCATGAAGGTTTCCTAGGATAAATATTTTTTTCTTTTGTGTGACCTCTTGTGTGACTATACTTGTTCTTCTTTTAGTGATCCTACGATCTTAAATTGTTTTAGAATATCATCTAAGGAATAAGAAAACGTAACAAATGTTGTACATTTAAAAACAATAATAGTCTCCCTTATCTTTTTGCAATGGTGAAAGAAGTGTTGTGACTGCACCTGCCGGTGCATTTAGTCCTCCCACAAAAGAACACACACCCATGTAATTTTGAACTCTGGGTCACAACAAGGGACTCTATGATCTTGAAATAATAACAACAAGATCATAACTTGCATCCTAAAAGCAAGAGCCCCAATATTTGTGAGATAATATCCAATACAACCCAACTTCAAAAAAGAATTTTGCTCCTTTCGTTGTCCCATTCTACAATATATCCATTCTGATTCTCTTTTGCATTTCCTTACCAAATTTTAGAGTATGCTTGGTATACGAAAACTTGGTTGTTGAGAAGCAAAGTGAAAAGGAAGAGTAATCCCATATATTTAAGATAAGAAAGGATTTGAAAAAGCAATACTAAATATCCAATGTAACCCAACTTGGAAAAATAATGTTGCACCTCGTTGTCCCTTTTTACAATATATCCACCTATTCCCTCACGCATTTCTATACCTTATTTGTTAAAAAAATTCTTCCTTGAATCAAGGAATCTAAGAAACCACTCAGCTAGCACTGTAGTCGCATGACAGACTAGTAAACCATGTGATAGGGCCATCCTAAATGTTGGATGTAAAAACAATCTATCCAGCAACATGTAAAACTCTCATCGTAGTCACATGAAGTTTTGAACAGTTTCTCACTTCATGGCCGAGTGTGGGTTTCCATGGAAAACAAAGGGAAAATAAAAAGTAACCCCATATATTTAAGGGAAGTAGGGATTTGAAAAACAATAACGTTGTTGATGATGAGTGAATGATTTGTTTGAGTAAGCATTTAATAAAAATCTAAAAATGAGGACCACTCAAGGCAGACCTGAAAATAATTTTGGATCATGTTTATTACACCGAAGGTATTATTTAAGGGGCTACTCTTCTCAAGGTTTCGTCGTCATTTAGCATTTATTACATGAAAATTATTATTTAAGGGACTACTCTTCTCAAGGTTCGTCTTCTGAGGATCCTCCATGTGTCTCACTATGAGAGTGTGCCTTCCGACTGTGTCTCGCTATGAGAGTGTCCCTTCCAAGTGTGCCTTCCATTATTCCATATTCTGGCAACTCTCATGTCTGTTGCGTCAATGCAAATGGTATGCTAAGTTGATAGGTTTTTGCAATGATCCAATATCTAACACTATTTGTTGTTTCCATTATAAACTGAAATGGCCATGACTTCCTCTGTCTCTCTCTTAACGCACTAGGGAAGAAGACTCAGATCTGCAAGTATCCACACTTGAATTCCATATTATGTAACCATTCTTTCCTTGTCTATAAACACTTCTAGTTTCTCATGCATCAGATTCATCAACGCCGTAATCACTTCCTCCCAGCGCTTGACATTCTATTTGCCAAATGCATACACTCTCTCATGGTATGCATGAGACTGCTATATCTGAATTCATGGTCTTGTATTTTCGATCTAAGGATGGGTCGAGTATCTTCATCATCCATGATGATTGACAAGAAGATTAATAATTGGGCCAACAACTATCATCCAAATAAACCATCGTCTTATGCAAATGATTGACGACCTTTTCTTGGGACACAAATGTTTTTTTCACAACCTCTTCCTCTTCCCAGCTCTTGAAAATCTTATGGCCTTAACTTCCGTCTGCTTCTCCTTTCTCTTAACCAACTTATAATGTGTTTTTTAGGTTTTCAGCCAGATTTCTTGGAAGTTCTAGCTTATGTAATAAGGCACCAAATCACTAAGTTGATCTACATATTTTATGATGCAGATGTTACATGAACACTCAATCAGGTAACTTTGACACTTTTGTGAGCAGTAATTTTTTTATGATGATTTATGTTTTTGTCTGTTGTATTTCACTATATAATTAGTCTCTAAACTTGGTCGAGGAAGAGGTGGACTTAGAAATAGCTCATCTGAATGAATGTTTCATTTTGGATTTGGTTTATTTTTTGTATAGTGTTATTCATTGATCTTGCTTATTTGTATTATTCTGTTAAGCTTTCAACCTCCTTTGTTTATAGTGGAGTTAAGAAACATATTCATGAAATGTCACTGCTATTTGTCCCTTTTTCAGAAGTTTGAAATTTTAAAAGAGCTTTGTAGTCTTAATCAACAATACAAGAATTAAAGCACACGAGGAGGGAAATCCACCATAGGCAGTTTGAACATGGGCCACACATCAAATAAAACCAGTGAGAGCCGCTGCCTGCATGTGTGTCTCTGTGAAGAACACATGCAGAGATCAAAGCAAAGCGAAGTGAAGCAAAAATCTAGGTAGGTAAACATTATTTGATGAAATGAAAATATATAGTACTAGCATACCCTCAAATTTGGGGAAATGAAACACCGAAAAGAACTTCAGTATGTTTAAAATGAACGAAAGGTATGTTTCATTTCCCCACTTTGGGAGTGTTTTGTAAATATGATTCTATATTTTTTTTATAATTAGAATTTATGTTAATAGAATATAATATAAGTAATGCTAAGGGGTGAAAAGTGCAGGGTTTTTTTTGGATATTAATGGAATGGAAGAAATGGAATTTTCAAGGGTATAGGTGTGGCAACAAGTAACTAGGCTGAAATGTACACCTTCCTTCTATGTACAAAAATTATGAAGGTTCTTCTACTACAATAGATTATAATTTTTAGAAACTCGTTTCTTGTCATAAATCATATAAAGGGGAAAAAACTTAAGGAAGGGAATACACAATGTAAGAATTATGAGTGTATTAATTGGAACCTTCAAAGCCTCTATGCCGTGAAACTTATGCACCTCATGCATCTCAACAATTCAGTTGCAGATCAACTTGCCAATGATGCAATCAAGTTAGACAAGGGAATTATAGTGTAAAATAAGGACCCCATAAAAATAAGAGGGATGCCTTAGAAAGTTCAAGTTAGATTGCAAATTTTTGAAGTTAAAAAGTTGTTTGGTGATCAATTGGGCATGTACTCCATTTGGCATCTTCACCCATTCCAATGTGCAACAAGTATTGTCTCATAAATCCCAAGTGAGGGAGCCATTACACTCATGCATGGCTTCCTCTTCTCATTTGTCCCATCTGTGTTCACTTCAAACCTTATGGAACTTGGTTTAGATTTGTGTAATGTTAGTGGGATCTCTCTAAAAACAAAATGTTTTTTATTGAGGTGATGCCTCCCACAATGAAGTATCGCAGGACGACCACTTCCATCTTGAAACAAAAGATAAATACCCCATTTGCTTCTCATTTTTGTCCTTTTAAAAATGTTGCACTTGCTCTACTTACCATAGAATTTATGTTAACTCAGTAATTTCACATAATGTTGTCCTCCTAAATTTCATAGTGACTTTTCACAGAGGTCATATTTCATATGACAACTATATTTGTGTTCAACTCTTGAAATGTGAAAAAAAAAACTTATTTTCTTAGTTGGTGAAAGCCAATTGTTCAATTTCTCTTTAAATCACATATTTGTTACAAAATAATAGCATAAGATATATTCTTTCATTTCAAACAAAACATATATATATAGCTTCAAAGTAAATCAAATACATACATATTTACACATTATCATTTGTATTCTATGCCATGAATCAACTTAAGGAATCATAATTTTGAAAAATAATTTCGTGAATTTTAAAAATTCGGTGTCTCATTTCCCCCCGCTTTGGGGTATGCTAGAAAACTCATGGCTATACTTTAGTCATTGGTAATCTGAGCCAAAGAAACACCACAGTAAAATAGCGATTATAGTCAAAGTAGTATTTGGTTGAATGCATGTCTTTTATTTTATTGGGTGAAGAGAGAACAAGTGGAGACCCGTGGGAAATTAGTCGAAGTAGTATTTGGTTGAATGCATGTATTTTATTTTACTGGGTTAAGAGAGAACATGTGGAGACCCATGGGAAGAATAGAGTCTAATGGGAACATAACTTTCTATTGTGGGAAGACCATAGTCTAATGGGAACAGCTAGGGTCATTTAGGTACTATGATGGAAAACCCAACTAGTGTCTGCCTGACCGAGCCCCTGCCAAGGAACTGGATGAGAATTAATCAAATGAACCAATCGAGGAATTCTCAGCTTGACCTAATGAGCGCACAACCAATGTTCTAGCATATTCTAGGGCATCCAACTATTTTAGAATGGGAATTAAGTGCAGAAATAGCTGACAAGAAAATGAAACCCTGTTTGCTGCCATGAGAGCTCACTAAGGATCGGATATCAGAGTAGTATTAGAAACACTCTTTAATTGTTCACTGCCATGCATAGATTTTAGTATTTTCTCGCGCATTATATTCCTTCTCTTTCGTGCATTTTATTCCTTCTCTTTAATCGTTTCCACCCCTTACATCACTCTTTCCTTGGGGATCATCAAGATACAAGCCCTAAAGCTATTTTTATATTGTTACCTTGGGGTTTGAAGGGCCTAGGGTTAAAACCTGTAAGAAGCTCTATGGCAGTAAACATTTATTTGAAGCCGCCATGGCTGCCACTTTGACAAACTATTCTCTCATTAACCCTTCAGTCGATTCGTGCCCTTCACTCCAAACTCTTCAACTTCATAACCCAATGTTGTATCCATACAAATCCTTAATATTGTCTGTAAAATTTTCCCATACTCTTTGTAGACACATTGAAGTTTATTGGCCCAAAATTGCTTAAAAATATGTGGGTTTTAGCAGTTTGAAGCGCAAATGCCTCTCGTCTCTACTTCTTTCGGTATTGTTATTGGAGCCAAACTGTATTGTATGTTGAGGAAACCCACTCACCTTTAAAATTTCCTGGTAGGGTTTTTGGCTGTGAAGGTTTTAACGAGGGTTTTACAGAAAGTGGGAACAATTCTGAGCCGTTTGCGGCCCCAAGTTTGCTTCTGTGGTGTATATTTTAATTGGTTTTGGTAGTATGTTGTTGAAGCCGTGGAGATGGTCCAAATTCACAGACTCATGTCCGTGGAATGGAAGTGGATGGCTATGGTAGAACTTGCAACGAGTGTTGACCAATCTCAAGTTGTAGTCGCCCATGAGGAAATTTCCATTGAAATCTGGAATGTTGCCCCGAGCTTCATAGGATGGCACTACGAACTAGAAATTACAGGTAGAGGGGGTTCTATGATTTCATCATTATCTGGTGTCAGTCGATCTCAAGTTCCTGCCCATCTGGTCATTTATTCTCAGCTATTTTGGATGGATCCATTTCAAAATGGGACCTCGGTTCTTTACAGAAGAATACGGTTGTAGAGTAGAGGATCTATATGGCAAATGGAATCTGAGCCCTTACAAAGAGCAAGAAATCCTCAGATTGAATCAAGTCGGCATAATGATGATGGTGATGAAAATGGAATAAACAACACTGCTTGTGGATCTAATAGTGAAGAAGAAGAACTTGTGGAGCAACGAGTGGAAATTGGTTGTTATGATGGTGTTGTTCGCATTTATTTTGTTCGTGAGGAAGGCATGGAATATTACAGGTTGTTTCCAAGAGTTAAAGGAACAATTTTGAGTGTTGTTTGGAGTTTGGATGCAAAGAAAATTTTTGTGGGAGGTTCTGATGGTTGCATTAGATGTTGGGATCTCACTACACCGCATGAGGTATACAGGATAATAGCTGGTATTGGAGGTCTGAAGACTGGGGAAAAAATATGTATTTGGTCTCAAGGTTTCGACATTTTTAACCTACAAAGGGATATTTTCCTCTCATCTACTTCCACTGCCAGGTGAGTTTTCATATTCATCCATTAATTTTTCCGACACATTTCTGATACAATTTTTGGCTTGTGTTTTCCTGGGTACCAATTTATTCATTATTCTTGTAAATATATATTTGTTAAGTTTTTTGTGAGGGCTTGTGATATTTTCTCAACTCACTACTTTTTTGGTCAGGTTTTGAGCGATCTGTGCAAGCCCTCTTTCTTCTATGGTTAGTTTTTA
Source organism: Pseudotsuga menziesii (assembly GCA_001517045.1). Classification (NCBI taxonomy): domain Eukaryota; kingdom Viridiplantae; phylum Streptophyta; class Pinopsida; order Pinales; family Pinaceae; genus Pseudotsuga; species Pseudotsuga menziesii. The sequence continues at coordinate 75,932 of LPNX010633849.1, forward strand.
TGTATACATATTAAATCTCTATGTTTAAATCAAGTTTCTACAATTTTTGGTCAGATGTATGCAATTAGTACACCATTCCCCAAAGGCCACATATTATTCCAATTAGTACAATAGGAAGTCTTAATCTCAAATTACTACATAATACATAATAAAAATGCATAGAAGCAACGATTTGTCATAATTCTAGAATCCATACTCAGGTATGCTTTACTAATGATTTGCATCTAGAACATTCCTAATGCTTGAAATTAAGGTTGTGGTATCAAATCACATTTAATAGAGTATTTTATTTTATCTTTTGCTGGGGGTGATGTCCCCACTGTAGGCATTCCATGCACAGAGGGATACCTCCCAACAAGTAGGTGTTTCCCACAAATGCCTCAGGAATCCCCTTAATGTTGTGTGCGCTTCAAACAAAATGCCCTAACATGATACCAAGTAATAATATTTAGTAAAACTTAAGGGTTACTTGGCTTCTAAATGCCTGACATGATACCAAGTAATCATATTTAGTAAAACTTAAGGGTCACTTGGATTCTAAGAGATGCTATATTGATCCCCAAGTCCATTTGTCCACTAATAACATCCATGCATTGTCAATCCTATTTAAATCACATGTACTTAGACTACATCAAAGCGAATCCAAGAACATCACAAAATTGGGGAATACATTTATAACATCCAAATATAATTTAACTCAAAATTTAAACAAGTAATGGAAGACAAATAAAAAATTAATTGTGAAAACCATATCAATTCAAGTATGGCACTAACCTAGTGGCTTTATATTATATTGTCACTTGAGGACTAAAGATAAACTGGTTAATTTTTAGTAACTTGATACATTCGACTTGCAACAAAATTTTTAGGTATCAAACATATTTGGAGGAAGAAGTTAGTACTCAACTTAGTTCAAATACATTCTTCAATTTGGCATTGATAAAAAGATTTAGAGAAAATTTTTAAGGGCGTACACCATCCATTCTCTGACTCTGGACAATATACCATGTTTATAGTCATTTGATGATAAAAAAATACAAGATCAGGACATAGAAAATAAGCCTATAATATTGAATGGTTCGAACATGTAAAACCCGTCAGAAAGCCATAATATCTCTCTTTCAGAAAGCATGTCCTTAATGCATTTACAAATGTTGATAGAGGCATAGAGTACAATATGTACAGTTATTAAGAATGTCTTCCTGTCCAGCGGCCATATTGATATCCTTGTTAACTTACTTGCAGTCAACCTTAAGAATTTTCCATAGCATAAAATCTTCTCTAACACAATTGAGAAATATACATCGCAAAGGCACAGCTCGCTTGCTCCAACCTAAATATTCAAGAGAAAACATGTAAATAAAAAATGTAGACTACATAGTAAATAGAAATGCATAACATGGAAATTCAAGTTTAAAGTTTGAAGTTGAACTCCAAAGCTTGAAGCTGTAAGGTTGATAACTTGATGTTATGGATAATGGACCTATGTAACGCATCTACTTACTAGTTGCTAAATATAATTCATTGTAGAAGTTTCTTATGATGGACGATCATAGTTTGTTCTCATTAGTTACCCCATATATTACAATCCACCACTGAAATGATTAGCATTCATGGCAATTTCTCTTGCTGACGACTTCGAAACTTAATATAGATGTAATGCATTCAGTATGGATATCGAAGTTGTTCATGACCTGTGTAGATGTAGATGTATGTTTTATTGAGCCAAAAAAATGAGCAACATGCCTCTTTGAGTTCAAGTATGTCTTCCTATGCCTAGATATGCAGGGTAAAATTTGTATCGGGCACTTCTCTGCTTCCTGTTTGGCCAGAAAAGCTCTTAAATACTGAAAATTTTTCTCTACTTGAGGGTGTAATCTATCTACTCCAAAGAATGAGTGACTATCACTAAAATGAATTTTATCATTGTTTTAGAGCAATCTTAGACCCTGTATTTTTTAAATACTAAAGTAAGAAGGCTTCCCGATGCAAGGTAAAATTTCTATCAGGCACTTCTCTACTTCCCATTTGGTCGATAAAGCTCTTGAATACTGCAAATTTTTCTCTACTTGAGGGTGTAATATGTCTACTCCAAAGAATGAGTGACTATCACTAAAATGAATTTTATCATTGTTTTAACATATCTTGCTCATCAGCAGTGATGTTTTAGAGCAATCTTAGACCCTGTATATTTTAAATACTAAAGTAAGAAGGCTTCCTGATGCACATTTTCTACATCAATATTGAACTCGATTCTACATATGCAACATCAGTCACCCTGTGTAGAAACAGAATCTAAGTTTGACGGTGAATTTTTCCTCATCCAAAGATCATGCATGGGGAAGCTCACATTTCTCTCATTTTAGTTAGCATCACTAGTAATCCCCACAAGAACATAGTCCATTCCTAAAATAATGAAAACATTTTGTATCTCGTAGAATGATTTCTCACCTGACTATCTTTGAGATGAACTTCGTAGCAATTTGGCAGTCACCACAAACTCAGAGATTCTTGGTAATCTAGATGGGAATTCCAAGACTTGTATTAATAATCCCAAAAACAATGTCCAACTTCTCACCATGGCTTAAAACAAGGGATTTCTTTTCCTCCTCTGACTCATCATGTAGGACAAAAATCGTGTCAGGCACATACCCTGCCACCTTCACTTTCCTGGCCAAGCTCTCTAAAACCATGTATATTTTTTCAAACTATGGGTGTGATCTATCCGCTGCAACAAATGAATGGACCCTCTCATTGATCTCAATCCAACTGCACCCTAGAATCTTTTTTAACCCCCTATGTTTCAGCATTGTTCTCACTTTGTCTATATCATACCATCTTCCAGCTACAACATAGAGGTTTGAGAGCAATGTGTTTCAGCATCGTTCTCACTTTGGCTACATCATCCCATCTTCCAGCTGTAGCATATAGGTTTGAGATCAATACAAAGTTTCCTGTATTCTTGGAACCTGACTCAAATAGTTGTTTTGATGCTCATTCTCCTAGTTCTATGTTGCAGTGAATTTTGCAGGCACCAAGTAAGGCATTCCATACACTAGAATCAGGCTCTATGGGAATCATCTTGATAAAATTTTGAGCCTCATCAAGATGTCCAACACGACCAATAATATCAACCATGCATGCATAGTGCTCCATCCTATGGGTAATGCCATAATCTTGACTTAAGGAATTAAAGCATTTCCTGCCCAAATCCACCAAGCCTACATGACTACATGTAGACAAAAGGCACGTAAAAGTGATATGATCTAGTTTAATTCCCATCTATTGCATTTTGTAGAAAACATCCAAAGCATCCTTACCAAAACCATGCATTCCATACCCATCAATCATTGTGTTCCATGAGACCAAATCTCTTTCAGACATATTGTCAAATATCTGACGAGCTAAATCTATGTTTCCACACTTGCAAATTATGTTTGACGAATTCACTAGTATATGATAATTGATTGAATCATTAATGGTTGATGAATGATATTATATGGTATTAGGATTTATCATGTTATGGTTTATTTCATGTTTTTATGCTTTCCATAACTAATTCAACATTTTACAAGCATTTGTTGGCATATATGGATCAAAATATATTAAAAATATATATTATATAAAAAGCGTTCCCAAAACACTTCCAAACCGGATGCTTCTGAAAATTTCACTTCACGCTCCCGCCCCTGCTCCCAAGTATCCTTGGTTTATTCATCACTAAAATAGTTTCCTTTCATTCCAAACAAAATCCTCAAACTCTAAGCTCTTGGTCGCTGCCAACTATACTAGTAAGAAAGTTTTATGTAGCTACACATACCTTCTAAAAAATGTATCAAAAATGTGTTGTTTATACTGCAGACTAGCTACTTGTGAGGGGTCAACCAAATCCAACATGTGATCAGCAAGTGATTCAAACTCCAAGTGATGATTGATGACTTCATTTGTATGTGTGTGAGGGATTCTTCATTATCAAGGTTCAAGTTACCAGCTGCAAGATCATCACCATGACAAGGTTCAAGTTACCACCTGACAAGATCATCATCAAGATGTCTTTTAAGCTCATATTTTACACCCTTTTATCCTTCAAATTCACAAGGATATTGTAACCCACAAATCTGAACTATAACAGTTCTAATTCAGCTTTTTGAGCAGAAGATACATAGTCTTTAGGACTGTCAAAATTTGGCCTATTAAAAGTTAGAGTCTTGGTCCTCATTCTCAGTTGACAGACAGATAATAGAGGTCATGGTGATAGTTTAAAACCCAGCCACTAATCTTTAAAATAGAGCCTTCCTATAGGAAATAACCCTTGTCCATATCAAACCAAAATTAGAAGTACTAGATTTGCATACCATAGGATTTGATCCATGGTAAGAGAAAAATGTATGTGTATACTACTGCAAATCATAATCTAAACTTCAATTGTCTACTATGTTTTTTGCATCCTGCTACAGTCTGTTATTGTACCCAAAATATATTGTATCTATCTTTTGAAAGGTGCTTGTTCTCGGTCTTTGAATACATAAACCTTTATGAAAATGATCAGACTTTTGTCTTCAGAAATGTATCTTAGATCTTATCCTGATGTCTATGTGGAGTGACACCCTTTTTTGAATGATAGCCATGTGTCTTTGTGTTTATGTTATCAAATCAGGATTCTACTAGTAGAATCTTCATTTCATACTTACATCATAGTATTAATTGGTATATGCCAAACAAATTGACTAGGGTAGACTTATATCAAGAGATATTTGAGAAGACTAAGATAACAACAAAATATCTACAGTCAAGAAGTGTGGCGTTCTGAATTCAGTGAAATAAGGAGAAGTCTAAAGACTATCCAAGTACAAGGTATAGGTGCAGTCTCAAGAAAAATAAAGCAATTATCATTTTTTCTAACTCTGACTCTTCATCAAGTCAAGAAATGCAGTCAAGGTATGTAAATATAGTATTGTATTTGAAGACTATCACTTAATATCAAATTCTGAGACTCACTAACTACAGGACAAGACTGTCATGCACCCACCGAATACATAGGAAACAAATCCCCATATGCTTAACAACATCAAAATAATTTTCAGAGCATCCATTCTATCATGGAAGAAACCCATTGATAATATGGGAAGAATGGGGAGGACAGAGTGCTAATGACATTTGATAATAAGGAAGACACCAAAAACATCAAACCTGTTGCACCCACAACACAAACCTGCCATCCTATTCCAAACCATATCAGTGTCATGTAGTAGGAAACTATCCCTGTTATGAAACTCTCAGCCTCTTCTTTCATATCTATGAACTCCTCACCAACAAACAATCCAATTATGCACACCACAGTGGAAACTATGGATGTGAAAATTTGTATCTTTAGAACTACTGCAAAAGTCTCCTTTAAAACCTTATTGAATACAAGCTGCATTGATGAAAGAATCAGTCCATACACTACAGAAGCTACAACGGTGCAAATGAAGCCTATTATGTACTTGGAAGTATTCACTCCCTCAGGCCTGTCACTGTCTGAATGAATCCCAAGCATTATTGCACTCAAATAATGAAAAACAAGAAAATTCAGGATAAATTGGGTAATCTTTTTCCTGTTAAAGGTGAATGTAAATACAACATTAAAGGCCAATTGACTTGAACAAAGAAGAGAATAGGTTGAAAGAGGCATATAAGAGATACCCCAAGAGTAAAGCAGGTTGTTTCTATCTACAATCAATCCCAGGGAAACATAAATAAGCACCAATCTGGGTGTTATGTGTGTAATCTTAGATACTTCCTTTCCTTGATAAAATACCAAAGGTATGAAAAAAATTGGGCATCCTGCTAATTGCACAAGGGTTGAAAGAGTAGCTGGCTGTGTGTCACTATTGGGCATGAGTGTGTCTCTGTTGCACATAATGGAGTGTCTCTACTAGTGTGACTGTGTGTCATTGCTGGGCATAATTTAGTGTGTTTGATAGTATGATTGTGTGTCACTACTAGGCATGATTGTGTCTCTTATAGGAATAACTGAGTGTCACTACTAGTGTGATTATGTGTCACTGCTAGCTATGACCTTATGAACCTAAGTTGTGCTCTTATGAACTGAGTGCAATCTACAATTTTAACTTCTCTGCTAGTATTCATCAACATGAAATAAGAAAATGGCATTATTCTCTATGCTTGAAAGAGAAAATATAGATAGCCATGATAAAATGGTCAAAATGTTTTGCAAGATGAGTTTATATATTTTGATTTCACTTCCCAATCATAGATCTGGGATATGTGGTTGTGGTAGAAGGATTACATAACCAATTGGACTTGAGTTTCTACCCATTCCCATAGACATGCCAATGTTGAGTTAACAAGGAAGGCTTTGTGTACTTTTATTTTAGGGTGCATACAAAACACTTTAACTCAATGGTTCTTTTCATAAATTGGACAATGCACTAAAAGAAATAATTTCATAATCATCTTATTCAAAGTTGAAACAACATTTCAAGTGTCTTGGTCCATAGTTATGCTTTATGGCAATTTGTATGACCCATTCTTATTTGTTGAGTCATCCTCTTGGTCCTAATTTGGAGTGGGATGAAGTTGTCTCTAGTGGGCATAACTGAGTGTCTTTGCTAGACAGCATTGCAATCTCTATGGGAAGATTGGATAGAGCTATGACTCTTGTGGGCTCGGTTGTTTCTCTCTGGAGGAAAAATGGCTTGGCAATGTTATTTTATGGCATCCTATGCATGTTTAAACATTCCATTTGGGCATAAAATTGAGATCTTGTTAATTTCAGTGAATCCTTCTTTGGTTGAATCTTCAAACATAATCATCCTCACTACCTACTGGGCATTCAAACCATATATTTTGCAGAAACGAGGATCTCCACAAAGAATAAGCCCACTAGAAAGGTTGAGAAGTGAACATACTTGCAAAAATATTTTGACTTCTGTTGCAAACCTTCTTAACAAACTGACACCTTTAAAAGCATGTTCAATGTTAGCTTGTTTCTCATCACAACTATCATTTTCCATCTTTGAATCCCTTGTTACGAAATCTTCTTTTAGTCAGGTGAGGTATATATAGAATGAAGCACACGACGATCCTCATATTGAAGGAAACCCTTGCATTGTAAAAATATTATACCCATTTGAGAATTTATATTTTATATTTGAGTCCACCTTTTATTAAGTTTGGTTTAAATAGAAAATTTGGGGATCATCTTGTTCTACAATTCTACGAAGTCCTATATCAAAAATTTATCAAAATTTATTTCATCTATTATTTGTTTGTTGGAATTTATGAACCATAACTTAATGTTAGTTTTTCAACATTAAGCTAGCATTATGTTAGGATATTTACTGAGAGAATAACAAGTACAACAATCAAACACAAGCACATCACAAGATACAAGAGACAAAAAGAGTTTTCCTCTGGGAAACCATAAAGGAGAAAACCCCGCAACTTCCTCAGAGATAGAATCGACACCAAAAAAGTAAAAGCCCCAAAGCAATAGCCTTCTTCTTCTGTCTAGTCCTAGTGTATTTCGTTCCTCACTAATGCGCCACACTTGAGTGAGTGAATGATGTGTGTAATAAATAGAGAGTCTCACTCTCTCTTTATATTCTTCCGTTCACTTGAAGTGCACTCAATCATGTCGGCCTCACTTAACAATTACTTACTAGAGCCGACATCTCTATGAGTGTCTAATAACCCTAGTGCCCCAAAACTGTGGGGACTTTAACAATGAATTGACATGACTTATTTACATTATTGATCCTCCCAATCGGAACATCGGGGCATGACAACATGACTCAAATACATAATAGAAACATCCTGGAATAAACATCGGGTTATAATACATAAGATACATAGATGAATACATTCCGAAGTTACAAATACATCAACACTCCCTCTTAACTAGGAAGGTATTCTTGCGACACAATTTTCAGCACTAGTCTTCTTCTCTGTATCAACTGGATCATCTCATCATCTACATCTTGAGTCTTCAAGTCATCTTCATCTTCAAGTCATCTTCACTGGATCTGGATCATCATGGAACATCATCACTGGATATGGATCAACATCACTGGACTGGATCTGGATCATCACTCGATCTGGATCATCACTAGTGCTATCTCATGATTCTTCTCATCACAGGAATTTCTAGAGAGTCAGCCCTTTTTCATGCTGGTTGTAGGCCTACCCATCATGTAGGTCTTCACCCAGCACTTACATCTGACCTACTCGTCAGAAAGGAACTTCCATCTAGACAGGAACACATCCTATCATAGTGATGGAATACTCCCATCCAGACAAAAACACATCCTATCACAGTGATGGAAGATTTCAGCACTTACATCTGACCTACTCGTCAGAAGGGTACATCCATCTAGACAGGAACACATCCTATCACAGTGATGGAAGACTCCCATCAAGACATGAACACATCCTATCACAGTGATGGAATATTTCATCACTTACATCTGACCTACTCGTTAGAAGGGCACATCCATCCAAAAAGGAACACATCCTATCACAGTGATGGAAGACTCCCATCTAGACAGGAACACATCCTATCACAGTGATGAGAGATTTCAGCACTTACATCTGAGCACGTGGGAACACATCCCTTAGTCGCTCCAGAAAGGCTCTGCACTTACATCCATCCAGACAGGAACACATCCTATCACAGTGATGGAAGGGCTTGCACTCACATCTGATCCTATGAGATCACATCCCAGCAGTCATATCAGAATGGCCCCCAGTACTCGACTGAGCTACCTGGTAACTGACTAGGCACCTCCATTTTCCTAGAGAATGGAAGTTGCCCTTACATCCGACCTGCTCATCGGAATGGCCAACACTCACATCTGACATGGAAGGAACTTAATACTTTAGCCATGATAGAATGGTTCAAACCTTACATCTGATCAAGTGGGAACACATCCCTCTATCACATCAGAATGGCTACTCAGTCCTACACTAAGTGATCCTGGTAACTGACCACGTGCCTCCATTCCTAGAATGGCAATTGTCCTTACATCTGTCCTGCTTGACAGAATGGCCAGCACTCATATCTGAAATGGAAGGAACCAATCCTCTCACCATGACAGAATGGCTCAGCCCTTACATTTGACCATGGAAGGAACCAATCCTCTCACCATGACAGAATGGCTCAGCCCTTACATTTGACCATGGAAGGAACCAATCCTCTCACCATGTCAGAATGGCTATGGGTCTCATCACTTTCTCTTGGAGGAAACCTCGATCTAGCTAACACCAAGATTCTACCTGAAGTACTCGAACTTCAGCCTAGCCAATGGCTTTGTCAATACATCAGCTATCTGTCCCTCTGTCGTAATATACTAGAGCTTCACTGCTACTCTCTGCACCATATACCTAATATAGTGATACTTGATCTCGATATGCTTCGACTTGTCATGGAACACTGGATTCTCTGACAACTTCACGCAACTCTGGTTGTCACAATGTATACAAGTAGCATCCAAATGGAGATCAAATATATCAGACAGTAGCTTCCGTAGCCATACTACCTCACAACTAGCTAAACAAGCTGCGACATACTCTGCTTTATCTGTACTCGGTGCCACACAGGATTGCTTCCTGCTAAACCAAGAGATCACACCTGATCCCACACTGAAGCAACATCCTAAAGTGCTTTTCCTGTCGATGGCACTACCTGCCCAATCTGAATCAACATGACCTTCCAGATGAATCTTTTGATTCGCATCATACTTGATCCCATAATCAACTGTACCCTTCAGGTACCTCAGAATATGCTTTGCAGCATTCAAGTGAACACTTCTCAGATCTGTCAAGTACTGGCTGAAGGTGTTCACAACAAAGCAAATGTCTGGTCTCGTGTTCGTCAGGTACATCAATGACCCAATCATCTGACGATACATCGTAGCATCAACTGACTCTGATGAAGCATCACTCAATAGCTTCAGGTTCGATGCCATAGGTGTGGCCATAGCTTTGCAGTCCATCATACCAAACCTCTTCAGGATCTCTACTGCATACTTCCCTTGTCCAAGGAAAATTCCATCTGTACTCTGCCACACCTCCATACCTAGAAAGTAATGCATCATCCCCAAGTCCTTCATTTCGAACTCAGTAGCAATCTTTCTCTTCGTATCAGCAATCAACCCATCTATACCTGTCACAAATAGATCATCTACATATAGTAGGAGTATCACTGGGTTGCCATCTTCAACCTTGTAGTAAAGGTTGGAATCTGCTTTACTCTTGGTAAAGCCCAAATTGGATAGAAATCTGTCAATTCTACCGTACCAGGTCCTGGGTGCCTGTTTCAAACCATACAGGGCTTTCTTCAATCTGCATACATGAGACTCTTTGTCATGTGTCTCAAAACTGAGTGGTTGTTCTACATACACTTCCTCTTCTACTACACCATTCAAGAAGGCAGTCTTGACATCCATATGGTGTATATTCCATTTCATCACTGCAGCCAGAGCAAGTACTGATCTGATGGAAGTGTATCTGGATACAGGTGCAAAGGTCTCTTCATAGTCTACTCCCTCTTTCTGAGAGAATCCTCGAGCTACAAATCTTGCCTTATACTTTTCAATGCTACCGTCTGCAACATGCTTAATCTTGTAGATCCATTCGGAAGTTACAACTGACTTCCCTTCTGGTCTTGGGACAACATCCCAAACATCATTCTTCATGATCGATTGATATTATTTGATCAGAGCATCCTTCCATTCTTTCTGTTCTGTCGCTTCTACATAACTAGAAGGTTCTTTATCAATAAAATCAGATAGTAAAGGTACATACCCGGAATTAGATTTGGTCCTCTTTCTTTCTCTGTGATTCTCTTCTGGAGCCCCATATCTTTCCACACCTTGGATAAGTTCACATACCCAAGCAGGTTTCCTCTTATGAGGATTCTTCTCCAGAGGTGGATCTACATGTCTGTGTGGTTCCTCAAACTCTCGACCTTCTTCTTGAGCTTCTTCATTCATGATTGTATCATGAATCCTGGGTACTTATGCTTCTGCTTCTTTAGGTTCTTCAACAGGTCTCTTTCTGGATTTGCTGTAAGCTGTGCCTTCATCAAATGTCACATCCCTGCTAATGTCAATCTTCTTGTATCCTAGGAAGTAGATTCTATAAGCCTTCGAGCTTTCAGAGTATCCCACAAATATACCCTTCTTTCCTGAAGGATCTAATTTTGTTCTCTTCTCTTTTGGAATGTGTATGTACACGGGACAGCCAGATATTCTGAGATGGCTGACTTTTGGTTTCTTTCCGGAGAATACTTCTTCAGGAGTCTTGTTCTCTAGTACTCTATGTGGAGTATGGTTCTATACATACACCACTATTCTGGCGGCTTCAGCCCAAAGGTGCATAGGAAGGTCTTGATCATGAAGCATTGCTCTTGCAGCTTCCATGATAGTTCCGTTTTTCCATTCTGCAATCCCATTCTATTGTGGATTATAAGGAGTAGACAACTCCCTCTTAATCCCTGATTCTTTACATAGCTGTTTGAATTCGTTCGAAGTCAATTCTCCACCATTATCTGATCGAATGGTCTTGATCTTCTTTTCAGTATGGTTTTCTATCAAGGCTTTGAATACCTTGAACTTGCTAAATACTTCATCTTTGTTCTTCATAAAGTAAATCCATGTCTTTCTAGAAAAATCATCAATAAAAGAAACATAGTATGCATACCCGCTTAGTGAGTTTGATGACATAGGACTGCATACATCGGAGTGGATGATTTCTAGAATGCTTTCAAGTCTTTGCTTTCGCTGCTGGGAAATGTCTTCTTTGTATTCTTTCCTTTCGCACAACCTTTGTAGACACCATCATGTTTGGCTTGAAATTCTGGAAGACCTTCAACAGCTTTGCTTGCAATAGGTAGTGCTCTGTAATGCACATGTGCAAGCCTTCTATTCCAAAGCTCATTTGGTTCTACTATATCATGGATAAAGGCTTGTTCTGGATGACCCTTCAAATTTTACAAGCCTCCTTCTTGTTCTCCAATTACTATCGCATCATTAATGGTCTTTCCTTTTGGCCACATGATGAATTGACCATTTATGAATGCAACCCGCATTCCTTTTGCATCCAATGCTGAAATGGATAGAATGTTTTTCTTGAGTCCAGGAACAAACAATACTTCTTTCATTGTTAGGGACTTACCAGAGTCTAGGTTATATGAAGACTCCCCACTACCTTTTATTGGATATTGGTAGTCATATCCTAGTTTCACCTTGTGAGGTGATTCATGTTCTGATAGTCTTACAAGATTTCTTGAATCCCGTCATATGTTTGGAATCCCCACTGTCTATAAGCCAATCATCACTACCATGAGTAATGTTACCTATGAGAGCGGATATTAGAACATATTTATCCTCGCTTGAAGAATCTTCACTTTCATATCTGGATCTCTTCTTGGATGGTTCATCATCCTCTGTAGCATGAGCATGGTGTCTTCTTTTGTTGCTCTTCTTCTTATGAGATTGGTTCTTGTTCTTAGGATAGTCTTTTGCAAAGTGTCCTATCTCATCACATGTATAACATCTTAATCTAGATATATCCCTTTTAGGATGAGAGCTCTTACCTTTGGAGTAATGATGTTTTCTTCTTTCCTTCTTGGAGTGAACTGTGAGGGCTTGATCTTCACTACCCATCTTTTCTTCTCGAGCTTCTATCTGAGCTTCTTCTTGAGAGCAGTCTTCCCATAGTCTGCTGAATTTGACTAACTTCTTCCTAGCACAGATTCCTTGGATGAAAGCATCCCATGACCTAGGAAGGCCATTCAAAGTAGTCATCACAATCTCTGCATTTTCCACTTCTTCATTAATAGCTTCTAGTTGTTCCTTGATCTGAGAAACCCTTTTGAAGTATGAATGGATAGTTTCTACATTCTAAATCTTCACATTCTTTAGTTGGTTCCTTAGGGTCATCTTCCGATTGATGTTCTTTCCTTCAAACAATTTGGTTAGGGCATCAAACATAGCTTTAGGTGTCTTGAGAGAGGACACATGTGGAATAAGGTGATCCTTGATTGAATCAGCAATGATCCTCTTTGCCATAACCATCTTCTTCTTATGTAAGGCCTTTTCCTCATCTCCCTCTGGAACTGGAACCTCCTCATGAATGTAGGAGTCTAATTCATTCTCTTCCAGGACAAGGGAGATCCTATACTTCCAGGCTCAGAAGTTATCAGCTCCCTCAAGATTTTCATCAATCTTGGTATGATGAGACATCTTAAATGAGAACCTCAAATGGAAATATAAAATATTTTATATCTTACCAGGTTCAAGATGTCGAATCTGAAACTTGAGTTGAAATCGTGCAAAGCGAGTTCAGGAGCAAACTAGGGTTTTGCTTTTTCGGAGTTCTGTCCACCCAAATGCCTTGAAATTTGTCCCTAACTTTTATTTTGGGGAGGAGATAAATCTAGGCCTGGGATCACTAAAAAATTCATCTTCTGTAAAAAGCCATAATTTCCGACCCTAGTGACAGGTCCAAAACTGAAAACCCTCAGAGTTGGATTCTGTTTCGACAGAAAGATGCGCCCTAAGGAGGAGAGTTGTTCCACCTTACTTTTGCTGAAAATATGTGGAGGAAGGTCCACACACTAGGAATCCCTAGTTCCCGTAGCTACACAGTGTCTTCTTCTCAGGTTAGCTCTGATACCATGTTAGTTTTTCAACATTAAGCTAGCATTATGTTAGGATATTTACTGAGAGAATAACAAGTACAACAATCAAACGCAAACACATCACAACAAACAAGAGACACAAAGAGTTTTCCTTGGGGAAACCATAAAGGAGAAAACCCCACAACTTCCTCAGAGATAGAATCAGCACCAAAATAGTAAAAGCCCCAAAGCAGTAGTCTTCTTCTTCTGTCTAGTCCCAGTGTATTTCCTTCCTCACTAATGCGCCACACTTGAGTGAGTGAATGATGTTTGTAATAAATAGAGAGTCTCAGTCTCTATTTATATTCTTCTGTTCACTTGAAGTGCACTCAATCATGTCGGCCTCACTTAACAATTACTTACTAGAGCCGACATCTCTATTAGTGTCTAATAACCCTAGTGCCCCGAAACTATGGGGACTTTAACAATGACTTGACATGACTTATTTACATTATTGATCCTCCCGATCGGAACATCGAGGCATGACAACATGACTCAAATACATAATAGAAACATCCCAAAGTTACATTCCATAAGAATCATAGATGAATACATTCCAAAGTTACAAATACATCAACACTTTAAACGTACTTTACATCTTCTTACAATCTTACTTCTTTGCTTGAAGCTCTAGAGAAGCTTTGTGACTGAGTTGTTCTCTTTTACAATAACTTAAATCTATTATGTTAGTTGATCTTTAATATTTGATTTTTTGCATAGTTTTATGACCTGTGAATTTTGGTTGTACTTATGCCACTTAAACAATCATTAAAACAAGACATGTTAGACTTTTAGTACCTTAGAAAGTGTTTAGTAGGATGTCATTTAATGGCAGCAGTAAGCATAGAAGATTTGGATGCATGCAAAGAAGGTTTATGGTGTAGGTACTTAAGCAGGGATTTTGTACAACAAACTTAATGACAACAGTAGTAGTATGACCTCCTTCAACATTTCTATGCAACAATAATAAGGTTGTAGGAGCATTCATGGAGGAGAAATATAGAGAAGGCATGAATGTTCTATCCTCAATGTAGTTTTAGTTTCGAATCTAGATACTTTTTATATTAAGCAGTTCATCCCTTTTTTGAAGTTTGCTTTAGTTAGTAGTTGCATGCACAATTAGACCACTTTACATTTGCATTCATTCCAAGATAGATGGGGTATAGATCCCTAGAAGAGAGACATGCATGCATGCATACTTTCACTCTCCTCTAGTGGGTACACCTACCTAGGAATAGTTCTTTCATGCAAGTTGAGGGCATTAGTCCCAAGGCAAGTAAGAGATCTACGGTTTAGGTTTTTTCTCCAATTAAGGTGTTGTAGTACATATGTCCAAATTCATTTGTACCTCCTAGTCTATAAAGGAGAGGTCTGGGGTATAGGTTTTATTCATTTCATTGTTTGAGTAGTGGGTGAAGAGAAGAGTTTGAATATGTTAGTGAATTTTATTTTTTCAAGACTATTAAACAATGATGTGCTTTGAGTTTCAAATCTATGTACTCATTGCTACTTTCTCAGTTTGATGTGTTTTGGTTTCTAGTAAAATCCGATTGTAGTTTTGATAGAGATTTGAGTTTTCTATTTTCCTAAGTAGGAATGTTAGATATCAAACTAGGACAATTTCCATGTGCTATGGAATTTCAACAAGATCTATTTTTTAACTTGAAACTAATGTTTCAACTCTCAAAATTTCAGTTGGATCAATTATGTTGCCACTAAAATTTAAGTTTAAACTTGATGCATGAGCATTGTATCTTAGGAAAACTTGTAAATCGAGCCTCTAGAAGGCATAAATATTGTAAGAGGATAAGTTCCTCATGATAAATATCTAGAAAGTCGAATGTCAATGATAGGTTACACGATAGGTTATATAAGTTTTAGTGTATTGCCATGTAATCAAGTTGATTTCTAATTTTAGTATGTCGTTGAACAGATATAGGAGCTAGTTGTATTGTTGGCATCTTTCTAGTAAAGAAAGGGGATGATTGGTTTCCAATAGTAATGACAACATGTGTTCATACAAGTAACCAACAAGGCAACCCCACATGGAGAGATTTGTAATAAATGGATACATGTGTCAAACTAGGGATTATTAAACCCACAAATTAAAATGCCCTCCATGTCATGATGGTGTGCTCTACAACAAGGTTTTCCTTTTTCGGCCATTAGATACTCAAAGTTGTGTATTGATCCTTTTTACCATTATAGAGAAATTTGTAAGTTAGGTTCCCAAATTCTCAAAGGGTGCTAGCTCAATGGAAGAGCGCCTACCTTACAAGGAGGAGGTTGGTGTTTCAATTCCTCATGCCCTAATGATATTATAATATCGGTTAAAAACAACTAAATTATTAACCAAAAATAAGAGATAAGTGACCAAACAAAATGACCAAAATTTCTATATAAAATTACTGAAAACAACTAAATTAGTGACCAAAAAATGAGAGATGCAAAACTAGGAATTAAATATGATGCAACACTTGGTGCTAATGATGAAGCCAAACATGGCGTTGATATGGTAGCAAAATAAGACGCAAAACTAGGCATTAAAAATGATGCAACTCGTGGTGCTAATGATGAAGCCAAACATGGCGTTGCTATGGTAGCAAAATAAGATGCTAATTTGGATGCAAAACATGGCGCTACATAGGAAGAAAAATATGGTGCAACAATAGAAGAAAAATTTGGCATCATTTTGGTAGAAAAACACGATGCAAGAAAGGAAGCAAAAATTGGTGCAAATTTGGAAGCGAAAATTGACACATATTTGGAAGTAAAACATGGTGCAAAATGGGATGCTAAAGTGGTATCAAAAATGGATGCAATATTGGATTCTACTTTGGATGCTAACATGGTGCTATTAAGGATGCAAATATGATGCTAATGGGGATGCCATTTAAGAATCAAAAGCAGACACTCGCTAGGAAGCAAAATATGACGTTATTTAGGAAGCAAAACTCGACATTTTTTAGGAAGCAAAGTTGGACGCTATTCTGGAAGCAAAAAAATAGACGCTATTTTAGATGTCATGAAGGATGCTATCTAGGAAGAAAAAAGATGTTTTTGAGATGCTTTTAGTTTTTTCCATGATGCGTCCCATTTAGCGTCTAGTTTGACCACTCAATGTAAAAAAAATTACAGTAAAAAGGAACGCTAAATGGGACACTAATTCTAGGATTTGTTGTATTGTATGTGGTATCCAAGCTCGATTAATTGCATCAGTGGGATGCCTTTGTCACTGAGGGTTGGACGTGGTTGATAAATGTTGGGTCTGTGATAAAGTTGGGTTTAGTGGGAGCTTTGCAACATTGATTTGTGCATTAAAAGATAATGACGATCAATTCAATAATTGATACTGAGAAATGTAGTGACTAGAATTTTGAGCTATGCAAGCTCAAAATGCGAGATCTTCTTGTAGATCGGGAACAATGGATTGATGTGGATCCAAGTAAAAAACCCACTAGAACATCATAATATGACTGGGATAAATTTGAAAGAATGGCAAGGATTTAAAAACGATTATGCTTATCAGAATCTATGTTGTTGAACGTATATGGTGAAGATAGTGCAATAAATATTTGGGGGAAACTAGGGAGCTTGTATCAATCAAAATGCCTTGTGAACAAGTTGTTTATGTAAAAGAAATGGTTTCACCTCAGAATGGATGAAAATTAAAATGCAACAGAGAATCTAAATGTATACAATACTCTTGTAAGCTAGATAACCTCTATTGGCACTAAAATGGTTGACGAAGATAAATCTATTACATTATTGTGTTCTTTTCCAGATTCCCAAGACAACCTAATGGTTGCAATAGGGAGTGCTAGCTAAGTGACCTTAAGATGAAATAGTATCATCCATACAATTAGAAGAGATGAGGTGAAAAAAATGGATAATCATAGCATGGATGCCTTGTATATGAGAGGTCTCCCCCAAGAGAGAAACAAAAATAAAGGATCTACAAAGAGATCTAAATCCAATGGTAGATCTAAATCCCTAGGAAAAGGAATAAGGAAGTGTTGGAAATGCAGTAAAGATGGACACTTGAAAATGATTGCATATCTAAAAATGTTGAGAAAGAAAATGGATCTAAGGATACCCATTTCATAGAAGCAAAGACTGTTGATGTATTTGTAACTTCGGAATGTATTCATCTATGTATCTTATGTATTGTAACCTGATGTTTATTTCGAGATGTATCTATAATGTAATTGAATCATATTGTCATGCCCCAATGTTTCTATTGGGAGGATCAATAATGTAAACAAGTCATGTCAAGTCATTGTGAGTAGCCCTCCAATTGTCTAAGGGTTAAAGTCCCCACAGTTTCGGGGCAGTAGGGTTATTAGACTCTCCTAGTAGAGGTCGGCCCTAGTATGGTTTTAGTCATGTCAGAATTAGTATAAATAGAGAACTGGAGTCTCTATTTATCACACAACTCATCCACACTCAATTGTAGCGCATAGTTGAGGAAGGATAAGACATTGGGGCTAGATAAGAAGAAGGTTACTGTTGTCAGGAGATCACTTACTGTTTTGGGGATTTTATTGTTTTGGTGCTGATTCTATCTTTCAGGAAGTTGTGGGGTTTTCTCCTTTATGGTTTCCTCGAGTAAAAACATTGTGTTCATTGTCTCTTGTGTTTGATTGTTGTACTTATTATTCTCTCAGTTAAAGATCCTAATAATGCTAGCTTAATGTTGAAAAACTAACATGGTATCAGAGCTAACCTGAGAAGAAGACATTGTGCAGCTATGGGAACTAAGGCTTCCTAGTTTGTGGATATTCCTCCACATATTTTCAGTAAAAGTAAGGTGGAATAACTCTCCTCCCTAGGGTGCATCTTTCTGTCGAAGCAGAATGCAATTCAGAGGTTTTTTAGTTTTGGACCCGACACTACTACCGAAAATTAGGGATTTTCACAGAAGAGGAATTTTTTAGTGATCCCAGGCCTAGATTGATCTCCTCCCCAAAATTGAATTTAGGAACAAATTTTAAGGCATTTGGGTGGACATATCTCCAAAAAATAAAAACTCTAATTTTCTCCCGAACTAGCTCTACAGGATTTCAGCTCAAGTTTCAGATCCAACATCCTGACCTTGTAAGATCTAAGATCTCTTGTATTTCCATTTGAGATTATCATTTTAAGATATCTCATCATACCAATATTGATGAAAAGATTGAGGGAGCTGATAATTTCCGAGCCTATAAGTATAGGATCTCCTTGGTCCTGAAAGAGAATGAACTAGACTCCTACATTCATGAGGAGGTTTCAGTTCCAGAGGGAGATGAGGAAAAGGCCTTACATAAGAATAATATGGTTATGGCAAAGAGGATCATTGATTATTCTATCAAGGATCACCTTATCCCACAGGTGTCCTCTCTCAAAACACCTAAAGCTATGTTTGATGCCCTAACCAAATTGTTTGAAGGGAAGAACATAAACCGGAAGATGACTCTGAGGAATCAACTGAAGAATTTGAAGATTCAAAATGCAAAGACCATCCAGTATTACTTCACAAGGGTTTCTCAAATCAAGGAACAATTAGAAGCTATAGATGAAGAAGTGGAGAATGCAGAGATTGTGATGACAACACTGAATGGCCTTCCTAGGTCATGGGATTCTTTCATCCAAGGAATTTGTGCTAGAAAGAAGTTAGTAAAATTCAACAGACTTTGGGAAGAATGTTCTCAAGAAGAAGCACGGATAGCAGCTCAAGAAGAGAAGATGGGAAGTGAAGACCAAGCTCTCACAGTCCACTCCAAGAAAAGCAGAAGAATACCTCATTACTTCAAAGGTAAGGATCATCATCATAGAGATAACATTAGAAGGGATCTATCAAAATTGAGATGTTATACATGTGATGAAATAGGACACTTTGCAAAATACTATCCTAAGAACAAGGGTCACTCTCATAAGAAGAAGGGGAACAAAAGAAGACATCATTCTCATGCTGCAGAGGATAATAAACCATCCAAGAAGAGATCCAGATATGAAAGCGGAGATTCTTCAAGCGAGGATGAATATGTTATGATCTCTTCTCTCATAGGTAACATTATTCATGGAAGTGATGATTGGCTTATAGAAAGTGGGGCTTCCAAACATATGACTGGATTCAAGGAATCCTTTGTGAGACTGTCAGAACATGAATCACCTCACAAGGTGAAGCTAGGAGATGACTACTAATATCCAATAAAAGGTAGTGGAGAATCTTCATATAAACTAGACTCGGGTAAGTCTCTAACAATTAAAGAAGTAGTGTTTGTGCTAGGACTCAAGAAGAACCTTCTCTCCATATCAGCAATGGATGCAAAAGGAATGAGAGTTGCATTCATAGATGGTCAAGTCATCATGTGGCCAAAAGGAAAGACTCTTAATGATGTGGTGGTGATTGGAGAACAAGAAGGAGGTTTGTACAAATTGAAGGGCCATCCAGAACAAGACTTGATCCATGACACAGTAAACCAAATGAGCTTTGGCATAGAAGGCTTGCACATGTGCATTACAGAGCACTACCTATTGCGAGAAAAGATGTTGAAGGTCTTCCAGAATTCCAAGAAAAACATGATGGGGTCTGCAAAGGATGTGCGAAAGGGAAGAATACAAAGAAGACATTTCCCAGCAGCGAAATCAAAGCCAAAGGAATACTAGAAATCATCCACTCCGATGTATGCGGTCCTATGTCATCAAAATCACTAAGAGGGTATGCATACTATGTTTCTTTTATTGATGATTTTTCTAGAAAGACATGGGTTTACTTCATGAAGAACAAAGACAAAGTATTTATCAAATTCAAGGAATTCAAAGCATTGATTAAGAACCACACTGAAAATAAGATCAAGACTTTTGATCAGATAATGGCGGAGAATTCACTTTGAATGAATTCAAAGAGCTATGCAAAGAATCAGGGATTAAGAGGGAGTTGTCCACTCCTTATAATCCACAATAGAATGGGATTGTGGAACGGAAGAACAAAACCATCATGGAAGCTGCAAAATCCATGCTTCATGATCAAGATCTTCCTATGCATCTTTGGGCTGAAGCTGCCAGAACAACAGTGTATGTACAGAACCGTACTCCACATAGAGTACTTGAGAACAAGACTCCTGAAGAAGTCTTCTCCAGCAAGAAACCAGAAGTCAGCCATCTCAGAATATTCGGTTGTCCTGTGTACATACACATTCCAAAAGAGAAGAGAACAAAATTGGATCCTTTAGGAAAGAAGAGCATATTTGTGGGATACTCTGAAAGCTCGAAGGCTTACAGAATCTATTTCCTAGGATACAAGAAGATTGACATCAGCAGGGATGTGACATTTGATGAAGACACAGCTTACAACAAATCCAAAAAGACACCTGCTAAAGAACGTGAAGAAGCAGAAGTAGAAGCACCCAGAATTCATGATACAACCATGAACGAAGAAGCTCAAGAAGAAGATTGAGAATTTGAAGAACCACAAAGACCTGTAGATCCACCTCTGGAGAAGAATTATCATAAGAGGAAACCTGCTTGGGTACGTGAACTTATATAAGGTGCAGAAAGATACGGGGCTCCAGAAGAGAATCATAGAGAAAGAAAGAGGACCAGATCCTGCTCCGGGTATGTAGCTTTACTATGTGATTTCATTGACAAAGAACCTTCTAGTTATGAAGAAGCGGTAGAACAGAAAGAATGGAAGGATGCTATGATAGAAGAATATTAGTCGATCATGAATAATGATGTTTGGGATGTTGTCCCAAGACCAAAAATGAAGTTAGTTGTAACTTCCAAATGGATTTATAAGATCAAGCATGCTACAGACGGTAGCATTGAAAAATATAACGCAAGATTTGTGGCTCGGGGTTTCTCTCAGAAAGAAGGAATAGACTATGAAGAAACCTTTGCACCTGTAGCTAGATACACTTCCATCAGATCAGTACTTGCTCTGGTTGCAGTGATGAAATGGAATATACACCAGATGGATGTCAAGACTGTCTTCTTGAATGGTGTAGTGGAAGAGGAAGTGTATGTAGAACAACCACTCGGGTTTGAGACACATGAGAGAGAGTCTCATGTATGCAGATTGAAGAAAGCCCTGTACGATTTGAAACAGGCACCCAGGACCTGGTACGACAGAATTGACAGCTTTCTATCCAATTTAGGCTTTACCAAGAGTAAAGTAGATTCCAACCTTTACTACAAGGTTGAGGATGGCAACCCAGTGATGCTTCTACTATATGTAGATGATCTATTTGTGATAGGTACAGATGGGTTGATTGCTGATATGAAGAGAAAGCTTGCTGCTGAGTTCGAGATGAAGGACTTGGGTATGATGTATTACTTTCTAGGTATGGAGATATGGCAGAGTACAGATGGAATCTTCATTGGACAAGGGAAGTATGTAGTAGAGATCATGAAGAGGTTTGGGATGATGGATTGCAAGGCTATGGCCACACCTATGGAATCAAACCTAAAGCTATTGAGTGATGCTTCATCAGAGTCAGTTGATGCTACAATGTATCATCAGATGATTGGGTCATTGATGTACCTGATGAACATGAGACCAGACATTTGCTTTGCTATGAACACCTTGAGCCAGTTGTCGACAGATCTGAGAAATGTTGACTTGATTGCTGCAAAGCATATTATGAGATACCTGAGGGGTACAGTTGATTATGGGATCAAGTACGATGCAAATCAAAATATTAACCTATAGGTTTATGTTGATTCAGATTGGGCAGGCAGTGCCATTGATAAGAAGAGCACTTCAAGGTGTTGCTTCAGTATGGGATCAGGTGTGATCTCTTGGTTTAGCAGGAAGCAATCCTGTGTGGCACTGAGTACAGCTAAAGCAGAGTATGCCGTATCTTGTTCAACTAGTTGTGAGGAAATATGGCTATAGAAGGTACTATCTGATATATTTGATCTCTAGTTGGATGCTACTTGTATACATTGTGACAACTAGAGTTGCATAAAGTTGTCAGAGAATCCAGTGTTCCATGAAAAGTCAAAGCATATCGATATCAAGTATCACTATATCAAGGATATGGTGCAGAGGGGAGCAGTGAAGCTCCAATATGTTGCGACAAAGGAACATATAGCTGATGTATTGACGAAGCCATTGGCTAGGCTGAAGTTTGAGTACTTCAGGGAGAAGCTTGGTGTTCTCCAAATCGAGGTTTCCTCCAAGAGAAAATGATGAGACCCATAGCCATTTTGACATGGTGAGAGGATTAGTTCCTTCCATGCTCAGATGTAAGGGCTGAGCCATTCTATCATGGTGAGAGGATTGGTTCCTTCCATGTCAGATATGAGTGCTGGCCATTCTGTCGAGTAGGACATATGTAAGGGAAATTTCCATTCTAGGAATAGAGGCACCTGGTCAGGTACTAGGAAAAATCAGTTTAGGACTGAGAAGCCATTCTGATGTGATAGAGGGATGTGTTCCCACTTGATCAGATGTAAGGGCTGAACCATTCTGTCATGGCTAAAGGATTAAGTTCCTTCCATGTCAGATGTGAGTGTTGGCCATTTCAGCGAGTAGGTCGGATGTAAGGGCAACTGCCATTTTCTAGGAGAATGGAGGCACCTGTTCAGTTACCAGGTAGCTCAATTAGGAGGACTGGGGGCCATTCTAATATGACTGTACGATTGGTTCCTACAATATCAGATATGAGTGCAATCCCTTCCATCATTGTGACCAGGATGTGTTCCCGCCTGGGTGGATGTAAGTGCAGAGCCTTTCTTTGATCATGTGTTGATCATATATAACTGCTAAGCCTTTCTTTGATCATATGTTGATCATATATAAGTGTTGTGCCTTTCTTTGATCATGTGTTGATCAGATGTAAGTGCAGTGCCTTTCTTCGATCATGTATTGATCAGATGTGAGTGCTGGGCGTGCCTTTCTGACGAGCAAGAAAGGCTCCAAAGGTAAGAATAAGAAGATAGGTTGTATAATGGTTTGGCTGCTGTCATAATCATACACATAGGGGATGGCTCAGATTTCGTAATGACGGGCAAGGGACCATGTTAAGTTGCAAAGTAAAGTATTTTTAAATGATAGGACTAACATCAAGAAAGGATTAAATAGATTTAATGCCTTCAATGGTAGGCATGACATTATAAATATTATATTGTAGTTTGGCTAGCGAGAGAGGCACAGGAAGGCGAGGTGCATCCTGTTCCAATTCCATTTGACTAAGTTTTAGTAGAACATGTAAGACATCAGTATATCTGGCATCAGTTTGCAGACCCCTATTGCATAATGACTCCTATTCACTTTCTTTCTCTTAAGATCTTTGTTACTCAACAGATCTTTCTATAAAGACAACTTACCAGCCTTATTTTTTCCCAGCTAAATAGCTTGAACCCAGAGTATGGTTGTGGCTGGAATTCTGGGAGCCAGTCCTCCATGGCCACCTTGAGGTCATCCTCCTTAATGTAGAATGGCATAACCTCGGTCTTGTCCTATGGCAAATTAAGACTAATTAATATTATGAACTATTAGCAAAGCTTTGGACTGGAATGTCACAAATTCTCTTCAAAGACAATTCTAGGGATAGCAGCACACAAGCACCCACACTCTAGAAAATTTAGCAATATTTTGAATATTCTGTAAAAATTCATAACTAGAAATAAAAATTCATAACCAGAAACAAGTAAAACGTAGCTGAAAATAAGGAAAAAAAATCGTCCCTTAGGTCTGGTCTACATATATGGTCAGGGTTTTTAAGAAAAAATATATGAAAATGAAAAGGTGAGAGGGTATAGTTTAGTACAACCAATCTCTAACCTGAAGATTGTCACAGAGGAGGCTTACGACAGATGCCTCTACGTAACGAACTGAGAAGAACATTAAAGGACATTAAACAACGGTCGACCAATCGCCCCCCAACCATCCAATCTCAGAGCGTTAATGAGCTCATCGTGGACGTTTCTCCAACAAAGATTCCACTGAGACACCTGCCACCATTGTCTACTGGAGACTGTGATCTGGATATTACGGGCCAGAGTTACATTCAGTGACCTGAAATAGAAACCAAACATAGCTTTGTGTCTTCTCCCAAGAAACGATTCCCAACTGGTTCGCTCGGTTTTTTAGATCTCTGCTTGTTTTTGGAGCCCCAATTGTGCCAAAAGAGCTTGGTTCTCAGCAATCATGGCCATGCGTAAAGATTCATACTCACTGTGGGGAAAATTTCCCTCGTTCTTTCCCTGCCTGCAATTTCCCATGCTGATCAATGCCTGTCTCAAGAAAGTTTGGCATCATGCTCAAAAACGTCCCCTCTAGACTTCTCTGCACCATCTCCAATTGTGGTAAATGTCTGGAACCCAAATGAAAGAGTACATATATATAAATTGCTAACTTATACAAGCTCGTGGTTGTTTACTTATATGCCAAACGTAGCTAGTTCTTTATTAATCCCCACAACATGTTAATTAAATCACTGAGAGGAAATAAAGCATTGTTCAGTTGCTAATGTTACTGGTAACCAAAGTTGTAAATGCTTCCATGACATGCATGGCAATTCATGTTAGATATGCTTTGTAAACAAAGTCGTCACGCCACTTGCTATTCATGCATGATGAATGAACTGGCTTCTACAAAAATGATAAAATATATAAATAATACTTACAATATTTATGTCGAAAATTATTGTTACACAATTGACAATATTTTATTTTCTTAACGGATCTAGAGTATTGTTTTAAAAATACCTATCTATAATCATGATACTGCTTTGGTTTTTTCCACTCCATGCGCCTACCAACATCTTTGCCTCTTCTATTCTTGCATTTCAGGGCCTAACCAAAAGTGATTCACTGAGAGAATTACCTTTTCACATGATATCATCATGTCATAAAACTTTCAATCAATCATATTTAAACGTGTCTAAGATAATGTCATATATTATATTAACTTTGATGATGATATTCTCTTTGATTAACAAAATTTCGGATACAATCACTTTTATACATAGAATCAAAAATTTCAAATAGAAAAACAAAAATCAATGAAAGTGACCAAAGATTACAAACATCATATAGCAATCCTAAAACATTTAAAAAACCATCAGATTAAAGCCCATGGAAGCATCACCAAGGCTATTAAGAAGCTGTATATCAAAGCCCATGCAAGCAAAACCAAGGCTATTAAGAAGCTGTAGAAATAGTCCAAATAAATACAACAAGGTTACTAAACTGAACAGTCGGGTGCTCTGCTAATAAATTTTATAACATGGCTTGTGCACTAGAATGCTGGATACAAACTTTTCATAAAAAGACGCCTTTTTCTGCACTCAAAGCTCTTTCAGAAATTTGATCTGTAAGATTATTGCTTTCTCAGTTAAATAAGAAAAAGGAAATATTTCTGGAAATGAGGTCTCACATCCTTTTATATCACACATACAAAACTGTCGTCTGCAATGTCCCAATATCCTTGGCCCAGTCTACTACAATTTTTGAGTTGCCCAAAATATGTATAAAAAGTAAATTCTAAAAATGTACACTATAAAAATAAACCCTAGAAGCTTTGCCAACCGCATTCACAGTAAAAATAAAGTCTATGTAAATGGAATGGAATGGTGTGCAATATTTGAAGCATGAATGGCACAACCAATCAAGCCTACAGCTCTTCCCTTCATTCATTCACATGCCAAAACATTAAACTTCAAAATTATATTAACAAAACAGCAAAATTAAGAAACAATGAATACTCTATCTAGAGCACCGACGTCTGATGATTTGCCACTAACAATTCCCTTCATTCATTCACATGCCAAAACATTAAACTTCAAAATTATATTAACAAAACAGCAAAATTAAGAAACAATGAATACTCTATCTAGAGCACCGACGTCTGATGATTTGCCACTAACAATAGTTAATTGCAGGCTCGACATGCATCCAACATCTAACTGATTATATCTGATGCTAAAGCTGATTATATCTGATGCTAAGGGCACGGACTTGCTGCCTTTAGCAGCCCCTCTTGTTATAACTTTAAATTGTTATTTAGAAATTAATAATTAAGTTCCTCAATTTACCTTTCTTAATCAATATTGATTCTATTCTATTTTGCATTAAATAGAAGAACTTGTTGTTAACCTGTGATACATGCAGTGTTACCAATTAACTATTTTATCTTATAACATGTGAATTCTGTAGATTAAGGATTGTATTTCATTAGTATGAAATAATCATATGTTTATTTTTTATTGAACGGAATTATGATTAATGTTATAATTGAGCTTTATTTTACATATACAATAAATTTTACATTATTATTTAACTATGTTTCAGTTTAAATTTAAGAAATCTTAAACCATAAAATCTGCTTGACATATGTGTTTAAGATATGATTCTAATTTGCAAATCTTAGTAGATTGTACGTTTAATTCTTGGTCAATATAGTCTTTTTCTTTTAGTAATAGGTTAATTGTCTATTTAATATTTAACACTGTGTTCTTTAATATGATATGTTTTAAAGAAGCCGCCTTGATCAATTCCAATTAATCTTATTATTTGCACATTTGAAATTAGTTTAATTTTATTTCATTTTAATTATTTCTTAGTTTTCTATCGGATTTGATTTAGTTTATTAGATTAATACATTTGATCTTATACACAGCCACAATTTTCTGAAAACTAAAAAAAAAATAAATCAAATTTTATCATGTTTGTTGGTTTCTAGTTAGATTTTTTTGTTTTTTCAATCAGATTTTATTATGTTTTTCATTAGATTTTTTCTGTTTTTAACAATGTTTATATATTTTGTTTAATATTTAATTTTATTATTTTTCATAAAAATATATATTTTCTGAAATCTCCATAATCATGTATATTTGTTTAAATTGTTAATAATAGGGATGTTTTTTTTAGATATTTAGTAGTTCGAATGTATTGTGACACAATATTATTGGAAAATACAAATGTTTATTGTTATTGTTGTAATTTTTATTTCATCAATCATATTTGGAAACATAATTATATGTTGTAGACAAGATGAGATATACACACTATTAGTTTAAATTTCTTAACCATAAATTTGTTTACATTTAATTTTAAAATAAATTAAATTTCTTATCATTTAATACTAAAAGTCATTTGATGTGAAAACTTATACTAATCACAATTTCAAAATATATTATTCATTTGATTTGAAATCTTATATTAGTAGTT
Source organism: Pseudotsuga menziesii (assembly GCA_001517045.1). Taxonomy (NCBI): domain Eukaryota; kingdom Viridiplantae; phylum Streptophyta; class Pinopsida; order Pinales; family Pinaceae; genus Pseudotsuga; species Pseudotsuga menziesii. The sequence continues at coordinate 103,779 of LPNX010633849.1, forward strand.
TCACAACTACATAAGTACATACATCCTTCCAATTTCATAGAGATATTATATATACATACATATCAAAGTAGGAATATACATATTTAAATTTCACAATTACAAATTTAATCAAAAAATGCTTATGATAGAAAACAACCCAAATAAAAACAAAATATTGATGAATGTTGTTTAATGCACTGTATGTTGATGGTATATTTCTTATTGGCAACATCAATAAAAATTACTTCCTCTATATAGATACATATAAGATAAAACCCCCAAAATAGGTATTCTCCTCCTTGCTAGTATGTCTCTCTCTCCCCTATGCACTACACAAGTGTGTGTTTGTATGTTACAATGAGGAGAACAAATCCTCTATTTGTACTCTTTTGTCACTTGAAATTTAACCTAACAAGCCGGCCCCACTAAACTGACTAAGCTCACTTCACCTAGAAAATCTCAAAACAGTATTATATTATATTATTAGGGTACTATTGAACCAACTTACAATGGAGGCTTTACCTCATGACTCTATGATGACCAAATACAATAGTAATAGCCCGAAGGAGGAATAAGACATCCCCCTTGGGTACATCAGTAAAATACATTTGGAATTTTCTTTGAAGTTACAATATTTCAACACTCCCCCTTAACGAGAAGGGTATTCTACTGATAACGACGTCATCAACTATAGGAATAACGAGAGAGAGAATCTTCAGCAGTATCAAGGTAATACATCTATACATCATTGTAAGTTTTCAACAATCATCAGTAACTGGAACAGTTACTCTTCAATGTCTTAAGTACTAGAACATCATCTTCTACAGCAGCGAGTCTTCATCTTTTGCAACACTTGATCACTTGATCCTTTTGCAGCAACACTTCAATCTTCTGGTCCCTTGTAGCAGCACTTCAATCTTCTTGATCCTTTGCAACAACACTTTGATATTCTCAATCCTTTGCAGTGACACTTAAATCTTCTCTATCCTTTGCAATAGCACTTCGATATTCTCGATTCTTTCCAGCAGCACTTCGAACTTCTTGATCCTTTGCAACAACAATTCGATCTTCTTGATCCTTTGTAACAACACTTCGATATTCTCGATCCTTTGTCACAACACTACCTGTAGTACACATGATCTATTTGCAAGATGATCAATCCCTATCACTTTAGGACATAAGTCCAAGGGTGATGCAATCCTCGTCAGCCTACTACCCCTTAACAAGGAGGGTCCAATACAGTATCGACCAGCATGATCATTCGCAAATGAATGTAGGACCACATCATCCACAAGGACTCATTGTAGACCATCCTCAACCTGTTAGAGCTAGGACCACTCCAAGTGAGTGTTATACTACAGCATATACATGTGCATGTAGGCATACTATCCATGCAAGAGCATCATCTGCAACTGCATATCTCGTTCACACCTAAATGCAGGACCTGACGTTCGTAAGGACTCATCATAGAGAAACCTCAGTTTCAAATTTAGGACCACTCCTAATAGAGTTTTATTCTATGGCATCCACAAATGAATTTAGGTACACTCTCCATGAGAGAGTATCATCTACAACTGCAGATCTCTTCCACACCTAAATGTAGGAATTGTTGTCCAATAAGGACTCGTCATAGAGCATCCTTAGCTTCAAAGTTAGGACCACTCCTAAGCGAGTGTTATTCTACAAAATATACAAATGAATGTAGGAACACTCTCCATGAAAGAGTATCGTCTTGCAGGACTGTCCTTAGTTGGTAAGATTTAGGACCACTCTCAAGACTAGAGTGTTATTATCTGCAAGACCATCTTCAAAAGAGGATACTATCGTCCATAAGTGAATTTTGGACCTTATCAACATCTGCACGCACACTTGGACTCTTTTGTACTGGAGCATCACTACCATCGCATTATCAATGAAAATCTTTTTATCACTCCCCCTTTCCAGGGAGAATCCATATCATCAACTTGCTCCCCCTTTGTTCGAGGAGGGTTCATATCTTTGACCTATTCTTCCTTTCCGAGGAGAGTCCATATCTTCGACTTATTCCTCCTTTCCGAAGAGAGTCCATATCTTCATCATTCCTCCTTGTGAGGAAAGTCTAGGAGTGAGGAAAGTCTGTAGTATAATCATTGTTCCTCCTTGAGAGGAAAGTCTTTTCAAACTACACCAAGCTTGTCACATAAATATTCAAACTTTACTCGAGATAGGCTTTGGTCATCACATCAGCAACTTGCTCATCGATACTCACATACTAGATATTTATAGCTCCCTTTTGTACCATATCCCTTATATAAAAATATCATATTTCTATGTGCTTTGATTTATCATGGAACACAGGATTCTCTGGGCTCTGCCACACTTCCAGCCTGAGGAAATAATTCATCAATCCAATATCCTTCATCTCGAATTCTTTAGCTATCTTCTTCTTGCAATATGTAGATTGTTTCTCATTTCCAGTCATAAATAGACCATTCACATACAACAATAGTATGATAGGTTCATCATCCATAACCTTCATGTAAAGGTTAGGATCAACTTTAGTCTTGGTAAATCTCAAGCTTGTTAAGAAGATATATATTCTTCCATACCAAGATTTAGGAGATTGCTTCAGTCCATACACATCCTTTTTCAAATTACATACATGAGTCACTTTGTCTTCGACTTCAAATCCTTATGGTTGTTCGATGTATACCTCTTTCTCAATCACATCATTCAGAGAGGTTGTATTTACATCCATCTGGTGTAGATTACACTTCATCATGGAATCAAGTGTCATGCTGGTTCTGACGGAAGTGTACCTTGATACTAGAGAAAATGTCTCTTCATAATCAATCCCCTCTTTCTGAGAGAATCCTCTAGCCACAAATCTTGCCTTGTATTTTTCAATACTTCCATCAGCTGCATGATTGATCTTGTAGATCCATTTCGAAGATACCACACTCTTGTTTTCTAGTTTGGGTACTATATCCCAAACATCATTCTTCATTATTGACTGGTATTCTTCCATCATTACTTCCACCCACTCTTTCTTCTATGTAGATTCCTTGTAGCTGGTAGGTTCTTGATCTACATGATCACACATCAAAGCTACATAACTAGAGAATGGCTTTGATCTCTTGCATGTTCTTGTGGAGGGTGCATCCATGGAGGTGGGTTACAATTTCGGCAAAAATCAAAAAATGCACCCTCGATCAAAGTCTTGATACCTCGATCGAGGGTTTAACAAGCGCTCGATTGACTAGTTTTTTAACCCTTGATCAAGCTATCGGTAAACCCTCGATCGAAGTATTGATATCTCGAATGAGGGTTAACCGATAAGTCGATTGAGGGTTACATAAACCCTCAATCGAACTTCGGACCTTGATTGAGCTTCCCACCTCGGTCGAGGTTCCTATCAAAAAAAATTATAACAAAGGCTGCATGAAGCCGCAACCATTTTACCTTTTTTTTCTGCATAGAAGACCCTTGATCGAGCTAGGAGAGACCTCGACCAAGCTGTTGTGTCCCCAGAGTCGTCCACCAAACTATTGTGCAAGCCATGCCCACCCTTACCTTCCACCACGATGTCAGAGCAGAGAGGCAACACTCAAACCTTGGTTTTGAAATTTAAATAGAATTTTACTTTTTTTTTTTTAAGTTTTAAAATGTTAGGTTAAAATTGAAAAAAGTCATTGATATAGATGTTTTTAGGTTAGTTTTGTTTTCTAATATGTTTGCAATGTGTGCCAGCAAGCACAAATGTTGCCATATTTTTATAAAATTGTAATTGAAATTTGTTATTTATTTTTTATTTTATATATATTTTGTCAACCGGTAGTGTTTATGTTGTCGGTTTAATTTTTAAATGTGTGTCTGGCAAGTAGAAATGCTGCCCAAATTTTTTCAATCCTCCAAGAATACACGGAGAATTGAAAAAATTCAAATTTGTTAAATTTAAAATTTAAATCTATAGTTTGTAAAAATATTTCTATCAATCGGCAGCGTTTATGCTTCCGATTTAATTTTGAAATGTGTAATGGGAAAGCAGTAATGCTGCCCATTTTTTTTCAATCCTTCGAGAATACATAGAGGATTGGAAAAAATCCAAACCCTCGATGCGAGACAATCGTGAACCTTAAACCGTTGTAGTCATTTATCTTAACAACCCATATATTTTACTTTAAATATTTTTATATATATTCAAATATATATATATATATATAAACTATTTAATTAAAATAAATTATAATTAAAATTAAAATATTATATTAATTCATATTTATATTTCTTATAAATATTTTTTTCATAATAAAATATGATATGTATGTTTTCACTTCTTAGTTGACATATTTTGATTTAAATAGTTTATTGAAAATTGTACTTATGTATTTTAATTTTTTTTAAGCTCAAACAAAAGTATGATGAAAATGTGGATCTTCTTTTTTTTGTTTTTTTTAAAGAAAAAAAATATTAAGCGTGTAAATTTGATTAAAAAAACAAATTAATAAAAATTCATAATTTAAGTTTTTTTTAAGAATATCGAATTAAAAAATTAATAGAAATCCATAATTAAAGATAAAATTATATTTTTGATCTTTTTTAGAAAAAATAAATAAATTTATATTTAACATTTTGAAAATTATAAATTATAAATTTAGAATATTTTAAAATAATAGTAAAATATATTACTAATAAAATTTATAATTTTGTACATTAAATTATGGGAAACTGGAATTGTAATTTATGGTATGTTACAGTCTTTAACAATCATAGTTCTACCTAGACGAATTTCTTGGTAATAGTTCCTTCGTATTCATGGTGGTCAAAGTTCCAATCAGTAAGTGTTCATTTTTTAGTTAGATTTCCTATCAATCATTGTTCTCGCTGGTCAAAGTTATTGATGATCATATAGTTCATAGCTTCCATTGATCATATTTCCCTATTCAAAATTCTTAATATCACAATTCCTTGGTTATAGTTTGTTCTTTCAATGTTTCCGTCAATCCAATATCCTAGTTATGAAAGTTCCTCAAAACTCTAGCCAACATGAACTCCAGAAAACATTCATATCGGTAATAGTTCCTTCAACGATTTCTTGTTATTGAAAGTTCCTAGTGTTTAGAGTTTGATTGTTAAGTATATTTCCTATCAATCATATAATTCATAGAATCCTAGCCAAAGTTCCATTGAATCTGGAATTTCTTGGATCAATGTTCCCTACATCAAAGTCCCTACTAATCATATTTCTATAGTCGCTATCAATAATAAGTCCATGTTTAAATTTCCTTGTTAGGAGTTTTCCCTAGAATGATGACCAACATGAACTTTGATTGTTATATATACTAGCATTATTTTTGTAATTGTCAAAATTCCAATTCCAATAATGTTAATATTTTCAAAAATTTATTGATCATTGGTTTAGTAATCCATACTATGACTAATAAAAACTTGGATTCCTTAACTATGGTCAACAAGAAACACTACCTTTGTTAAAGTTTCTATCAATCAAGGTTCCTACCAATTAGAGTCCCTATCAGTCAAAGTTCATGCCAATCAAAGTTCTTTCCAGTCATAGTTACTTCATCAAAATGTTGGTCACAATTCCTATAAGTAATGGTTCCTTTATTAGTCGAATTTATTGTTGGAAATGGTTCCCTCATAGTCAAAGTTTTTAGTTTAGAAATCTCCTTGGAATTATGATCATCAAGAATTCTAAGTGATGGGACCAATGCCAAGAACATAATATTTTATTTTTCAACATTAATCATCATGCTCATAGCTATAAATAATATATATCAATAATAACTTTGATCTGGTAATTCCTGATCGATAGCAAAGAAAATGAATGTCATCAACCAGTGACAGATGAGTCAAATGAAATGACCATCTATCCATTATTCTTTAATACTATTTTTAAATCGAGTTGTTACGTTCCCTCACCTTTTCAAGTCTATGAAATTGTTTTGTGTTCAAAAGTTAGAGACTGTTACTGGATTGGGATGAAAAGTTAGAGCTTCGAACTAAGTGAAAACCATGAGTCCCAAGAACATTTTTGCATTCACACACATAACATGAATGATCAAGCTCAACTATCTATGAAGAAAACCTTTGCATGTGCGATTTCCTTATTGCTTGTGCTCACACTCATGATCATTTTCCCATTATTAATGTGCACCATGTGATGATATATTAATCATCTCAAATCTACATCTTTACTATTGACATATTTATCATTTATCTTATATTGTATGCCGACTGCAGTTATTATGCCTTATTTAATGCAGATGCATCTCTACATTAAGGTTCTTTGGTTCACTGAAGGAAAAGAACTGGCGGATCTACGGCCATTCCTCGCCCCAGAAATCGGCATAGGACTTGTAAGTATACAATTGTGCATGATGTACTCTTTTTTGTTAGTTACATCAAATTAAATTGTTTCACATGTGCATATTTAATCATCAACTTGTATGTCTCTATTTTCACAGGTTTTCCTAGGCATTCTACGCCGACACACGCTCCTACTAGGGAGATAAGCGGTATCCGCTCTGTGCATGCGAGCGACGGTAAGGATACTATTGGTGTTAGTGGGGAGTTCCCCCATGAGAGAGGTAAATTAAATGCATATATATATATTTTACGGCAGTTATCAATACCATTAATTTATATTGATTTCAAATTCACCTACAATTGATGCATGTATTTTGACAGAAATTTTTGTTTTCATTAATTTTCAGGCGCTGCACAACATGGCCTCGACCCTACCGAGGAAGCACCATGGGAGGATGAGATCACATGTATCACACTGCAGGACATTACCAAACAGTGTGAGTGTTTGAGGTTTAACGTCTACTCCATTCCAGACCACTCTCCCACATCATGTTCGATGTAATGATGTTAGAGGTAGGATAAAATCTATAGAAGGTCTACAGGTCCATCGAACCATTGAGTTTTCTTTGGGCCTCTGCATGTCAGAGAAGAAGGGTTGCAATGATGGGTCCTGATAACTGGGCCGCAGTGAGAGACGCAACAACTAGCCATGATGTGAAGGGAACGTTATTTGATATCCCTCCTAACCGTGGCTCTGATCAAACGCTTGAACTCAAGGAGTTTAAGCTAGAGGGTTATAGGAATTCATGTCTCCATAATAACTTTCATTCATCCAGCCAATGGGTTATAGGAATGCACGTCTCCATAACACGATCATGGTCAGTTACTAACATCTTCCATCTCTTTGGTTCACCCCACTTCACCTTGATTTCAATGAGATGTATCTAAGTTTCCACCACCAAATGACTGTACTGACAAGATATATATTCAGGCATGAATTATCTGTAAATAATATAGTCACCTTGTCTTCTCACTTTTTCAAAAAAGTGGCCCATCACAACTAGGTCACCAACTTGGTACATGAACTCTCCATCGACATGTAGAAATAATAGATCAATGCTATGTGCAATGATGCTAAGAAGAAGCATGGGAAATAGATATTGCTACTAAGAATTCTCACAAGCATACACAGGAAAAATAGAGAGAAGAAAAGAGACTGAATCACATGAATGAAGAGATGAATATTG
>LPNX010633859.1:1583-267929 GCA_001517045.1 Pseudotsuga menziesii
GCGGCCATGTCCAAGCCTGACTTGCCTGGGAACCTTTATCATCTTGCTGTCTACCTGGACTTTTGTCTCCTCTGAAAATTTTGAATGGGTAAAAAAGACAGATAAGTGAAATCCAATAAAGTATTGAGATTTAAAAAGTAAATACTCCCACAAGTTAAAAGCAGATTTACAATATGACCTAAGCAGCGTTCCCTTATTAGCAAATTGTTGCCCCTTTCTTGATAGGGAACTATTGTGCCTTGAACTTGTACGTGATCTCCTTTCATTTGGAAACTTGCGTGATGAATGAGCAGGACAGAGCATTACAAAATTATCCTGCAGAAAACATGGGAAACAAAATGGCACAATCCCCTCTTAGTTTTTCTGTCTGTAAACCTGAATAATGTTCTTCAGAAGACTTAGGAGACAAGGTTTCAAATTCTTACAACATCCCATCTGCATTCTGGAGTAGAAAGGGCACATGGGACATGAAATCTCTTACGACACTTTGTGAAACAACAACCCTCCATTATATCATCGCAAAGAAACTGGAAAATTGTTAGCTTTGTGGAAGGCAATATGGTATAGTACTCGCCATTCAAAAGATTCAAATGAGAAATATTCTGTCCATGGCCCTTGCAGTCCATGGCCCCCAAAGCAAATACCTCTATTTTTTGTGCAAGCTCATAATAGGACTGTGAAACGGGAATCCAAAACACCTGTTCCCGAACCTCTGGAGTTCTATTCACTGGAAAAATCTCTTCGGATTGAAACCACACATTATTCAGCTGATTATCGCGTGCACTGAACAAAATTCACAAAAAAATCTAACATAACCCACGCGCTTAAACTGGCCGTCGCTATATCGACGCCTTGACCGTTTTATAAGTCAACAAAAAATGGTGCCGTCGCTATAGCGACGGTCTGGCGTGGATACAGCGACGAAAGTCGGGGATTCTTAAAAAAAATTGTAAAAATGCATAATTTACCCTTGATTTTTCCACGAAAGTAAAACTAACGTGGAAAACTAACGTGGCAAAATTGATCACATGTACTAGTGTAAAATTCGCGTATATCATTTTTCATATGTTTTTAGGGATGATCAAGGAAACATCAAAGGACAAAAAGTGGTCCATAGGGTCTAAGGAGTCTGCAGCGGGACAGGGGAAGGCCATACAAAGTGTGATTCGCCTAGAGTGGTGAAATCCGCTATAATTGATGCCCCCTAATGTGTGAGGTCATAGGGGTCATACGATGGCCGAAATACATTATAAGTCCATCCCAGAAGTGGAGTGATGAAGGATCCCAAATGGAATACCAGCCACCCAATCAGCATAGTACAATAATACAACTCTGCATACAACTGCAAATACATATAGCAGTCTCGGATACATAAGTGTACAATGGCCATGAATAGGCATGATACATGATATCACATATGTGGTCATTGCCATGTATAATATACATAGATCAGAATCTCCATGATGAAGATATACAAAGGACCATGATCTCCAAAATGGCTGAAGATATACAATAGATCAAGATCTCCATAGTTGCTGGAAATGTCTGACATATACTGGAATCAAGTCACGAGAGCTGAAATATCATGAACACTAGCACGATCAAGGAGGTAGCATATAAGAGATGCCACCAATATAGAAAGTATTCTACACAAACCACTATGAGTACATGTCCTACTATGCGAATAGAGGTGTCGAGGTCAAACATAGTAGTCCATCGTCTGATTACCGGTCATTAATGTATACCGTTAACAGACGCGAGATTACCCACCGATAATGAAAATGGGAATCAAGGTACTAGAGTGCAAAATAACAAGTGTGAATAAATGTGTTGAGGTCGAACACTTGAGAGGATCCATCGATCAGGGGACATTGATGTATTCCCAAGAACTGTCGATGGGGAGAGAACCTGCCACTGATGACTGCAAGTCTCAAGGCACTCAAAATGACTCTAGACTCCAATCCCAGAATAAATGATCTGAATTTGATGGGATGAAATCCGCTGGAAGGAGGGAATTAAGGAATCCCCCATCATCCAACACGAGGTACTCAGCAAAGCTATATAATGTGGAAGGACTCGATCATAAAGTGCACGAACCAATAATTGTACCGGGAATGGCCGACATGCAAAGTCAAGATAACTGAGGAATGGCCGACTCAGGTTTCAAATTCCTTCGAACAAGAGCATAACGGCGTATGGTGACTGAATGAAGGCAACATAGACTGGATATACAAACTGGGACATCTCTGTGAAACAGGAGGCATCAACAAAGGCTCCATAGGGACTGGAAGCTTAACCAGTCGGTGGAGATAAACTCAGATAAACGAGTACAGCTCCTAAAGTCAAACTATAACCCAACCAATGGATGTGATATACAGTGCTCTGTTCGAAGGTGACATGACTTGACAGCTGCCAAAGATAACATCTTTCCTTGTCCGGCTTTTTGGTTTTTTTATTTTTTTTGGAATTTTTCAATTATTTAAAAAGCTTGAAAAAAGAATAAAATAGCTTTATAATTACAGACTAGGAGGAGATGAATGTCACAAGGGCAAACAAAATAGTTCCAAGCAGTGGAACATACCTATGCTCAATGCAAGGATACATGTGTAGGATATCGACACTCGAGGGGAAATCCCCTCCCGGTAAAAAGGGAATCAAGCTACGAAGGATATAAAAAATGGCTCTGCATGGCTAGATATGAGACATTCTCGGGCTATATGGCTGAAACGCAATGTCAGGGGAGCCAGCATAAAGCTCAATAAGGCAAGAAAATATCATGATAATTCAATTACAACTTGACATATACAAGGGAGTCCCAGGGAAATGGCCAGCATAAAGTTCAAGAGGAGTATGAAGCTCTTGCTCAAGGACATGGCGGGACTAAAAGGGACTCCCAAACCTAAGAGAGGACTCACAGCATGCGTACCAAATGCAAAAGGGAGCTAACTAGGGCACCCATGTATAGGAAAGCTCTACCATTCACATAGTACCACTTCTAAAAGCACCATGAAGGTTCCGTGATACCATGGAATGGGTTCCTACCTAAGGTTAAGATGGAATGGTCATAAGGCAATGCATAAGTGCAAGCGGATGTGAAATCCTAACCTATATGCTAGTTCAGACATAATACCTGTAATAGGCACGAATGGGTCGAAACCTCAGAGAGAGTGTACAAAAAATGGACCCTACATGACAACCATATTAGTCCAAAACAACCTAAAATAGTCAATAAAGAATCCAAACTATAGTATATAGGGAGGAATGATCATGACAATCGCACCCAAAGGAAACAATGCGGTGAACGATGGGACATAAAAAGGAAAGTAAGGTGTAGACCAAATGTTCATGCACCAACTACCACCCCCGTGAGGGTGACCACCGATGTAAAGACCAAGAAAAGGGAGTCAACATCCTCCACAAATGGAGTAGAGGGAATAATGTGACCACTTCAAATCTATGAACAGGGTAATGGGTTGTGATGCCCCCAAGTCTAACACCAGGGTCCGTACTAGGACCAAGACAGGTGATAGGATACCAGGCATGCCAAAAATAAAAGGACCCGAACTCAAGAGAGCATAAATATACTCAAGTAACCACGATCCCAAAGGCCAACTAGCGCACGAAGAGCACACTCCTAAGAAAATCTACAGCCAAAATACAAGCAAACCAAGGGGAGTATATGTGAGCTCCAGAATGCAGCAGGTATGTCTCGCCTAGGAGAGGTTCGAAACTCCCATACACTACGAGTGGAGGTATGAAACCAATTATAGTGGCCCTCAGCTTCAACGCATAAATCAACTATGTTGTCCGACCTCTACCTAGTCGAGACACCTGCAGAATAACCCCTGTAAAGTACCCCCTCGATATCCTAGGTAAGGCCACTAAGGTCACCTCAATATAATCAATGTTCAGGAGGGAAGTCGCAAGCGGGATTGACTGTATGGGCAGGGTAGCAAAGCCCGAAACTCTCGAAAGAGCCCCCAGATACGAATACAATCCTGGAAATATCTCTGGTGCTACTCAGTTATGACTAGGGGTCATCCCAATCAATAACCGCTCACATTGCCTTATGCTTAACTCCCTTTTGAGAGGAGGATCCTAAGAAACACTGGTTATACCAAGGATTTCACACACTCACCTGGACAGACACATACATGTTGTTGTTTAGTGGTCTTGGAGAATTTACTTACAATGAACTATTCCAAGACCCCAAAACCTAATCGTGTTGGTGTACCCTATCAAAGAAAATAGTGTAATACATTTTAAATTATGCGTTGATTTTAATGGTTGTAATTACTCAAAGGGAAATGATCATGCAACTAATGAAGTTATGACTCAACAATGAAGTAAATATGCACACCATAACAAACAATGCTAAGTGCAATCTTTGTCAAATGAAAAATAGGGTATGCCACTACATGAGATGCATAAATATATATTCCTTTCCGAATGCCAATGCAATCCTTCCTATATGAAATCCTAAATACAACTCTCATCCAAGAAATCCAATGCAAGTACATCCTCAAATCCATATATAAGATGCAACTAAGAGTGAAACTACCTTGTATTTTTCAATATAAAAGAATGAAAAATGTAATAAAAGTCATCTAAAACTCTCAGTCTCTGCATCAAGTATAAAAGACAATCCCAGCAAGACACCGAGACAAAAAAGAGTAATGCAATAATGGAAAAACAAAGAGGATAAATGAATAAAACTACTTTCAAAGAAAAATCAATGAAAAGGCAGTCTCTGGTCACAAAAGAAGCATCCAACAGACAACATCAAACCCAAGAAAGACCCAACCACACTCACAACCCACCCAGCAACTTCCCACAACATCAAACTCACCAAAAGGGAGGATGTACACAACTGTTTAAAGAAAAGTTGCGTATGTACACGACCTTTGGCCAAAAATATGCGTATGTACGTGACTTTTAGCCAAAAACCCGCGTATACAGAGAAGGCAGTGGTAAAAAGAATTCCAAGGCCAAACCAATAAAGGGGAGTGTCAATGGACAAACATACTATAAAATTCGACACAGAAACAGGGAAAAAACAAGAGCAAGTCAATAATATCAAGCCCATTGTGCTCGCAAACCCCAAATAAAAATAAGGAACATCCCCAACAGAGCCGCCAATTCTGTTACGGAGAGAAATTCCTATGGCTTGGGGTACCACAACAGACAGCTTGACTCCAGAAATCAATCCTTTCCAATATGCAATAGAAATTAAATGTCTAACACTAAAGGATCAGACCTCATACCTTATTCCGGACGGTTGAAGTAGATCCCCGTTGAGCTTTCCAATCTTCAGCTTGAATTGATCTGTTACTTCCTCAACAACAAGTAAACAATACAAGCATTCTATATATCATGGTGTTAGATCTATTCTAGCATATATAATCAATAATGTACAAGCATTTGACATAATCCCATGGATAAAATATTCATTCAAACACACATTATTGGATAGGAAAAGATATTTCTATTAATATAAATCAGAGATTACAAGATACAACCCCTGACGGCACGTCTACGAACTGGAGAAACTGAATTCCCCCACTTGGGCCTCCGCCACTTCAATCTTCCATATCTCGATAGCAAGCTCACAAGCAAAAGGCAAGCTTGGGAATAACACACTAGTGCTCCAGGGGACAAAGGGATGCAGACTCAAGCATAAGTTTCAGCAACAATGGACTATAGTTTCTTTGCTCTCAATTCTCTCTCATGCCTTCAATGTACCAAGGGGTTCCTTATATAGCTTTTCAAAGGGGTAATGAAAGGTTGAATCCGAGCGATCTCAAGGCATAGGGAAGGCTAGGAGTCCAATGAGTCGGATCCATGTCAAGGAAAACTCCAAAAGGATTTGGATTATGGACACATCCCAATGTATGCGGTTTTAGTGGTCAAACCTGCGTATATACGTGCTTATAGGTTTAAAAGTCGCGTATATCATTTTTCATATGTTTTTAGGGATGATCAAGGAAACATCAAAGGATAAAAAGTGGTCCATAGGGTCTAAGGAGTCTGCAGCGGGACAGGGGAAGGCCATACAAAGTGTGATTCACCTAGAGTGGTGAAATCTGCTATAACAGCTGTCGATTGTCTCAGTCAGCCACCCATTACTCTACTTTCTATAGTGATAAGTATGTAGGGTTACAACACCACCACTTGGCAACAATTGTATTCAGTATACTGCGACTTCTCTACAGTTTATCAACAACTCCAAGCCGACACGATATCTACTACCGACAACTTCCTAAAAGACACCTTTCTATACAAGCTTGGATGGCTTTTTGTATCGACTTGTGAGCATCGGCAAAAGCTCATTTGTGACGTGCACTACAACAAGGCTGCTAGACATTTTGGAGTAGCAAAGAATTGTTATCCTCCAAAATTATTTCTGCTAGCCTTCACTTAAATCTGACATCTACATGTACATTTGATCCTGCATGCTTTGTTCCATTGCTAAACCACTGAATCGATGACAGGGACTTTATATGCCTTTTTTGGTTCCTAATCGACCATGGGAATCTATTTCTATGGAATATCTGATGGGATATTGTACTACCAAACATCAACATGATGTGATATTAGTAGTAGTTGACATATTTTCCAAGATGGCTATCCTCATTCCATGCAAGAAGACTACGACAACACAACAGACTACTCAACTCTTCTTCGAACATATTTGGAAACACTATGGCCTTCCGACGACCATCATTTTCGACAGAGATGTTATATTTCTAAGTGTTTTTTTGGAAGACTCTCTGGAAATAGCATGAAACAATATTTTCTTTGTCGATGGCTTTCCATCCTCGGAAGGACAGATAGACAAAATTTGTGAATCACTTGGTAGTACAACTACTTCATATGTACAACCACAAGAATCGTCGAACATGGGATGAAATTCTCCCATGCATACAACAGAGTTACAATCGTGCTCAGCACAACTCTACATGCAAGAGTCCATTAGATATCTATTATATATTTGAACCCTCGGCGCCCATCGACTTGATCAGTTCATCGACAAATTCGAACGACACCGAATCTAACCAATGAGAAGTTGAAAAATCATTGAATTTTCGAGATCAAATCTACAATATCCATAAGCAAGAATAGGAAATGTTGTTGCGAGCTAATGCAAAATCCAAGGCCTAACACAATCAACATCGTACTCCTCATTAAATCCAAATTGGGGATCAGGTCTAGTTACATCTAAAATAGGAACGCTTCACTGGTCCATATAGAAAGATGAAGCCTTAGTGATATAGTCCATACATTATCCTTAAGAAGATTGAAGAAAATGCTTTCCAACTCGACATTCCTTGATTCTTGGGTCTGCATCCAGTGTTCAATGTGGATCTACTTCGAGCATACCATGCACCATTGTTAAAACAGAACAACTTGCATACAACAGAAACCGAAGACATCCATCCATATGTTCAGGAGCGTATTCCTTGCGACACCATCATGGGAAGACGCATATGCCATACAAGGACAAAATCCATTCCCTTGTTTGAAGTGGCTAAATTCAAACATCTCCTAGCTCAAGGAAAGTGGTACTTTTCTACTGAACTCACCAACAAGTTTCCTCACCTGAACGAGAAAACAATGGGGACCATTGTTTCTGAAGGAAGTAGGAATGATCCACCCAGCAATTGGCATGTTTTTCGACTTTGATAGGTTCAGCATCAACTTTGACAAGTCCAAACCTTGACACAACCTCGAAAAGCTCCGCATCTCGACATGCATCATCGACTCCAGCATCTCGACACGACTACGACATATTGTCTCTTTGTATTCCAGTCGTATGTAACAGTTGAACTTTTGAACCATTCTAACTTCTTTATAACTGAACGTAACGGGTAGTCACCCAAGCATCTCAGAATTCTATATAATCATGTACATTATTGTAAAATACAAGCAAGTAATATAGCAGTAGTAGAACAACAAAGTATCGTTCAAATTCTTGCATTTTGTCCGTATGTTTATTTTTAGTTTATGTTGTGTATTTCTTGTTTTTCGTATCTTAATATGCTTCCACCATAACAGTGCTCGATTCATTCAACTGAATTTTTGTCCTCCAACGTGCGCTTGGGAACCTGAATCATGGTGGAGGCCTAGGTAAAGGAACTTAGTTTCTCGGTTCCAATGAGTTGTTGGAAGAAGGTTGTCACTATGTACTTCCATTTATACATTAATAGAAATACTCTTTTCTCTTCCAATTCATGTTGCAAATGTTTATATTATTGTCATTGGGTATATTTGCTTAATATGTTCATGGACTATGCTAGATTATGTGCTAACAATTTATATACATTTATATTCTCATATAACTTAGTTATTGAGTACAATTTGCAAGTGAAAAGCATTGGATTGAGATCTCAATGGTGGTATTCTTCAAACATATGGTTGACGTTGATGTAATTGTAACTTTGGAATGTATTCACCTATGTATCTTATGTCTTGTACCCCGATGTTTATTCTGGGATGTGTCTGTAATGTAATTGAGTCATGCCATGCCTCAATGTTCTGATTAGGAGGATATATAATATAAATAAGTCATGTCAAGTCATTGTGGGTAACCCTCCTATTATTCAAGGCTTAAAGTCCATGCAGTTCCGAGGCACTAGGGTTATTAGACTCACCTAGTGAAGTCGGCCCTAGTTGAGTTTAGTCAAGTCGGGAATTAGTATAAATAGAGAACTAGCCTCTTTATTTATCACACACTCAGTTGTAGCGCATAGCTGAGGAAGAGGAAGACACTGGGACTAGGAAGAAAGAGGCTGTTGTCGTCGGGAGATCATCTTATTGTTTTGGGGTTTTACTTTTGGTGTTGATTCTATCTCTGAGGAAGTTGCAGAGTTTTCTCCATTTATGGTTTCCCTAAGGAAAAACACTGTGTTCATTGTTTCTTGTGTTTGATTGTTGTGCTTGTTATTCTCTCAATTAAAGATCCTAATAATGCTAGCTTAATGTTAAAAATATAACATGGTATCAGGGCTAACCTGAGAAGAAGACACTGTGCAGCTGCGAGAACTAGGGCTTCCTACTTTGTGGATCTTCCTCCACATATTTTTAGCAAAAGAAGGTTGGATTAACTCTCCTCCTTAGGGCGCATCTTTCTGACGAAACATAATCCAATTATGAGGTTTTTCAGTTTTGGACCCGACACTACTGCCGAAAATTAGGGCTTTTCACAAAAGTGGAATTTTTCAGTGAGCCCAGGCCTGGATTGATCTCCTCCCCAAAATTGAATTCAGGGATCAAATTCAAAGCATTTGGTTGGATAGAACTCCGAAAAAGAAAAACCCTAATCTACTCCTGAACCACCACTATAGGATTTCAGCTCCAAATCCAAATCCGACATCTTGACCTGGTAAGATCTAAATCTTTTGTATTTCCATTTGAGGTTCTCAGTTAAGATGTCTCATCATACCAAGCTTGAGAGAGCTGATAACTTCCGAGCCTGGAAGTATAGGATCTCCCTGGTCCTGGAAGAAAATGAGTTGGACTCCTATATCAATGAGGACGTTCCAGTTCCAGAGGGAGATGAGGCTAAGGCCATACATAAGAAGAAGTTGGTTATGTCAAAGAGGATTATTGCTGATTCAATCAAGGATCACCTCATACCACAGGTGTCCTCCCTCAAGAGACCTAAAGCTATGTTTGATTCCCTAACCAAATTGTTTGAAGGGAAGAACATTAACCGGAAGATGACTCTGAGAAACCAGCTGAAGAATGCAAAGATCCAGAATGCAGAAACCATCCAGTCTTACTTTACAAGGGTCTCTTAGATCAAGGAACAACTGGAAGAAGTAGATGAAGAAGTAGAAAATGCATAGATTCTGATGACCACCTTGAATGGTCTCCCTAGATCATGGGACTCCTTTATTCAAGGGATCTATGCCAGAAAAAAGTTAGTCAAGTTCAGCATACTATGGGAAGAATGCTCTCAAGAAGAAGCTCAGATAGCAGCTCAACAAGAAAAGATGGGAAGTGAAGATCAAGCTCTCACAGTACAATCCAAGAAATCCATATCTAGCCACCACAGAAGTAAGTACTCTCATCAAAGGAATAACTCTAGAAAGCCTAGAGATTTGTCTAAGTACATTTGCTATACATGTGATGAAAGAGGAAATTTTGCTAGAGACTGTCCTAAAAATAAAAGTACCTCTCACAAGAAGAAGGGAAACAAGAGAATACATCATGCTCATGCTGCAGAGGATGATGAACCTTCCACAAAGAGAAACAAACAAGTCAGTGATGATTCCTCAAGTGATGAAGAATATGTTCATATTTTCGCTCTCACGGGAACTATCACACATGGAAGCAATGATTGGCATATAGATAGTGGTGCTTCCAAGCACATGACAGGATTCAAGGAATCCTTTGTGAAATTATCTGAACATGAATAACCTCACAAGGTGAAACTTGGAGATGACTACCAGTATCCAATAAAAGGTAGTGGGGAATCCTCATACAAGCTAGAATCTAGAAATTCTATGACAATGAAGGAAGTATTGTTTGTACTAGGACTGAAGAAGAATCTCCTCTCCATATCTGCATTAGATGCAAAAGGAACGAGGGTTGCATTTATAGATGGTCAAGTCATCATGTGGCCAAAAGGAAAGAGCATTGATGATGCAGTAGTGATTGGGGAACAAGAAGGAGGATTATACAAATTGAAGGGACATCCATAACAAGCTTTGGTTCATGACTCAGTAGAATCAAATGAGCTTTGGAATAGAAGGCTTGCACATGTGCATTACAAAGCACTACCACTTGCAAGCAAAGCTGTTGAAGGTCTCCCAGAAATGCAGACAAAACATGAAGTTGTATGCAAAGGATGTGCAAAAGGGAAGAACACAAAGAAGACATTTCCAAGTAGCGAAACCAAGGCAAAAGGAATCTTGGAAATCATCCACTCCAATGTATGCGGTCCAATGCCATCTAGTTCACTAAGTGGGTATGCATACTACACGCATACTATGTTTCTTTTATTGATGATTTTTTAGAAAGGCATGGATATACTTTATGAAGAATAAAGATGAAGTATTCAGTAAGTTCAAGGAATTCAAAGCCTAGATCGAGAACCACACTGAAAATAAGATCAAGACCTTTCGATCAAATAATGGTGGAGAATTCACTTCGAATTAATTCAAAGATCAATGTAAAGACTCAGGGATTAAGAGGGAGTTGTCCACTCCTTATAATCCACAATAGAATGGGATTGCAGAAAGGAAGAATAGAACTATCATGGAAGCTACAAGAGCAGTGCTTCATGATCAAGATCTTCCTATGCATCTTTGGGCAGAAGCTGCTAAAACAGTGATGTATGTACAGAACCGTACTCCACATAGAGTACTCGAGAACAAGACTCCTAAAGAAGTCTTCTCCGGCAAGAAACTAGAAGTCAGCCATCTCAGAATATTCGACTGTCCAGTGTACATTCACCTTCCAAAAGAGAAGACGACAAAATTAGATCCTTCAAGAAAGAAGGGTATATTTGTGGGATACTCTGAAACCTCGAAGGCTTACAGAATATACTTCCCAGGGTTCAAGAAGATTGACATTAGCAGAGATGTAACATTTGACGAAGATTCATCCTACATCAAATCCAGGAAGAAACCGACTGAAGAACCTGAAGAAACACAAGAACCTAGAATTCATGATACAATCATGAACGAAGAAATTCAAGAAGAAGATCGAGAACTAGAAGGACCTCAAGAACCTATAGATCCACCTTTGGAGAAGAATCCTCATAAGAGGAAACCTGCTTGGGTACGTGAAATTATCCAAGGTACAGAAAGAAACACCCAGAGGAAGAAAGAGAACTAGATCGTGTTCTAGTTACGTAGCATTACTATGTGACATTATTGATAAAGAACCTCCCAACTATGAAGAAGCGACAGAATGAAAAGAGTGGAAGGATGCTATGATCGAAGAGTATCAATCGATCATGAATAATGATGTTTGGGATGTTGTCCCAAGACCAGAAGGGAAGTCCATTGTAACTTCCAAATGGATCTACAAGATCAAGCATGCTGCAGATGGCAGCATCGAGAAACATAAAGCAAGATTCATGGCTCGTGGTTTCTCCCAGAAAGAAGGAATAGATTATGAAGAAACCTTTGCACCTGTAGCTAAATACACTTCCATCGGATCAGTACTTGCTCTGGCTGCAGTGATGAAATGGAAGATACACTAGATGGATGTCAAGACTGCTTTCTTGAATGGTGTAGTAGAAGAGGAAGTGTATGTGGAACAAACACTCGGCTTTGAGACACATGACAGAGAGTCTCATGTATGTAGATTGAAGAAAGCCCTGTACGATTTGAAACAGGCACCCAGGACATGGTACGGTAGAATTGATGGTTTCCTATCGATTTTTGGCTTGACCAAGAGTAAAACAGATTCTAACCTTTACTACAAGGTTGAATATGGAAATCCAGTGATACTCCTACTATATGTGGATGATATATTTGTAATAGGTATGGATGGGTTGATTGTTGATACGAAGAGGAAACTTGCTGCCAAGTTTGAAATGAAAGACTTGGGAATGATGCACTATTTCTTAGGCATGGAGGTGTGGCAGAATGCAAATGGGATCTTCCTTAGACAAGGGAAGTATGTAGTAGAGATCCTAAAGAGATTCGATATGATGGGCTGCAAGGCCATAACCACACCTATGGCATTGAACCCGAATCTATTGAGTGATGCTTCATCAGAAGCGGTTGATGCTATGATGTATTGTCAGATGATTGGGTCTTTAATGTATCTGATGAACACGAGACCAAATATTTTCTTTGTTGTGAACACCTTGAGCCAGTTCTTGACAGATCCAAAACATGTTCACTTGATTGCTGCAAAGCATATTCTAAGGTACCTGAAGGGTACAGTTGATTATGGGCTCAAGTACAAGGCAAATCAGAAGATTAACCTAGAGGGTTATGTTGATTCAGATTGGGTAGGAAGTGCCATCGATAGGAAGAGCACTTCAAGATGTTGCTTCAATATGGGATCAGGTGTGATCTCTTGGTTTAGTACAAGCAATCTTATGTGGCACTGAGTACAGCTGAAGCAGAGTATGTTGCAACTTGTTCAGCTAGTTGTGAGGCAGTATGGCTGAGGAAGCTACTGTCTGATTTTTTTGATCTCCAGATGGATGCTACTTGTATATATTGCAACAACCAGAGTTGTGTGAAGTTTTCAGAGAACCCTGTGTTCCATGACAAGTCAAAGCATATCGAGATCAAGTATCACTATATCAAGGATATGGTGCAGAGAGGAGCAGTGAAGCTCCAGTATGTTGTGACAGAGGAACAGATAGCTAATGTATTGATGAAGCCATTGGCTAGAGTGAAGTTTGAGTACTTCAGGGAGAAGAATGGTGTTCTCCAGATCGAGGTTCCCTCCAAGGGGAAATGATGAGACCGAGATCCATTCTGACATGGTGAGAGGATTAAGTTCCTTCCATGGTCAGATGTAAGGGCTGAGCCATTCTGTCATGGTGAGAGGATTTGGTTCCTTCCATGTCAGATATGAGTGCTAATACATTCTGATGTGAAATTATGATTGGTCCCTACATGATCAGATGTAAGGGCTAAATGCCATTCTTGAAATGGAGGCACCTAGTCAGTTACTAGGAAAACTTAGTCTGGGACTGAGGTCCATTCTGATATGAATGTAGGATGTACTCTTACATGATTAGATGTGAGCGCATGGCCATTCTGATGTGATTGAGGGAGGTGTTCCCACTCGATCAGATATAAGGGCTGATGCCATTCTCTGGGAGAATGGAGGCACCTGTTCAGTTACCAGGAATCCTCAGTCTGGGACTGAGAGCCCTTCCGATGCGGTGCTTTCAAGCATGGTTGGATGTAGGTGCAGAGCCCTTTTGATGCGGTGCTTTTGAGCATGATCTAATGTAAGTGCTAAGCCTTTTTGATGCGGTTCCTTCTAGCATGGTTGACTATAAGTGTTGAGCCCTTCCGATGCGGTGTTTTCGAACATGGTCGGATGTAAGTGTAGAGCCTTTTTGATGCGGTGTGTTCACACATGGTCGGATAGAAGTGTTGAGCCATTCTGGCGAGATGTATTTACACATGGTTAGATGTGAGTGTTGGGCCTTTTTGACAAGATGAGGTTAGATGTGAGTGCTGGGCGTGCCTTTTTTACAAGATGAGGTCATATGTAAGCGCTGGGCGGGCCATTCTGACTTAGGGTTAGATATAAGCGCTGATGAAGACCTACATGAAGGGTAGGCCTACAAGCAGCATGAAAAAGGGATGGCTCTGTAGAACTTCCTGTGACGAGAAGAATCGAGAGATAGTACCGATGATGTGATGATGATCCAGACTTGATGATGATCTAGATCAAGTGATGATCCAGATGTGATGATGATCCAGACTTGATGATGATCTAGATCAAGTGATGATCCAGATGTGATGATGACATAGTGATGATGATCCAGCAGTGATGATCCAATAGTCATGATGATCCAGATCCCGTGATGAAGAAGACTTGAAGAATAAGATGACTTGAAGATGAAGAAGACTTGAAGATGAAGAAAACCTGAAGACGATGATGACTTGAAGACGAAGAATACTTGAAGATAAAGACAACTTGAAGATGATGATGCCGAGATGATCCAATCGATACAGAAAAGAAGGCCAGTGCTGAAAATTGTGTCGAAAGAATACCTTCCTAGTTAAGAGGGAGTGTTGATGTAATTATAACTTCGGAATGTATTCACCTATGTATCTTAACCCTGATGTTTATTCTGGGATGTGTCTGTAATGTAATTGAGTCATGTCATGCCCCGATGTTCCGATCGGGAGGATCTATAATGTAAACAAGTCATTTCAAGTCATTATGGGTAACCCTCCTATTGTTCAAGGGTTAAAGTCCCCACAGTTCCAGGGCACTAGGGTTATTAGACTCACCTAGTGAAGTCGGCCCTAGTTGGGTTTAGTCAAGTCAGGAATTAGTATAAACAGAGAGCTAGCCTCTCTATTTATCACATACTCACTCACACTCAGTTGTAGCACATAGTTGAGGAAGAAGAAGACACTAGGGCTAGGAAGAAAGAGTTTGCTATTGTCGGGAGATCATCTTACTGTTTTGGGGTTTTACTTTTGGTGTTGATTCTATCTCTGAGGAAGTTGCGGGGTTTTCTCCATTTATGGTTTCCCCGAGGAAAAACACTGTGTTCATTGTTTCTTGTGTTTGATTGTTGTGCTTGTTATTCTCTCAGTTAAATATCCTAATAATGCTAGCTTAATGTTAAAAATCTAACAATTGAGCTAAGGCTCTTCTCCATTTATTGTTTGCATTTCATGTAATATAGCATATTTGATAACTGAATAGATTTCTGGTGTCACTCTATCTGTTGTGGTTCTACCCCAAGCCATAGGAATATTTTCTTCGTAATCTCTAAATAGACTTAATACATCTGATATATACCAGAGTATAAATTTCTCTGCCATGAGTGTTATAAAAAATAGGATTGCGACACAATAACAATAAAAAGGATGAAAATATAAAATACATTAACACATTACAAGAGAGACACCAATATAACGTAGTTCACCCAAGATGGGATACATCCACACAAAAATTTCCAGTCCTTTTAATATTATATTGTCCAGCAAAAAAGAAGGGATACAACCTGTAACACACCCACTAAAATTCCTCTTCACTCTCTCACACAATCACAAAGATTTATTTTACAATGCTACAATACAATACAATACATAGTCGTGTTACAATGCTTTCCTTTTATAGGGGAATTACCATGGGAAAATACCATAGATAACCCAATACCATGGGACCGTAAACTATTGTCCAACAAACATACCCAAAAATTTCTTTTGGGGTATTTTCCCCTAAACCCGCTTTCTTCGGGGCATTTCCCCCGTACCCCCACCGGAGGCCCGCTGGCCACAGAACCCCCCTGTCAAGATGAATGTATAGTAAAACCGGGGAACAAACAAAGATGAATAATAACATCTTTGAGTTAGGAAGATCAGGATCGACAACCGACAATGAGAACTGAGGTCCCATACGTACTGTCACAATCAAGGATAGAGGCATATAGAATGATGCCACTATAGCCTACAGTATTCTACATGAATCATTGATGGTACATGTCCCATCACATGAATACATGTATTGAAGTCGAACATGATGAAACATTGTGTGATTAATGGTCATTAATTTATATTGTTAACAGACACGAGATGACCCATTAGAGATGAAAATGGGTGTCAAGGCATCGAGTACATTCAACAAGTGTGAATAAAGGTGCTAAGGTAAAACCCTTGTAGAACCCATCGATTAGAAGACATTGATGTAAACCCAACTATTGATGATGAGAGAACCTGCCACTAATTATTGTAAGTCTTAAAGTACTCATCTGACTCTATATCCCAATTCCATAATAGATGATCTGAGGTCGATGGAATGAGATTCACTGGAAGGAGGGAATTAGGGAATCCCCCATCAACCAACTCGAGGTATGCAGCGAGGTTGAATGATTTGGAAGAACTCAAATGAATAGGATATACATGAACGAATAACCATGTGTGTTTCTTGTGTGTACTGCATGCAAGTAGTACACGAAAGAGACCCTTTGAATAGTAATCAATGATGAAAACTGTTGACAAAATCAAGGAAATTTTTGTTGTATTTGTAACTTCGGAAGATATTCTAATGTATATTATCATTATATAATGTTGTACCTCCATCAGAGATGTGTTTCCCTCCTTTCGAGATGCCATTATTGTGTATGTTCATTGAGGTAAGCACTCCAATGTAAGTCGGGGAAATAGTCCCCAAGATAAATAAAATAAAATGTATTTATGATTATTCTTAGGTAGGTGGTCCCTAAAGAGGTTACTTGGAAGACCTAGTTAGTTGAGTAAGTCACTCAACGAAAGAATATAAATAGGGAGTTTCCCTTCCTATTTGAACACACACACTCACACTCTCTAAAGTGTGCACTAGGAGAGAGAGGACAAGGAGGAAAGAGAGAGAGTTGTGGGAGACATCTTATTCTTGGATTTTTCCATCTTGTGATATTGTCTTAGTGACATAACTATTATGAGGAATTTTGCGAGGTTTTCTCCTTTATGTTTTCCGCGAGGAAAATATTTGTGTCTTGTGTCTCTTTTGTATCTTGGATATCTTGTTGTGCTTATTATTCTTTCATATAAAAATCCTAATTTAATTAAGAGTAGAAAAACTAACATGGTATCAGAGCCTCTCTAAAAGAAGGCATTGTGCAACAATGGAAACTAGGGCTTCCGAGTTCAAGGTCTTTTCTCCACATATCAGCAAGAAAAGAGGGATATGCTAACTCGCCCTAGGAAGGTACATATTTTGGTGGAAGTAGAATCAAAATTGAAGAAGTTTCATTTTTGACCTAGACACTAGTGTTCGGAGAAACTAGGGCATCAAGTTTCAGAGGATTCCCACCTTAGCTTTCAGAAAAGGACCTTACTAAGCAACTCGCCTCAAGGAGGTGCATCTTTCTATCCACACAGAATTTCAAAACTCCAAGTTTGGAAAATTAGGGTTTCTCTGACAAACCCTAGGTCATCCAGCTCTGGAACCAGGTCGAAAACCTCAAATCAGTAAGATCTAAATCTCTATTATTTCCATTTGAGGTTCTCATTTCAAAATGACTCATCACACCCAGCTTGATGATAATATTGCGAGAGTTGATAACTTTTGAGCATGGAAGTACAAGATCTCCCTGATCCTTGAAGAAAATGATTTGGATCGATATATCAGTAAGGAAGTTCTAGAGCGAGAGGGAGCTTAGGCTAAGGATATTCATAAGAAGAATTTGGTTAATTCCAAGAGGATCATTGCATATTCTATTAAGTATCACCTCATTCCCCATGTGCCATCCTTGAAGACACCTAAGGAAGTATTTGATGCTTTGACAAAGTTGTTCGAAGGAAAGAACATCTCAGATACCATGCAATCCTACTTCACAAGGGTTCCTCAAATCAAGGAACAACTTGAAGCAATCAAAGAGAATGTAGAAGAAGGAGAGATTGTTGTGACCACCTTTAATGGTCTCCCAAGATCATGGGATTCATTCATTCAAGAAATATGTGCAAGAAGGAAGTTGATCTCTATCAGCAGACTCTGGGAAGAATGCACAGAAGAAAAATCTTGCCTCATAACAAGAGAAGAGAATATGGGAGCAACTAAAGATCAAGCTCTCACAACTCACATCAAATGAAAGAAGGAGAAACACCATCAAAACAAGAGGAAGGAACATCATCAAAGACAAAAGAAGTCCAGGAAATATCCTTCCAATATTCAATGCTACACTTATGATGAGAAGGGACACTACTCTAGAGATTGTCCCAAGAACAAAGACTCTTTCAACAAGAATTCCAAAAATAAAAGACATCATGCTCACACCGCCAAAGACGATGAACCAACAAATAAATATTTTCTCTGTAACACCCTGTATATGAACAAGTGTCAAGTGTCTATCAATATCATATTTTCTATTTGGGATTCAAGAATCTCATCCTTGAAACCATAAGTAAATATTCCATCATTTACAATCCTTTCCCGAGAGGAAGGATCATCACTTAGGGAACAAAGCAACATTCTCATGCGTATCCTATTTTTGTTCTTGCTCATCAAACTATGGAATACAAGTGAGTGGAATGTCATAAATCTTTGTTAGTTTAGATGGACAAGATTCATTATCATACATAGGTGTACTTGACTGTGATGCACCATCATAAACTTCGTTCAACAAATTAACAACATTCTCCCTTTGATCCTTCAAACAAAATTATGGTTGGAGTTCATATGATACCAACTACGAACTTTTTTTTGATGTTATATCCAAAACTAGAAACAAATAATTTAAATCTACACCTCTGATGTTACAACCAATGAGTTATTATTAATCCCTTTTTTGAACCTATTGATGAGTTATTATTTATGTCTATGTTCATACTACCACAACACTCATGATCCAACCATTATCGGGTCGACATTGATGGCATCGAAGAAATTATCTATTATTGTAGAAGACAAGGATAAAAATCCTCCCAAGGAGACTAATTTCAAAGATGATTTCAAAGGTGTGGTTATGCACCCTATGAAAACCAATCATGTACCAATTCTTCATTGAATGGGATTCAAAAGAGAAATTCCATTGGCGGGCTAAGGTCAAGCAACTTCCAAAGCAAGTTGTTCCCGTGTTGCAATGGATTTTAATAAAAAAACTTCATATCATAACAATTCTGAAAATGGGTATAAAAGTAATCGAGGCGGGTTGTTAAAGAGCGTGAGGATAATTCGTGCGGCCACAATGCCAAGATAAATATGTAATGTAATTAACTATCTAACAAGCAATTCAATAGAAGTATCTAAAGTTAACTCAGTAAATTATGATACCATCATGCATTCAAAACTTAAATATAACCTTTAACTATGGAACGGTGAATTCTAATATCATCATGCATAAATGTAACGTAAATTCACAAATTTAACATAAATTTATAGCATATTTTAATCCTAGTTGAATGGAAAATATGAAATTTAATATCCCAAATTGATAGCATATTTTAACCCTAAACTCGTTCTAGACTAGGTCTAGGGTTGTTACAATTGGTATAAGAGTAACAGATCTTACCTAGTCTAGCATAGAGTTAATTATTGATGCTTAAGGGCCTCAAATTTTGTTAGGGGTTAGTTTGGCAAAGAGTTGTCCTCCCAACTAATATTGTGGATTAAGGAGTTGGTGACTTATTGAGAAAAAAGGTATACGTGCAAATAGGTTAAATTGGTCATCGATCAAGTAAGTAGAGATTCTTCTTCTTGGATTACACTTTTAATTTTTTATAATTATCTTATGGTAATTATTGAAGAATATACATTTTTTTTTGTAAATTTCAAAAATTCATAATATTAAGAAGAAAAAATTGTACAGATCCAAGTCCCTAGAGGGATGTGTTTCAATGGTGTTCTACAAGACCCCCAAAAAATAGATAATGTCTGAAACCTAACATGAAACCTATGCTAACCAATAATTGTTAATCATAATGTTGTCCATAGAAGAGTTTCTAACTATTCCCCCACAATTCGGGGATATAACCAGATAACTCAAAAACATGACACCTATCATACTTTTGACTCTAGCCCAAAGGCCTAACCAACTAATTGACATTATCAGAAGCAATCGAGGAGGGGCCGACACCTAAATCCTCGCATTTTGTTTCGCCCACATTTGTCGCAGGGCATCATTGGAACACTGCGTTCTTGCTTCTGATCCAGGAGGAGACCTATTGAAAGTTTTTATTGTGAGAGCTTGAGCGAGAGCGTCGAGCTTTGCATGCACCCTAGCCATTTCCTCACACTGGAACTAAGTGAGAGCCAACAAAGTAGCTTCCACATTTGAAAGACGGTCTGCTAAGGAGATCTCATCGTCCTCTTGCTTGAGATGCCTCTGAAGGCCATGGAAATTGTGTCAAAGTCACTCCTTATGCTAGTGATTGAGAGTGCAATGTGGATCTTCATTGCGATTATCACCGCCATGGATTGCCATAACATTTCACACAGGAGAGGAATCATGTATTCGTACGGGCCAGTAAGAGCATTCACTTAAATAATTAACTATTGTACAAATGATGATACCTGTGTTTATGGGCCTGAGTGGAGGTTGGTAGTTGGGCTCCATGCCTCCCTCATCGCAATCGTTATACATGTGGGGCTATAGTTCCATCATGGTGGCACCCGTCGTGGGGGGGATTGAAGAATATACACTTGATAGACTAGTTTTTTTTTTAATTTTTCTCAATAAATGTTTCATTTAACTAAGGTTAAAATATGCTATAAATTTGGGTTATTACGTTTGATTAACATTTGAAATAGAACACAGCATAAGCCATCATCATGGAATAATATGCTTCATAACTAAGTTTTACCTTATCATTTTACTAAATACCATATGCTATGTGATACCATCATAAAATAACAACCCACGATACCCCCATGAAATCATTAAGCATCTTACTAAACTAATATGTCATGAAAAAGATCATGAATTAATAGCATATTAAGCAATAAACTATCATATTGAATATTAACATGAACAATAGCATATTACAAGCTCAATGTCATCTATCACCAAAGACCATGATGAGCAATGAAGTACCATACCAAATATCAACATGAAATAATAAGTATCAAACTAAGTTTTGCATGCCATCCACCATTAACTAAATAAGCATCGTAAGCTAGAACTACATGTCAAATCATCATGACAATATTTTGTAGCATTATGGCACACATGAACTTACTGTTTCCTTTGAATCCATGTGGTTCTTTAGAATGTTGAATTTGGATGTTTCTAAATTCCCGATTCCATGTAAAAGGTAATTGATGACAATTGACAACTACTATCCTCTAGGCATATTTTTATAGATTTATAGTAGAGGAATGCAAACCCTATATGTTTTTGTATATGGTGAATAATGTCTATTTTTTTAGCAAATACTATCATTGAAATCCATTCTCTTCCCTTAGTCAAGCAGATGATATCAATATCCAACATGTATTATGAAGTCTTTCGTACCATTGTTTTTAATTATAATAAAAAATGAAGCTTATCCCTTAGCCAGCAATCAAGGGTTGTATCACCTATATTACACATAGTATGGATACATAGTTATTTCACAACACCTGGTATGAAACCAGATCAAGTTGTTTTAACCATAAATGATATAATAATTTGATTATAGAAAGAAGGCCATAACTTAACATTCTTCGCCCGAGTATGGAATCCCTCTCGAGAATGCTCTCTTGGCCAACTATGGAGAATATTAAATTGCTATATGGCTTAAAAGTTTTATAAGTTTAGTAGCCTAGTGTTGTTATAGATTGTTTTTTCTTCTTTATCAATTATTATCATGCTTTAATGAAATTTTTTATGGTTTTAGTGTTTATAGGATCTAATTCAAATTATGGTAATTCATAATTTCCAAACTTGATATATTTTTGGAATTGCAATAGTAAGTTTGGGTGTTCTTTCTCTTCCTTGGGGTTACTCTTTTATATATTATATTCTCTAGAATTAAATTGAATTGAGATGTAGACTTATGATGATCATCAATTGTTAGTTGTAAGTCATTTATTTCATATTCTTCATCTTCTAAAGTATTTTTCTTTTTTATTATGCTTGACTTTATAATTAATAATTGATTTCTCAAATCAACATTAATATAATTGTCCTTCCCATCCAAATAATGAAGAATGTTAACCTCTTTTTTTAATAGTCTTTATGAGTTTTAATATTGCCAAGCTTAGAGTTGAAATAGCTCTACAAGAAAACCTTATCTTTTATTAAAATATTTTTTTAAGGTTTTTTTAAACTTCTCTAATCAATTACTCTAGAAATTATTATTCTAATTAACATGATCATATATGATTTCATGATGGTGATTTCATGTTTTTTAATTTATAATTAATTTTATGATATCTTATTATCTCAAGGAAATGACTAATAATCATTGTTCAGTTGTAGTGAACAAAATATTGTTTTAGTTGATCCACTCAAAGAGCCTAAAGTGACTAATCATTTTAGGATTACATAGGGGTCATAACCACAAATGGAAATGGATTTTACAAACACCTTGTGGGTTGGGGGACAAACTCAACAATTAACTCTATGTGAGCGGTTCTTTACTCTTCTACTAAGTACTCTAACCAGGGGGAGACATGGAGGACTTCTGATCTTTGGGATCGATGCCTTAATGGTGCATACAAAGTAAGTATAAGCTAGCCTTTCGAAAACCCTAGGGCATAATGATCTCAATATTGAAATCGAGGTATCGATAACCAAATGCTAGTTAATTCTGATGAGGCCCAAATTCTGGTTAATTTCAATGAAGCTACACATTTACCGAAAGGTGGGGGGATGGCTAAATCATAGTTACTTCACAAGGAACTTTTGATCCCCCTATTGTATGACCCGATGATAGATTAGAGTATAAGGCCAATGCCATGTCAAATAAGACCATATGGAGTATTGACAAAAAGGATTACAGAGATGGCAGATTGCATGATTCTTGGGGAGAGAGTAAGGAAGGAGGGAGTTTCACGAATGATGTGCTTTTATTTATTTATTTTGAATCATTTATTCATGTTTGAGTGTCTAATGAAGTTGATGCATAATTGTATGATTAATTACATACCTAAACACCTTGGAAATTAATAGTAATTAAGGGCACCATAAAAGTATTAGGGTAGGTGGAATATTTATGCATAGTATCTTCACAAAAATACTATTACTTGTTACCCATACATCTAAATTAATTTAGATGCATAGATGACAAGTGTGTCCATACAACAGTTAAGAAATTGAGTAAATTATGAAATTAGGTAATAAAAAAGGGGCAAGATCAATATACGTAGTAAGTTATTAATTGTTGAGTATATCAGCAATAAATCTATCTTTTAACTAAATTAAAATTTGAGATCAATTTGGGTTGTTATACAACTTGTTTAAACCCAACATATTTACATGAATAGGTGTTTTTATTTGAGATTTTGGGTGTACAAGCACTTGCGCTTTTATAAAAAATAGTTAATACATGGATCAGTGGCATCTCCATCTGATGCATGGATAACTCCTAGTCCTAGTTGATGAGTGGATAACTCGTAATTTCTGAGAAATTACTCATTTAACTAGAATAAAGGAAAAACAAAGTAATTGATAGCTTATTAGTGGCACTTAACTTGGTTGTGCTAGTATTATAACTTGTTTTATCTATGACATTTTGCTTTCTAAATTTATTTAAAAAAATTTGCTTTGATGATCAAAATTATCACCAAGAATTTTTCAAATCCATAATCTTAAATAAAAATAACCTAAAAAGAATTTAACAAAAATATCACCACATAAATAAATATAGTAAATTTGAATATAAATTATAACAATGGATTGGTAGGTCGCTTCCATTTCTTAAGGTAAGACGACCTTGATACTATAAAGTATATGTAAACAAAAAGCTTTGGGAGCTGTTTTATCTATGTTGGAAGTTCAAGTACTTAACGCCCAAAGCAAATACAAGAACAAATAACACACAAAATCCTATTGTTACCCCTGCTACCGCTCCCAAAAAGTCATGATGAAACCCAAAATACTCCTTCACGAACTCCTTAACAATTTGCTTCTTTCCATCAGCCAACTCCATCTCATTCTCAAGATCTCCATATTGTGAAACAACCAGTCCATACAACGTCCAAGCCACAGGGCATGCCCAGTAATACCATCTCCACCATATAGGAATCCTCTGCCACAACAACAAAAATTACACAATATTAATCATTACAATATATTTTAGTATTGAACCATTCTGAATAGAAAATTATGTTATAACTTGAAAATAAAAAATGTTACCGTTCGTGGTATGAGGAAGCCGGCAAAGAGATTCCATATCGCATAAAACGCAGAGGAAACGATGGCGGAGATGTTGTGATTGGGCGTCAACGACATTGTCATCATTCCGTAATACGTGAAATATAAGAAGGTGAAGTACGAGAAGAAGAGATACCAGAAGAATTTGGCTGCTTGCCACTCAAAATCCATCATCGCGTAAACCAAAACGCTGTAGATAGCAGCTTGGATGAGAACGTAGGGAAGCTCGATAGCCGCCTACAAGTAAATAGATGCTCACAGTTAAATACAATGAAACAAGAAAAAACAAAAAACGACAGCGAAATTACAAGTAAATAGATGCTCACAGTTAAATACAAGAAAACAAGAAAAAACAAAAAACGACAGCGAATTTTCCTTGGGATTTTAATTTTCTGTGTGCAGACCTGTGCAAAGGCATAAGGTAAAGCAGAATACATTCCAGCAGCCTTTTCTCTATAGTAAACTGTTCTTTCTATTTCAACCAGAGGTTGCACCGAGGACGCATTGTTTACTCCGATCATCAATACCGCCGTGTACATTGAACCCATGGCGTTGAATAGATCTGCCTGCCGAGTCCTGTTACATTCCATTCCAGTGGGAAATCGTTATTTCTTGGAACTTCAATCAAATATGTGCATGTTTGGCAATTATAAAAGGTAAGAACAATAATAATTTAACTGATAGTGGATGTAAGTAAGAAAAATAATTAAGTGGTAGTTGATGCATGGATAACAGTGGTATTTAATGTAAGTATAATAGGGCAGTGGTAGATAACCAGTGTAACTAGAAGAAGACCAGTTATTATACAGACCAAATAACAGATAACAGTTTAACTAGAAGAAGGTTAGGTACTATGCATACATGAAGACCAGACCGAGTAACAGATAACTTGTTCATAGCACTTTTACTTATTAATATTCACTACCCACAAATTAAGTAGCTACCTTGGTTCTTGATACAGTAAAATGGATTACAAGAAGATTGTTTATTCATTGTAAATTCAGAAAATCAATCTTTCCACATCTTTCCACATTCCAAAGTTTTATTTATTTTTATAAGATCCAGGCATACCACAGTTGAATTTATTTTTAGTGGTGAAACAGTAAAATGGATTAAAGAGGGAATGTTTATTCATTATAATTTCAGAGAATCAATACGAGATCATTCCACAGATAAAAGTTTTGCATATTTTTATATCATCCAGACATACCAATCATAACTCTTCTGAAAAGTAAATACTACTCGAATCATTTCACAAATCCATGCACACCAATAATAACTTTTTTGAAAACTAGATAATACCCACCATACTGTATCTAGTGTTTTCAGTTCTGCAAGGAATGCTTAGTTGAGACGGTGAATATAAATAAATATTTTTCTGAGGATGGACCATACTCTGGAGCCTGGATCATACTCACCATACTATAATACTTTTTTAAGTCTGACAATAATCATTTCATGGTTTCCCAAACATTTAAAATTGTTTTCGTGAATTGAGTGTACTTACTTCTTATTTCCCACACGCCAAAAGATGGTACCGAACATTAAGCCACAGATAAATGTAAAGAAAAACCGCACAGCGGTATACTGTGGATTCCGCCAGTAAGACCATCTCTGTTTCCAAAAGCATGCGACACACTGTATAAGGAACGGCTGAGAATATTGCGTGGGGAAGTAGAGGTCCTTTGAACCTGGAGCTGGCGTGCTCAATTCTCTTATGAGAGCTTTGTTACGCCTGCAAATAGATTCAGAGTTAAGTTTCATATTCTTAAAAAATAGAATAGAAAAATTAATTTTATCAGATGATATTATATTATTATAAACTTAAGGATACTAAATCCTTTATATATTCAATCTATTTCATTGTACATTTCAACAAAGATTTGTTTCCCGAGATCTCAGTAAGAGGGCATAAAAAAAGCAAATTAATAGGTCGTTATCCTATACTGCAAATGCTCGTAATGCTTACCGGTATAAGTCCGAGTTCCTATAAATATCTGCAAAATCGACTCCGAGACGGGTTTCAACAGCCAGAGAAGAGACCTCCAACATCCAAGTAGCTGGATTGTACCCATCTTTTATCTTAGGCACTCCATCAATGGACTGTATTCAAAAGTTATTTATCAGAAATCCATCGAAATGTTATTTATTAGGAATTAATCTTATTTCAATCAGAAAAGAAGAATTTCTTAGTAAAACTTATTGATGTAGGTTATTTAATGTTGTTGCAGAGCTGTTATAAACAGTTAGATATCAAATTCAATGGTTCGCAGCAGTTCTAACAACATTACATGAGTTACAACCTTAACTAAGTTGTAATATAACAGTTGGATGTCAAAATCAATAGTTCCCAACAATTCTATAGCTACATTACATGACTAACAGCATTAAATGATCTGCAACATACTAGATATTGACTACCAAATTTCATAACCCTTAACATACCTCGAAGTATTCAACTAGTTTATGAGAGTGACGCCCTAATGGACCTGCGTAGATAACTTGGCCTCCTCTTTTCATCAGAAATAGCTGCAAAATGCAAAGCCCAAGTAATAAGATAAAACTGCAATGTGTTTTAAGAAACTCACCATATGTTACAATTTGTAATTCCTAAATTACCTCGTCGAAGGCTTCAAAGATATCAATGCTAGGCTGATGGATTGTGCAAACAACTGTCCGCCCTGTGTCAACGGTATTTCTAACTGTTCTCATAACTATAGCTGCAGCACGGGCATCCAATCCCGAAGTTGGTTCGTCCATAAATATAATAGAAGGATTGGCCACAAGTTCGACTGCTATAGTCAATCGTTTGCGCTGTTCTGTTGACAGACCAGTTACCCCAGGAAGACCAACAAGAGAATCTCTCAAAGAATTCAATTCCACTAACTCCATTACTTCTTCTACGAATAGCTGCAATCCAATTAGACTTAATTCAACCAACAAGAGCAGAGAAAAAAATTCAAGGAAAGCACGACGACATATATAAGATCACTAACCTTCCTTGTTTCAGTATCAACATCGCTTCCAAGGCGAAGCCATGCAGAATATGTAAGGGATTCGTGAACTGTTACTTGTGGTGAATGAATGTCGTTCTGTTCACAGTACCCTGAGATCCGGGCAAAGGTTTCTTGATTTTTGGGAAAACCAGAAATACTAATGCTGCCCTCTATGTATCCACCTGTTTTCCTTCCAGCCAATACATCCATCAAAGTGGTCTTTCCAGCACCGCTAACTCCCACTAACGCTGTAAGAACACCCGGTCTGAAAGCTCCACTCACACTTCTTAACAACTGCAGCCGGGTTTCTGTAATGCCTTGTTCTTTCATTTCCTGCACAAAGCAAGATTTAGCTATCCACATTTCGTCTTGATGATGACACCATCAATGTACAAATAAGGATAAACAGGTCTACATAAAAGTTAAACAGTTTAGGACTAAGAGCAACCAATTCCAACTCTAGAATGTCAAATATTCTAAAGGGCTACACCCATCGACATTTGAATTAGATTATTTCAGAGAAGAGGCAAACTCCCTATCCCTTAACTAAGCCACAATCGATTTAACATAACATTAAACATACCGCAGGCATGTCGACATAGTAACTAATATCGTCGAAGGCTATAGAGAGAGCTTCAAATGGAAGAACCATGCCCTTTTTGGCCTTCCCGGAATTAGCAGCAGCCGTTGCCCCCAGTCTATCGGATAGAGATCCAGCAGACGATACACTACTTCTCCTCACAATTTCACCTGCACGAGCTGCAACCCATTGCCCATACCACAAACAATTAATCAATAAGCAATACAGAATAATCAGCCTTCCAAATAGATTTAATGTTCATTTCTTTACCTTCGGATGCGGATTCTGCAATGGACTTCCCTTTAGATACTGGACCAGAGCTCAATTCAACCATCATATTTTCTCCTGTCCTATTTGCATGCTTCTCCAGCAAAGCCTCTTCAGACACCACCGCCTGGGCTTTCCCAAGAGCTGCATGAAATTCGATCCATTCATTAAGAAAACGGAAAATTTAATATCATTCTAAGTTGTTCCAACATATATTTGCCAAAAGCACGAGGTAAATTCTCACGTTTGAGGTAGGCTAGCGCGGCAGTAAAGCACACGTTGAAGAGAACCGAGTACCCTAGCAGAGCTGCAATACCAATCCAGTACCAATATCCGTGTGGAAATATACCACGCGAGGTTAGAATATAGACACCTAAGGTCTCACTGCTCAAGTTGGTTGGCTGCAATTCAACATAAAATTTCTCAGTGATTTCAATCGTTTTCTAATAAATCCATTTCGTATAAGATTTTGATTTTTTTTTTAAATTACCTTGTTCCAACTGTGACCCAGGAACTCGTTCACAGAAATCGCATTCTGTCCATACATGAGGGGAGATACCCAGTAACCCCATATCCACCAGCTTTTGATGTCATCTGTTATAAAACAAACTCATTCAGCTTTTGCTTTTGATGTCATTTGTTATAATGACAAATTCATTTAGGATAAATTATCTGTACAGAGGCATTTAGATATTATTTCAGATTTATCTCAGTTTTTAGATTGTTTGATTTGATTAACAAATCTAAGTGTAAATGAATAGATTGTTGAGTTGATTAATAAATCTAAGTGTAAATGAATCAGCTGAGCTTTATGTTTAAATGTTTATTTTAAATTTATGGTTAAATGCTTCATTTCATGGCGGTCTTATCTTGTTATGTTTAAATGTATGTTGTTTAAGATTTAAATAAGCTTGTGGTTAAAGATTATGGTTAAATGCATGTTCATTAAGATTTAAATAAGCTTGTGGTTAAAGAAATTGGTAACAATTGTTTTTGTTTTTTCATATCAATTTTTATTTTTTTAATTAAATAATATTTGTTTTGTGTTTATATTAATATGAATAATGGATATAAAATTATATATTTTAGTCTTTGTTTAATTATTAGTAAAACTCACAAAACTAAATGTCTGGTTGTACCTATCAGGCCACTTTACTTGTGACTATACTAATTTAGTTGACAAACTCTATTAAAATAAACTACACACTCAAATTAATTTAGTTTTTCAATATATGAATAATAAATATAAACTTATATATTTTAGTCTGTCTTTGTTTAACTGCCAACAATATTCTCAAAAGTAAATGTTTAGTGATACCTTTTAGTCTTTCTTTAAAGGCCAACAATATTCACAATACTAAATGTTTAGTTATACCTATCAACATTCACATGCCATGCCGCTTTACTTGTGTCGACAAACTCCATTAGGATAAACTAGACACCCAAATTAATTTAGTTTTTCAATTTTTTTGTTTATAGAGAGAGTTAAATTTAGTTTTTCAATTTTTTTGTTTATATATGGAGTTAGGGCAGTTAGTCAATTCCTTATCTACATACAAGGGCTCTATACACATTCAAACACAGACAAGAAATCTACAAACGTACAGGAAATTGAAATCTGAATTTTGAAAAATGTAAAATATGGTTTGTTTTATATTGAATCTTACGTCTCGAGAGAAGAAATCCACCCAGGAGCAAGACAACCAGCAATGCAAAAGCACCAAATGTGTTAGCTACAATCATGTTCCGACCCAAAGATGCAATGAATCGAAATAGTGAAGTGGCCATCTGATGGACGCAGAATAGCAGCAAAAACTGACGAAACAGCCTGCACAGCAAAACAAGACTAAGCTTTCTGAATAATAAGCTCAAAGCATAATCAACTCAAAGATGCAACCTATGATATCAGTATTCCTCACCTTCCAACTTCCGGGTCGAATCCAATGACATAGTAAGTCATGAATACCCAGATTCCAGACTCCAGAAATGAAATTGGAATTCTCGTCACACAAATAGGTAGTGAATATGCCCAGGAAGGGAAAAACAGAAGGTCTCTTTGCTTGTAAAAAACAGGAAGCTTTTGAATTGTCAGTGAAAGCTCTGCAAACCCATTGAACATGCAGCTGACTAAGCCAAAGAAGATAGCACCCATGTAAATGTTCCCATCGTCTGGCGTGTCATGGTGCATCTTTGTTCGCAGGAACAGTGTCATTGTGATGAAAGCAAGTACTGTCAACTGTTCAATGCATTCATCCAAAAAACTGAAATCAGTCAATACCAGTTACCGAAATCATTCATACATGTGTCAATGTTCCATTTATCAAATTTATCGAAAAATCTTATGGAAAAATCTCTCCCGTCATCCTTGGACAATATTACAGTTCACAAGTCAGATGGGAGTCGGATGGGACATTGAACAATTACATTCCCCGAGGCGCACACATGACATTGGACCAAAAGCCCAGAAGTCATGAAATTATAGATGGACAGGTAGAACTTTAAAACAAAAGAAAAAATCACGCCTCAATCTTCGAAAACTTTAAAATTCAAACCCCCCATTGTTAGTAATTATTAACCCAGACAGATTGAGGCCACCTGACCCATCTGTCTCTCTCTAATTTTACCTTTAAAAAGATTTACGAGCCCATCATCTATCTCCACGTTGCCCAGAAAAGCTTTTGCGAATCTTGAAATTGAATTTGGGAAAGCAAATGTTATGCGTCGTAGAATCGATAACTACCATGTACGATGCTATCAAAGCTGTTGGAGACCATTGATTGTTTACCTGGGTTAAAGCAGATAAGGAAGGCAACTACCTACAGGCCTGGCGGCCCCTGGCCCATCTCCTCTTGGTTGTCATTGTTGGGAATCAAACTCAAGCCATCTACGACCTTTTTTTTTCACTTTTCCAAACCATTAGCTATCCAATAATGTCATCCGGACAAAAGAATCAAAGATGCTTTTCACTTGATTGCACCTTTTCAGGATCCCAGTATCACATGCATGAAAGCTTAATATGACACTAAATCATCTTTCATTGACACTAATTTTGTTTTTTTTTATCATGATCCATCATAGAATCTTAATGGAACAAGTTTTCTGGATCAATATCTAACATAGAATTTTGTTAAAACAAGTTTTCTGTCCATAAAGTTGCAAAAGATTAAAATGGTGAACTTTATTCATAACAAACTTT
Organism: Pseudotsuga menziesii; assembly: GCA_001517045.1. Taxonomy (NCBI): domain Eukaryota; kingdom Viridiplantae; phylum Streptophyta; class Pinopsida; order Pinales; family Pinaceae; genus Pseudotsuga; species Pseudotsuga menziesii. Next base: position 33,089 of record LPNX010633859.1, read on the forward strand.
ATTTAAGATAGTCTAGGTAGATTTGTTCGAATCAGTGACTTTTTTTAATTGAGAGAATGAAAATATATACATCTTACCAATTGAGCTAATCCTTCTTAGAACTGGTCATAAAATTCTCTACACTTTATTGAATTTAAAAAATAATAATAAAAAACAATAAATATATCCATTAACTAAAATATCCCATTTAAAAACTCATACAATCTTTTAAAAAACAATTTTTTTAATTAAAAAAAATGTTAATTCAATTATAATTTTTAACAAATTTAATAATAAAAAAGGTTATATTTTAATTTCTAAACAGTTGGTTGCCTGGCCCAGTGGGTGGAGAATTCCTCGATTGCCCTAAAGACACACACAGCCCACATTATCCCTCTTCATCATGGAGTAGAGATTTTCTTTGACTGGCCTACTAATCCCTTATTTGACCATTGGCCGACATGACAAACTCATGACCATTTTTCCCTCGATTTTATCGCTACCCACGACCAAGATCCTGACAGGGCAATTTTTGCTGTTCGTTACTAGACCTTTACTCTTTACTTTTTGCCTCGTGTCAGCTTTAGTTTGAATAGTAGTGAAGATGGGAAAAGCACGCAAACTATTCTCCTACTTTGTTCACAAATCAGGCAGAAAGTCTAGATCGAAAACTTCTGGTTGAAAATCAGAATATTTTGATTTGCTAAGAGTGTTCATACTGAATTTGAAAGCTAAAACAAACCAACGACACAATTGAAATTGATAGGGGGCATGTACCTGGGACGTCTTAAAGACGTAGACGAAGGAGTTTCTCTTCATTAATAGCCATTCTCTCCAAAAACAGGCCTTGAATAGTTCCTTTTTGTTCACGCCATACCTCGAAGTTGTAAGCGCAGCCGGATGGCTCTTGGTTTTATCGTATGGCCCTGACAACTCCTCCGTCAATCTCAGCCCAACGCGAAACGACTGAAATGCTCCCGCAAATTCCTTCACGGGAACATATCTATACGGCTGATCTTTCAAAGCCCAATATTGCTGTTGATCTTTTCTTGAAGTAACCTGCAAATCAAACACAATCAGAATCGAATCGATACCAGTACGGACCATTCACTGAGTTGTCTATTGGTCAATCGCCCCATTTTCAACTGTGACACTATGAATGTTTAAATTGCAGTTTCCAGTTAATGAAGAGTTGCAGTCTCAAGTTAATGAAGTTGCGGTTTCCAAAATACAAGCAATTTGGGTATTATTTCCATTTTACTTACCTCCTGCAAAAAATCGGCCACACCCTTACGCTCAGGGCACCTGAAACCCATTGATTCAAAGAATTCAAGAACATGCTCTCGGGGTCCCTGATAAACAATCTGACCTTCCGAAAGAAGAACAATGTCATCAAAGAGATCATAAGTTTCCGGGGCTGGTTGCAGCAGCGAAATGAAAGTTGTCCCGTCCAAAACATGAACAGTTTGCCGTAAGCATTTCACAATTTGGAACGTCGTTGAGCTGTCCAGCCCTGTTGATATTTCGTCCATGAACAGAGCCCGGGCGGGGCCAACAAGCATCTCACCTACCCCCATCCAGCCAAACACCCACCGAGTTAATTCAGGTGTTTTTAATTTGAAAATTATTAAGTCAATCTAAATTTGGCACACAACCACTCCACATGAATCACTGCTTTGTGTGTGCCCGCATTATTAGATGTTTTGAATTTAAGATTTGGATCAGATAACTTCAAGTAATCTAATTGTGTAGCTAATAACACTCCACTTTTCGGATTTCTATGACAACGACCATTGAAGAAAGAATCCACTACTATCCGAAACATACCTGTAGTGACACGTTTCTTCTGACCCCCGGAAATCCCTCTTCGCATTTCATCCCCCACCATCGTATCCGCACAAATGTCCAGCCCTAATATCTGTGCACCATAAGCATTCCATCAGAACCCACCTTACAGATGACGATACCTTTTCTCTGTAACAAAAAATAAAAACACTTACTTTTAGTATGTAATCCGTAACAAGGCTCGTCTCTTGACCCTCCAGAGCAACCGCCTGCAATACAAACATGTACTTTACCATTACGAATAGGAAGCAGAACCAGAAGCAAGAATATTTAGAAATAATTGAATAACAGAAATCCTNCTTGCCCCTCCAGAGCAACCGCCTGCAATACAAACATGTACTTTACCATTACGAATAGGAAGCAGAACCAGAAGCAAGAATATTTAGAAATAATTGAATAACAGAAATCCTTGATGAACAGCATTCACACCTTCATAAAAACATCAATATCCCGATCAGGCTTGATGCCAGCCTGTTTTTCTCGCCTCGACAATTCTACCAACATGTCTGTATAGAATTCAATTTCAGTGAAAACAGTGCATTTTTTGAACTATATTACAATCCATTTAAAGTAGCATTATCAAAGAGCATACCATATCTGGTTCCAACCCCTTGGCATCGACCAGAGAAGTCCATAGTTTCTCGCACAGTCATTTCACCAATGTGTAAATCATGTTGGCTAATGTAAGCAGATGTTCTCTGGGGCACGAACTCATCCAGTCTGTGCCCATTGTATGTCACAGAGCCAGATACCTGCAAATAGTGATCAACAGAATCCCCAATTTCAGCCTTTGGTTTACACTGCATTCTCAAAACAATTGGACAATTGTAAAATCAAAGGATGGTACAGGGAGCCCACTCTTAATTCTGAATCCAGCTTGCCAGCCAAAGCCAAGAGTAAAGTAGTTTTGCCCGAACCTGGTGGTCCCAAAAGCAAAGTCATTCTGCAATATCCAAAACACCAAAAAAAAATTAACAATCTTAGCATTCCCAAATAGAATCTTACTGCTGATTTAAAAGGCATGCAAAACCAGCATGCTAAACTCTACCCAGAGATATCTTGCATGAAGCTCAAAGCAATCAGTTGAACCAGCCCACTAATAAAATTGTTTCTATTTGTATATGTTCACCTGCATGGTTTTATGATACCGCTAACATCATGGAGAATCGAAAGGGGTTTCTTTCTGTTTGGGACGATTCTCAACCAGCTTAAAAAAGCCTGCAAAATACCTTTTCCATATAAGAGCAACTCTATCAATTAAACAAAAGACAAAATTCGTCCATTTAATTGACCATACCTCCATCATATTTAAGGTAAAGTTGGGAATGGTAGGCAATGCTCTGCTACCAACATATACATCTGCATCCACATTCAAATGCTCATACCGGACCTCGATCCTGGGTATTTCAATCCCCACTCTGTGTGCATAACCAGTCACCCAAACACATAAAAATCAAGAAACACATAAAAATCAAGAAGCAAGCACATAAAAATCAAGAAGCAAGCACATAAAAATCAAGAAGCACAGTAATATGAAATTTAAAGGAAAGAAGTTATATGGACATCTCCTTACTTACTTGTCGATCCTATTGCGGAGCTTGAGCAGAAAGCGCTCGTTATCTTCATCAGCAATTTTGAGCAATCTGTCGATCAAGAGCCGACGATCTTGAAAGCCGATCTTGGCGACATCAACTTCCTCGTGCTCGCCTGCAACGCTGTGGAGAATCCCCTTGCGGATTCGATCGTAAGTGGGCAATTTCTCTAAGGCCGCCCACTTCAAGGCCTCTTCGTCGTCTATATCATCTCTATCCCTGGATGATCTGGAGAACACATCGTCCCCTCCCCTCCATATTCCTGAAGCGTTGTTGCGCCTGCTTCCCGTCCTCCACATATCAGCAGGCGCCATCGCCATGATTTTTTTACCCCTAAATACAGAGATTGGCGCACACACAAATTTTACAGAGCAATTCGATCGCGGCGTTATTTCATGATACGAGTGGAGGACACGCGATCGCACTGCGATGCGATCCTATGTGAGAAACTACGGCCCACCTGTAGGGAGCTCGCACTTAGCAGTCAGTCTATGTATAGTGGTGAAGAAAAAAATTTGCCTCCTCTCTACGCGTTCGTTCACCACTACATGTATGATCTGAATGAAAAATAAATCGACCTTTTATCTATGCGTTCGGCAAATACACTGTACTTACTGACCGCATAAATAGTGCAACATGCAAAATGCACCTGTACCAAAAATAGCTCATCACAATAGGTCATAAATAGCATACGAATCGAACAGAAATTTTTGCATTTTCATAGCTTTATTATGATTGAAGTTTAGTGTAGGGTGTAATGATGTTTTCAAAAGTTGAGTGGAATTTTATATTCATTTCTATTTTTAACAAAGTTTAGGGTCTTTAAATTGCATTAGAATTTTCTTGCCGATATACTTAATTTATATAACATATTTTTGTAAGATTTAATTTAATTAATTCAAATCGCTATCCACACATCAACTAAGAGTTATCCATACATAAACATCTATTTTTTTAGATAATCCCAATCGACCCAACCCATTAATGATCATTCACAACTAAAGTTCACTGCCGTGAAATTATGTAGCCGCCGGAGTCTCGAACTTTCAGTCCTGGTACCTTTGGCCGGAGTCTCGAACTTTCAGTCCTGGTACCTTCCGGCAATAACTTCTTTGACTTTTTCCGGTATTCCAGCTGGACCTTTGGTTTGTGAATGGGCACTTCATGGTTGGCAACCACGTCATTGCTTGTTGTTTCGAGGAGAATTGAAATAGTGGTTACCACCCACTTCCCGCCCATGTTACCAAACGAACCTCCACCTGTCACGCATCTTGCAAAAATGAGCAATATTCTGGCCTTAACTGCCATCTGGCGGCTTTCTTTTTCTCATCTAACTTCAGAATCTATATTTTATTAAGATTAGACAAAATTTCGATTTCTGTTTCTGGTTAAGAAACTTCCATGAAATATTTGCGCCTGTTCAGCTTTGCAGTTGTGCTTCAGATTGATACGGCACATGATGATATCTGAAAAAGAAAGAAAATTTATGCTTTCAATTTGGTTTTTTTATCTGGTTTGGTCGTTGCACTGCTCTTTCAATGGCCTCCATGTCTGTTATCCTCTGTTTACTGCCAGATTCACGGAGATATTCAGCAACTTTTTGAAGTGATCTATCAATCGTTAATGCCAGGGTTTAACTTTACTACTGTTGTGCAGAGCATCTAAGAGGGCAAACAAGGAAGCTTTTTGGCATTTAATCATTATTTTTTTTTAACCAAAGGGTTTCCAATGTACATTGTAAGAAGTTGTTTGGTATCCAAATCATCAAGTATATTATTTTGGTGAGCCTTTATCCCAGGGGTCGTTTACCTTTTAAGCCTTGTCACAAGTGATCAATAAACAACCAATCAACATAAATTTATTTAAAATCCCATATAATTTATTATAGTTAGAGGGATCAAAACCTTTTTAAAAGTACAAAAACTAAAGTTGATTATCAAAAACAAGTATATTATTAATTAACATAAATTTATTTAAAATCCGGATCTATTAAGTTAGAGGGATCAAAACTTTTTAAAAGTACAAAAACTAAAGTTGATTATCAAAAACAAGTATATTATTAATTAACATAAATTTATTTAAAATCCGGATCTATTAAATTAGAGGGATCAAAACTTTTTAAAAGTACAAAAACTTTGAAAAAAAAAATTATTATCAAGCATATTTATTTGGTGAGCCTCTATCCTAGGGGTCGCCTACCCTTCAAGCCTTGTCACAACAGGCTAATAAACAACTAATCAACAACCAATCAACATAAATCAACATAAATTTATTTAAAATCCAATCTATTATAATTCGAGGAATCAAAACCTTTTTTTAAGTACACAAAATTTTGAAAAAAAAGTTTATTATAAAAAACAAGTATATTATCCATTAAAATAAATTTATTTAAGTTAAATTACAAAAACTTTGAAAAAAAAATTATTATCAAAAACATAATAGGTTTGCATTTCTAAAAATTATCCAAAACATAATAAATCAGGAATTAAAATAAATCTTTATTTATACATCATAAGGAAAAAAAATATTCAAATTTCATTGAACATTATAAAACATCTATATACTTAATACTTTATTTTTATTTTATAAAACATTTATTTACTTAATATTTTATTTTTATTTTAATAATTTTTATGACTCGTAACACGTCAAAGGGTTAACTAAAAAGGTCCTCATGGATAACCGTAGTTCAGGGTGGTGTTCCCTTTTGTACGAATCGTTGAGATCAAAAGTTGTTCACCAACTCACACAGGTAACCACGCACTATAAAACTACATTATATATTAATAGTTATTTTATTTGAAGGACAACCGACGTGTAATTTCATAAAAACAACAATCAACATCTCACATCATGAGCTTAAAACATAGGGGGAGTGAAACACCAACACCACTTGAAAGAAAGAAATTAAGTAAAAAACTCAATTATTCAGCATTGAAAGTGAAATAGCCTTCAAAAAAAATACACTGCTTCTAATTGTAAATATACACTGCACTTCACTTCAATGTATATACAACAAATGTTGGTCTAAGTACTATCATGATAAAGTGTTTAGATATTATGGGATTGAATGCCATTCCAAATCCAATAGTGACTAAGCACTATACTATAACGATCTTAAAAGATAATAAGAATCAATAAAAGGAAAAAATACGGATGTGTATTATCTTTACAATCTATTAAAGTTTTTAATAAAATGCTTTTTTTTTCTTAAAAAAATATAATAATAAAAGATAAATTGTGAAAAAATGGTTACAATAAAAATAAATAAAATCAATTTACTTGGATTTTTTTTTAAATGGATTGAATCTTGACAGACTATAACCATGGAGACTATAAAAATGGATTGAATCCTCACAAACTATCTTTTACTATAACGATGTAAAATATATTTTTAACTTGTAATTTCTCCTAAAATGCAACTATAGATTAGATGAACAAAAAGTTCTTTTATAAAGACAGATTTTCAACTTTTCAAGATGAATGAGATAAGATAATAAAATAATAGTCATTTTGAAAGAACACTCTTCAAAATAGTCATAGTTTCCACGGGATGCATTATAACTACCTCAAAATATAAATGTCAAGTCAACAAGGTGAGTGTGCCCTCCATTAATGCAAAGAGTAGATTAAGAAAGAACCCTCTTTGATTGTGAAATAGAGCAAAAACAACGCAAATAATGTGCATTGTAAAATAATCTATTTTCACAAGTGCACTCTAGATAAATGTATAAAGGTAGTTAATTTCATAAACAGTTACTTTTCCTCAAATCATGAACCCAAAATCATCAACGATTTGAAAAACCATGTGTTGATTTCCCAAAACTGTGTGCCCTCCTTTAATGAAATGTCATGGGTTGAAAGGAAATACCATGGGCCAATACCACCACAACTCCAAACCAAGCCACCACATCCAATGAGAATGCATCCCACCACTCACATGTGTAAGAGATGAGAATTTAATTCCTCCTAGACATTTATGTACACATATATAAATGGAAAAATAACCCCTTTTCACAAGTGCACCCTAGATAATGTGTAAAGGTCGTTAACTTCATAAACAATTACTTTTCTTTAAACCATGAGCCCAAAAATCATTAAAGAATTTGAAAACATGGTTATATTCAATCATCATATACATTGGTTTGTATACATATATAAACTGAAAAATAACCACTCACAAGTGCACCCTAAATAAAGTGTAAAGGTAGTTAACTTCGTAAACAGTGTTTTTCCTTTGAACTATGAGCCAAAAAAATCATCAAAAAAACCATATGTTAATTTCTAAAATGCCATTGATTGGAAGGATAAATGCTAGCCTAATTCCATGTTTCATATCATAATACATCCATTCAAGTGTAAACAAACCTTTAAAAAAAACACAATAAAACATCCCTAATACATGATTAACATTTAAAACTTTAAAAAAACCCTAAGTTGAATTTCCACTCCATAAAATATAATAAATATTAAATAATTTTATCAAAATTAAACTATATTGCTCATTAAAACTCCTAACCATTCACACATACATACATACATACATCATCCAACACCTCCATGCAAACCATCCTAACATCCACCTAACCCAAAAAAACATCTCTAACCCAAATCCCAAATATAAACCTCATATATGAGATGTAACACATTCTTATCCAGTAGTGAGTCTAATCTAGAAACACTTAAAAATTATCAAACCTAAAATATTTATAAAAATTAATTTAATCTTCCTCCAAATCCAAGACCATATTCTTAGCCAATTCAACTAATTTGAAAGGGATATTCTATTTAGTATTCAAGTACCCAAGGCCGACTACCATGTGGCATTCTCTAAAAAAAACCTCCACATGTATGTTTTCAATTTTCAATGACTTTGATTTTTATTACGTTAATAATGCCTTCAATGACTTTGATTTTTATTACGTTAATAATACCATGTGGCAGAAATATATCAATTTGTGTACTAAAAAGCTAAACAATGTTCGCATCATTGTTGCCATGTGGTATCCTCTAAGACTACAACGCATCTCCTCCACCTTTCTTTTGGACACAAACCTCATTATTTGTCCTCTTATTATGCTGATGTGATGCTCTCTTATTTTTCTAAATCTACTTCTAAGGCATCCCACAAACGTAATAGTTTATTAAATTGAGCTATGAATGTTGTTGAGTATGCCTTAAGATTTTTTTGGTGCATATTGAGATAGGGAGTGATCCCTTTAGTGAGGTAATTAATATGCAATTGCAACTATGAAGCAAAGTTGGTTATGGTTTCATCTCAAATACAATTAAGCAAAGTTGGTTATGGTTTTATCTCAAATACATTTTTATATGTAATATAGAATTGCAACTAAGAAGTAGAGTTGGTTATGGTTTTATTTCAAAGACATTTTTATCACTAGGTGGATCCAATTTCATGGTTTATTTATAATCAAATGTGTTTATGGTTTTATCTTGAAATAGAAAGTGATTCCTTTATTAAAGTAAGTACTAATAATTGCAATTAAGAAACAAAGTCATTTATGGTTTCATCTTAGAGACATTCTTATCACTTGGTGGATCCAAGTCCTTGGCCTGTTTTGGGTTCACTTGGAGCTTTGGGAATCACCATTAGAGGAAGTTATGTACATGCACCCATTTATAAGGGGTAGTTCATATATTCTCAAATCCTCTAGATTTGAAGGACAATAATAATATGGGTTATTTTAGGTCTATAAAGAGAATTATGCTAACTAATGCACAAGGAATCCTATCAATTCAGCCTTTTGGGCCTCAAAAGCATTATAGAAATTAGTGAAATCTTGTTTGGAATCCAAAAATATTGGATTTTTTTCCTAAAGAAAATATTCCTCGACTTGTCAAGTTGATGTGCACCATATTTCCACATAGTTTCTAATAAAGATGAGACATGTCTATTTAGTCTCCTTGTTTGTGTCACCATGATCATTTGGTGCAACATGATTGGTCCATAAACTGATAAGCAAGTGATGTGATATGGTGTCCTCTAAACGTGCCATGTGTCTCTCTAATTTTTCTTTAAATGAGTTTCATGTGGAAGAGTCACATGTCACCAAGAATATTCCCTTGTTTGTACATCCAACTACTTAAGTCTTCAAACCCATTAGTTGTTATAAGATTTGAAATGGTATCAAATGTACTTTTGGACTGATGTTGGGTTTGTGGACAAAATTGTGTAGCTAGTAACACAAAAGTAACATATTCTACCTAGTGGCTCAAACTCAAAAACATTAAAAGAAGTGTTGAGTACACCATTTGGTCCATAAAATGACTTGTACTAGCCAAAACATGAGAAGCAAAATGTGCCCACCTAAACATACCCAAAACATTATAAAATTCATTGAAATACCCTTTTCAAATCTAAAATGCCAAAACACTTAGAAGTATTTCAAAAATGTACAATGTCTCACCTTGTTGATGATGGCGTGGAAACTAACATGGAACCCATCGATTGGGCTATGTGTAGTGCAATACCTTGCCACCTAGAAAATGAAGATGTCACCTTGCCATGTGGAAAATTTTGGTCAGTTCACATTTGTTGTTAACTCAATATGTTGGCATCATCATGCTGACATGGAATCCTAGGAAGTGCCACATGGCACTTAGTCTTTTCCCTCATAAAATTGAGTTGGCCCTACAAATTGTTGACTTGGATGCTTACTTAGAAATTGATGACATCATCAAGCATTCGAAGGTACCTAAAACACCAATCTTTAAATTCACCCACATGTCCAAAGCCAAAATTTCTTTAAAGTGCTCTTTAATCAAGGGTTGGGTTTGAGAAGGAAGTTATGTAGCAGATAGAGCACAAGGCCCAAAATAAACTAAGTCTTATAGATCCAAAATCGGTTTAAAACTCAATTGAAAATCTTAAACCCATGAAGTTTGTGTAAGGTTTAATTTGAGTTTGTGAAAGGTTTAATTTTGGTCAGATCCATGGATATGGAAGAAGATTCGATGGATTATGGCTCCTTTGGATATCATTACTTGTTATCCTACCCGACCATTTTTAGAACTCATGGTAAACAAGTTGAGGCTTGGCAGTGTTTAAGGGACTTCAATGCTGACATTAAGGTTACTAAAGAGGTTAAAAATTCTGACATACGGATTCCAGATTGATCTTTGTGGAAGTTTGGTGTGGGTAAGGGTGTGGACCCTAATATCTGCTCTCCTTTACTCCCCTTGAGTCGGACTTCATTTCCTGCTCCGAATCCAGTCTAGAAAACTGGAAGTGTCCATTCAAACCAAGAGACAGAATCCCCTTCAACTGAGGTGAACCCCACTGGTGTCTCCAACCCAACTAAAAGGAAACATAAATCCAAGTGTCTCAAAGCAAGGGCTGACAAGATCAAACTGGTTCTAAGGTAGGATGTAGGGTTATACCTAATTGTGATCTTAGGTCAAAATCCCTAATTGATCAACTCATGCCATAAACATGAATAATGTCCTCCATGAATACTTGGTTGAAATCAAACTGGAAGTGTATTATAGGCTAAGTTACTCGATTATGTATCTTACTCAAGGGATGGTTGTGTTTTGAGTTTATATTCAAGGAAGACTTGGAATAAATTTCCTCGAGGGTTTGGCTCTAGGGGCCCTCCAGTATCCTACTCAAAATCCTACTAAAAAAATGGTATCCTTCCTTCAACCCAAGTCATGAACCACTTATAGTTCAACAGGATGGATCCTTCTTCCAATCTTACCAATTGAATTATGGATGGAGGAGGTACTGAGGAACCATATCCAAACTCTTGGGGAAATTCATAATAGCAAAAGACAATCTGGGCTCAACCCAGGATAAAATGGTTTCTAAAGTCTTGGTTGAACTAGAACTATCTAAAGTTATTCTAGATGAAATTGAGTTTGAATGGTACTGAGGTACTTTCAGACAATTTTTCTACTAATCAAAATTTCCATTTCGATGCACCTCATGTCATGAGGCAGGAAAAATCAAAGCGAACTACCCTGTAGAAACCATTATGACAACTAAAAAAAGTCTAGGTCAAAAAACCTTTGGTCACTTATTAGTAGAGGAGTTCCTCTTATGCTCATTGAACAACATCATAATGTCCAACCCATCACCAAAAAAACAAGGTATGCCCTCCTCTAGTTTTATAGCTTAGTCTCCTATAATCGAAGTCAACCTAGACCCTCCTTCTGCAATCAGACCCTTTGGTGATAGGACTGAGGTTAGTGAGGGCCTGATCTCGTCCCCCCTAACTTTTAAAGTGTTTGAATTATTATGTCATTGATCTTTAGGAAATGAGTGCAATTGAATTGTATTATTATGCAGTGTAATGGAATGATAAAATCCACACCGAACAAGACAAATTTCACAGGAAATGGGTAAGAATTGCTCCGTATAATTACCGTATAAAATTTATTAGTTCCAGCAGTATACATGAATGTTACATAAAGGAGAATTCAAATCATGTGGATAGGATTCAAATCTACCAACTCAAGACTGACTGACTGGCTAACTAGAAGTGTCTAAATCACTATCGAATCTCACTAGTCTAACCCTAGATGTCTAATTTAGTCTCTTAATCAGTTAAACCAGTTAAACTAATGTGGTAGGTGAGAATAGGTGCCTACCCTCATGCAGCCATGAAATACTGGCACTAACTGAACTAGAGGACATCTAACTGAATGTAATTGGAGCATAAATTAGCTTAACTAGTTACTAACTACCAACAACTGAAGGAGGTTGGCGGTGGCACTCCCAATGGCTCCTAACTTGTAGGGATTGGTCTCAGAGGCACATAAACTGATGCATGAACATGCAATCAGTGGCAGTTAACCTCTATATGTGTTCCCCACACTCTAGTGACTGGATACTGGTGGCACCAATAGCCTAAGTGGACCCAATATTAATTAATGACTCCTAAGTTAGGAAAATATAATCTAATAGACTAAGTATTGGATAAGGGAGGGTTATAAATCCTAACCCCCCCCTGAATCCTAACTTGGACAACTGTGGGCCTGGAAACAAGGCCAAAAGTCACCCATTACAATCTAAAAGAATTAAAAAATGATGCTTATTAAACCGAGGAAATGGGGGAAAACCTCATGGGAAAAAACCCCCCTCAAGATAAGTAGGAACATGAAATACAAGCTATTTTTAGGAGAAAAATATTCCTCTTTCGGAAATAACTTGCAAAAAATCTGCTGCAATTTGCAGCACTGTGCAGCAGCATCCTGAAGTTGTGCATGCAAACCTCTCCAAACTAATGACTATGTTTGGAGGAATTTTTCTCTTTGGAAGAAGAAGAAAATGCTCAACTAAATCAGGAACATAGACAATTGCAAGATGAAAAATGGACCCATGTAGAGCAACTAAGATCAACTGATGAGAGAGAAAAAGTGCTTGATAATTTGAACCATCTGAGGAAAACCCAAGAAAATGATATATTGCATCCTTTAACATCAAACCATGTGAGGTAAAATAATCTCCAAGTGTTAGAAGCAAGAAAACAAGCGAATGCAGAATGTCTCCATCTTTAGTAGTTCTGTGAGGAGATGAGCATGTGATCAAATAGATAGGTAGAGAAACCCTGGGAATATGGAGGGAGAATGCTTGAGCTCCATAATCTGATATAGCTTCAAAAATAACCAATGATCTACAAAATATAATATAGCAAACTCATAAGAGAAAACTAACATCAAATCCCCAGCAACAATTTTGAAAGAGACTTGTGGTACTTGTTTTTTCACACCAAAATTGACGAGAACAACTACAAGCATTACTGGAAGCTCTTGGAAATTAAAACTTGAACCAAATAAGATCATATCATATCCAAATAATCTCATATCATATCCAAGAGTGTGGAACAAATCCATGTGCTCCACCAAGATGGTAGATGCACAAATTCTCCTTCTTCAAAACTCTGAGTATTGGTGCATTCAATCATGTAGGAATTTCCTGGAAACTCAAGATCATTGAGAGTGAATGGATCACTCCTAAAATCTGATATTCTTTCCAAAATATCCAAAAATTCACAAAATATAATATCAGCAAATTCATGAGAGAAAACTAACATCAAATCTCCAACAACAATTTTGAAAGATACTTTTGGTACTTGATTTTTCACACCAAAATTGATGAGAACAACTATAAGTATTACGGGAGGCTCTTGAAACTTAAAACTTGAACCAAATAAGATCATATCATATCCAAATAAGTTCATATCAGATCCAAGAGTGTGGAACAATGGTTCCAAGTGCTCCACCGAGATGGTAGATGCACAATTTTCTCCTTCTTCAACAAAACTCGAGTATTGGTGCATGAAATCATGTAGGAATTTTTTGGAAGCTCTAGATCAATTAGAGTGAATGGATCACTCCTACAATCTGATATTATTTCCAAAAAAATCCAAAGTATTACTTTGCTACACACCAGTAGCAACATTAGAGAGAGAGAAATTGAATTCCTCTTCATTTTATGAAGCAATCACTAGTGAACTATGCACAAAATTTAAAATAGAAGAATCACTGGAGAATGTTTGCATAGAATGGAAGGAGAGTTTTTCTTCAATAAAAGAGATTCAAATGTCTTCTTCTTGATCAGCCATATGATAATATGAGATATCATAGATCTCATAAACTTCCGAAGCAGAAGGAGAAGGAGTCACTCCAAGGAGACTTCAATTCGAATTGACTATGTGGAAGATTGTGCTTCTTCTTCATCTTGAACAACTTCATCAGAGAGAATAGAGGCTGAGACTTTTGAATAAAGAACTCTTTTGGTGTTGGGTGTGCTCTCCAAATTTCTATAATGATCCTCATTGTGATTTCCAAAGGTTCTATCCAATTCCGTCTAGAGATCCTTTAGGTATTCAACAGAATCAATAAGGTAGTGCAGGCTTGGAGAAAAGGCCAGACATATTGTTCCAAAATCTCTATCACCGTCATTTAGCCAGTCATTCTCATCTTAATAAGACTCTGCACCAAGTCCAATAGATACGTCATAGAGACCTTGTCTCTTTAGAGATGAAATCATCTTCAATACAATTTTGAATATCCTGTGAATGGAGTAAGAAGAGGAACTGATAATATCGAATCCATATGAAGTTGTACCTGCAAAATATCACTACAAAACCAAAAACAATTCGCAATCTATCAGAATAAATCCTTCCATCTCAACATGTACACTTTCTCAGGGTCCGTCACACCTGCAAAGGCTTCTTTGAACGAATCCAGAGTTAGCAATGCACACTTTACGGGACTTATGTGGAAACCCAGTTGTTTCTGGTGTACAATGGATATAGGATAGACTTGTTGTATGCCTAAGTAGGATATGATACCATGTTTTAATTATTGTTACATTGATCTTCAGGAAATGAGTGCAATTGAATTGTATTATTATGCAATGTAATGAATGAAAAATACACACTGAACAAGACAAATTTCACAGGAAATGGATAAGAATTGCTTAGTATAATTACAATATAAACTTTAATAATTCCAACAATATACATGAATGTTACATAAAGGATAATTCGAATCATGTGTATAGGATTCTAATCTACTAACTCAAGACTGGTTGACTGGCTAACTAGAAGTGTCTAAATCACTATCGGAGCTCAATAGTCTAACTCCAGATGTCTAATTTAGTCTCTCAATCAATTAAACCAGTTAAATTGATGTGGTAGGTGAGAATAAGTGCCTACCCTCATGCAACCATGCAATAATAGCACTAACTGAATTGGAGGACATCTCACTGAATGTAAATGGAGCATAACTTAGCTTAACTAGTTACCAACTACCAACAACTGAAGGAGGTTGGTGGTGGAATTCCCAGTGGCTCCTAAATTGTAGGGATTGGTCTCAGAGGCACATAAACTAATGCATGAACATGAAGTCAGTGGTAGTTAACCTCTATATGTGTTCCCCACACTCTAGTGACCGGATACTGGTGGCACCAATAGCCTAAGTGGACCCAATGGTACTAATGGACCCAATATTAATTAATGACTCCTAAGTTAGGAAAATATAATCTAATATACTAAGTATTGGACAAGGGGGGATTATAAATCCTAACATAAAGAAGGAAATGAACTCTTGTTTAATCGGTTCCTCGAAAAGTTCTAGTCCAATCAAGTATGCTAAAAAGACATAAATCTCTTTGAACTATATGTTAAGGTCCAAGGAAGTTGTGGATATAGAAGATACAAGTGAAGTAGAAGGAGGCCTTGTGACTTCAACCAACCTAGTGGGTCTTTTAGGAAGGAAATCATTTATGTCCAAGGAAAAAAAATCTTCATTGGTAGTATTGGAAGGAAAGCAACCGATAATAAACAAGGTTCTTGGAGCAGGTAACCCCCCCAATTTTTTTTCTTAATGATGGGTCTCTCCCTTAACATTATGGGGTTGGGGAGGTACCCTACAAAATGAGCCCTCAATTGGTTTCTTACTATTTAAAGTCAAGATGTTCTTCTATTACAAGAATATATGTGCTCTAGAGCCAAGCCGATAAAAATCTTGGATTTTATTCTTCCAAATTGGAATGTCAGCTCTATTGATTCAAATGGACACTCAAGGGGGTTAGTGTATGACTGAGGTCATTTGTTTAACATGGTATCTTCTTCCACCTTTGGCATACTAGGCATCCTTATCGAAGGTGAATCGCAAGATAGAAGAAAGCATTTCAGAATCATTAATCTATATGGACCCTTCAGTGACAATAAATTCTTTTGGGAAAATATTAAAGATCAGGGGCCTTTGGCCAGGGAAAACTAATTCTTGGAGGTGATATCAACTTAACACTTTCCCCAAGAGTAGTGTGGGGATTTCTTCCAAGTCATATCATTTATCATAGTTCTTCATTAATCTATTTGAATACCTCAAACTTGTTGACATCGAACCTGTCAAGATTGTCCCATCTTGGAGAAATAGTCATGAGGGAATCATTGGCATCTATAAATGACTAGATTGGTTTCTAACATCAGAAAATTTACTTGAAGACATTTCCCATTACAAAACTTGGATTCGAGAAGGAAGAGGCTTGAACCACAACCCCTTTTTGTTTTGTATTGATGCAAGATCAAAGAATCCCCCAACCCCTTTTAATTTCAACCACTCATGGTTGAAAGATGATGAATATAAATATTTAGTCTCCTCTAATTGGGACCATTTTGATCCCAACGGTGGAGACACTACCATGTTCCAGTTTATGCATGATTTAAAAAAGATCAAGAAGTTGATTATGGAGTGTGCCTCTAACAAACAAAAGGAAATATTATTAGATCCATAGGTGGTGGAACGATATTTGACTTCCCTTCATGAACTAAACCTTACAGGGATCTTTGTTGAGCAATAAATGATCCTCCTAAGATACCCAGAAGAAAGAAAAAACATTTATTGGAACTCAAAGAGTTTTCTTAGTGCTTGAAAAGTAGAGAAATTTGGTTGGCCGAGGGAGACAAGAATACAAAAAAAAATCACCACTTTTCCACTTACAAGAAATCAACTCACATAATTTGGGAAATAAGTAGAACACATGGAAGCAAAGCCTCCTCATTTGAAGACATTTCCTCTACACTTGTAGATTACCTTCAAGGTTTGTGCTCTAAGTCTGAGGTTTCTAGCATTGAAGTTCAATTGAAAATAGTAAGATTGTTTCCAAGAATCATAGATCAAGATGACCAAGCATAATTAGAAACCGCAATATCCAAGGAATAATTGAAAGTTGTTTTATGTTCTTTTAAAAAGGAAAAAAATCATGTACCAAATGGTTGGTCTATTAGTGGTGTTTTTATATCTGTCGGAGAATGACATGCACCAAGTTGTAAAGGAAGCTCAATTATCTGGATCTGTCTTGGGACGAATTAATTATACTTTCCTGCATCTTATACAAAAAAGAATGAACATGTCACCTTTGGGGATTTTAGGCCCATTTCCATGTGTAATGTGCTATACAAGACTATTGTGAAAATCATAGCTAATCGAATAAATCCCTCTCTCCCATATAATCTCTGAGGAACAATTTGGGTTGTTAACAACAAACAAATTCATGATTATTTTTGGGTTGCACAAGAAATATTGCACTTCCTAAAGACTAATAAACTAGCAGGGGCAGTCTTAAAAATAGACCTTTACAAAGCACTTGATAAAGTTAACTAGTTGTTTTTAAGATTAGTTTTGCTCCAAATTGGCTTTGTTCTGTCTATTGTAAAATGGACCATGGGACATCTTTCTTCATCCTCTTTTGTTGTATTAGTTAATGGCTCCCCTTCAAGTTTCTTTAAGGATTCCAAGAGACTTTGACATGGATGTCCCTTGTCTCCTTATCTAGTTCTTTTAATTGCATAAGGGCTTGGAAGATTAATAAATAATGATAGAAGAGAATGCTTGGTTACAGAAATTAAAGTGACAAACATTGTATCTCTCACTCGTCTATTTTTTGTAGATGATATTCTATAATTTGGCAAGGGAAATCTCTGAGACTATAACGCCTTCAAGAACTCCTTTGATACATTATGTAGTGCCACTGGTATGGAAATGAATCTAGGAAATCACAAGTACTTTTCAATACTTTAATTCATGGCTTCAAAGATCAGATATCTCACTTGTTTCTTGTTCCCTTAGGTCCCTTGGATCAAGGATTGAAATGCCTTGGGTTTTCTTAAAACCATCTTCATATAGTTATGAGGATTGGTTATGTCTTTACATGAATATTGAGGCAAGGATTTCCAGTTGGTGTTTTTGTTGGTTATCATGTGGTTGGGTACTTGTTCTTGTAAAATTTGTATTGGAAAGCATTCCTATATATGGGATCTCCATTGCCTTCATTCCCAAAGGACTCCTTGAAAAAATAAGAAAAATTGTTTTTTGTTTTTTCTGGATGGGAAGGAAAAATAAGGAAGCTATCCCAATAGTTAAATGGTCTACCCTTGCAAAAACTAAAGACCGAGGTGGATGGGGGATCAAGCACATTCACAAATTTATCCAAGCTTTAGGATCTAAGAGTTTTAGTGACTTTTGTTCAATAATGACCTCTAGGGAACCATAATGAAAAAAATATTTGCAAGATCTGTAACTCGAGGAATGGATTCAATCTAATCCAAAATCAACCAAAAGGCCATCAAATGTTTGGAGGTGTATGGTTAAGGCCTTCATGGTGTTGGGAAGGTGGAATGCCTCGAGAATTGGTAAGGCATACAAGATGCACTTGGGCATTGATCCTTGGGTAGGATTATTAGGGAACTACAAGTTAGTAGAACCCTTAAGGAAGCTCCTTCAGGTTTAGGGATTCACTAGACTGAGGGATGCTACTACCAATGGCCCTAATCGATATGGAATCCATTCTTGGCTCTTTGTTGAGGATATACAACTCCATGGGCCCATGATGGACGAATGGGACAAGTATATTGAATTTCTCTTGCACCGTGTGATTACTCTTCATAATCGTAACAATGAACTATTATGGTCTTGGAACGAGTCAACATAGAGGTTGGATGCTAAAATTTCTTAATATGGAGATTGGAATGTCCCCTAAATATTAAATTCTTTGTTTGGCGGGATCACCATGTTTAAAAAAATATTGACTTGGGACAGCTACCATAAGAGGAATTGGAGTTGTCGTAACATTTTCATATTATGTAAAACCGAAGTCGAATTAGTGGATCGCATGTTTATCTCCTTCTCTTTCTCTAAAATTGTTTGGCATGATATTCTTCTCTCTTGCAACTATCAAGGTTCATGGGATAAGGAAAAATCGATTACCTGTTATGAAGCATGGAACCAAGATTTGAATTTAAGATCCTTTCTATACCTTCCCTACTACATGTTCTAGTGACTCTGGAACACTCGCAATAAAATGTTATTTGAAGATAGGTATTGAGTTCCATATCAGCTCTCCTATAAAATATAATCAACATTTAAAGAAGGGGGCATGCCTGTAGCACAACAAAGGGTTCTTAGGAAACCAAATATAAACCACAATCATGCTTGGTGTTTTTTAATGGAGCTCAACAAGGTACACCATGATCTTGTGCAGTAGGTGCATTCCTTTATCTCAATAAATCTCATTTCTACACACTGAGACTGGGAGTTGGAGAAGGGATCAACAACAGGGATGAAATTTATGTGCTCTAGATCCTTTTGAATTTTTCTATTGAGAAAGAAATATGAGTCTTTCAAGTCTGGATATTCAAAGCTATTGGTGGAACAGTGCAACAACAAGTGTTCAATCACAAACTTATACCTCTCCCTAATCCATGATAGGGTTAAAGAAGCTATTGCAACTTTTCATTCCATCTCCTTTAAACACGTCTATAGGGAATTCAATTCTATTGTGGATTCCTTATCCAACAATGCTCTAAATATTCTAGCCGGAACACTACAAACTTGGGAGCACAAAGATGGCATGATCCTTCCCATAGTGGAATCCTTGATGAGGTAAAAAAATAGGTAGGTTAATATTCTTTATGTCTGTCATTTCACGATTCATCCCTAGGGATTATCCCAAAGTATAGAAAGAGCAAAGCATACAATCCTATAGGAAGTTTCAATTCAACGTAATTTATTTTCTAGATAGTAGGGACAACATGGCCAATTGTATTCCAATAGTTAACTCCCTAATGATCTTATGAACAGATGGAATGTTTTGACTGACTGGGAGTTCAGAACAAGATCGTAGGTGGATATTTTTTGTCTTCCATCCTACATTACAATCATGAGAGGTTTCCTAAATATAATATTCCTATGTTAGTATGAGCAGAGAAAGCATTCCTGTAGGAAATCTTAACTCAATGTAAGTTAATTTCTCGAAAGAAGCGACACCATTCAAATTTTGACAGTCAACACCCGACTACCCTTTGGTTAAATGGAATTCTTTGATTGACTATGTGGGACAAGACCGATCTATGTATATTTTGATTTCTTAGAAATAACAAATATAAGCTTTTTACAGGGGAAACAATATATAACACTATGAAACTCAAGCCTTCAACCAATTACCTCTCTCATGTCAAAAAATATTATACAACCCCACTAACCAACAATCCATCAAACAACCTTGAACATGAAAAGGAAATTAAATATAGATTGTTTACTCCTCAATGAAGTGTCAAAGCACTTAACCAATGAAGCATGCACTCACTTTACCAACATGGAAATACCATATGATCAAAGCTTGGAAATCAACAAGGACTAGAATAGACTACATGAATCAAAACTCAAAATCAGTGGTTGCCAAAATTTTGAGTAACCATTCAATACCTCGAGTCATGTTATGTGAGTCACTTATCCATTTTCATTTTGCATCATGCCATGGTTGGCCTTCATATCAATGATGATACTTAATTATATAAGTGTTTTTAAATTTATTTAATTATCTAGTTCTGGGGTATTAAGTCAATCTCTACCATTTCAAAGTTTCTAAGCTTTTGACTTCAATATTGGGTAAGGAAATAATACATAAAACATTTAAGATCGTGTACTTGTAGATTAAGAAAAGAAGTTCATGAGGCTTGGGTTTGACCATTTGTCTTTGGGTCCATACTTTTCTTTTGCCCCACCTTTTTGGACTTATCTTTTTGCCTTGCATTGGACCACTATTTGGTTGTTCTGTCTATCATACTTTCTCTTTGGGACCTTCTCGATTGACCTATAGGTTGCTACTTTGTTGTTGGTCTTCTTTTGGTTACAAGCTGTTCTTTGTACTATGGCTATGTTCCTATGACCGCTTCTAGCGTATACATATGTGTATTATGTTGTCTACCACTTCATATACTTCCATAAAGTATAGTTATTTTTCATGAAAACAAAAATTTAAGAAAATTAATTATAGTTTATATTAACATATATTTAATTAAAAATCGAGAAAAATCAAATTCCTTAAAATTGTATATTAAAAATATAATCTCTTTTAATAAATCTTCACTTTATATATATTGATATCATCAACTATAATATTAATTCTATTATACAAACATAAAATATTTACACATATTATGCATTACGTTAAGATTACACGTACTCAATTATATATATACAATATGGAAAGGGATTCTACCATTATATGTTTTCAACCATATTAATAATACGATGAATTTTCATAATCTTGACCTTAATAATGAAAAGAAGGTTAGAATTATTGAAAGAACTTCTACATTTGAATTATTTTCATGTAAATTCATGTCATAATCGCATAAATATTATTATCCATTACAAAAATTTCTATATCAACTTTTTATTTTAATATATAAAAAAAAATTCATAATATCAATGATATTATAATATTAAATTCAATTTTTATTTATGAAATAAAATTATATAATACACCTAATTAAAAAACACATAAATATAAATAGATATCCAACAAGTTCATATATGTAATGTAAAGTATGCTCATAGATGTAATGTAAAGTGTTGTGATTGAAAATACTAATGAGATTTGATAATGTATTGCTTAAATGATATGATATGACAAGATTGAAATGACATGGGGTTGTTGGTTGTGCATAGTGTTAAATGTTATTTATGTATGTTTGATAAGAAAAAAACAAAGATCTCAACAAAGATGATAGACGCAACTTCGACAATATAATAAAGCATGACAATGCATGTAGTTGTTTGTTTGTTACGTGCACTGTGTTAAATATTCTTAACACAAATAATATATGCACCTTATGAATTTATGATAAAGTATTAAAGAGTATGGATACTAATGACATTAAAAAGAACATTTTACACTTTTCGTGATCATTACAATGGAAGCTCCAAAATATTATTATGTATAGTCTTAACTTTGTAGAAAAGGTTAAATAATGTTAGTTATTAATATATGAAGATTTTGTTAAGTTAGTTATGTTTTGTTAGTCGATATAAATAAAAAATATAAATTATATATTGATTTAAATAAAATATAAAAATAATTAAATAAGCATAAATTTGTTTTAAACTCGGATTTATCAAGCATTGAGAGGGATTTAATTTCTTGAGGTGTACATTTTTTTACCATTTGGATCTCTCTCGGTATTTCATAGATCTCGGTTTAAAATGGATCTATGCTAGTTTTATTTTTTTATTTTTTTATTTTTTTATTTAAGTCGATATGAATTTATATATATATATATTTTTTATTTTTTAATATTTTTATTTATGTCGGCTAGCATAATGTGACAGTATCTTCCCCATACTAGGTTGGAGAGCACCTCGCTTCACTCTGTGCAATAAATAAGAAGAAACATGAAAGAGCACTTAAAATGTGAAGATGTGTTTTGCAAACAAGTTATGATATAATATTTATATATAAGGATTATTAGAATTAATATGAGATGTTTTTAAAATGTTGGTTTTGTGAAATTAATTTTTTAATGGACAAAATTTCTTCTACACGATAACTAATATTTCTCCTTAGTTGCACGTTCTAGCCTTCTCCAAGCCATGATCGGTTTCTCATGTCCCTTATGCCCTTGAGTATCTTCCCTCCTCTTTGCAATATTGACCCCTCCCTTTATAGTCCTTCTTCTTTGTCTTGGAATTTTGTAGGATTCCTATGGTGGTCATGACTGCTCCTTTGATCTCTTCAAAAGCTCCTTCTTGATATATTTTTGTGCTCAACTCAATCTCCCCTCCTGTTTTAGTTGGGCCTCTTTCAAGGACATGGTAAACCATGGCGGAAACCATTTCCCTCCCTCTTGGCCCTTGGTTCATGAGGCTCCATCAATTTCCATCCCCATCACCCAAGATGCCCTTGATTATTCATATTTTTTCAGTGCTCATAATTTAATATGTAGATTCATGAATCTATAACCTCACTTGGTTGATTTGCATGATTATATTTCATCTGAATGGAATCTCTTAATTAAGGTGGATGCTTTCATCTTTCCTTGTGTAAAAACCTTTTTATATTGTGCGGTTTGATTTTGTTGAGGACATAGATTTTATTGTAAGATCTAGCCCTTGGTTTTAGGGTTGCTTAGGCCTCTACATGAATATTTAGACTCCATCTTTCAATGCTTCATCAAACTCTCTTGGAATTGCCCTTAGTAAGTTTTATTGCATAGGTCTTGAATCAAAGAATTGTTTCACTACACTGACTTGTGTTTGAATATGCATAGAAACCAATTTCAACAAAGTCTTTTGGAAGAAATATATATGGTAGGAAAATATTATTTATGAACCCAAAAGTTGGACTATGAGCAGGTCTTGTTTCGTTGTAGAGTCTGTTTTGAAGAAGGGCATTTAACAGAGCACTATCCAAAATCTACAAAGATTAGAATATATAGGAGATCTCAGTGAAAGCCCACTTGGTGAATTGATGCAAAGGAGGAGCACCAATTTATCAACAAATAAGAGTCATAGGGTCATAATTCCCCTAATGAAGCTTCTCCCAAGAATATCCACTAGGGAAATAAGAGTGATTATCCTCTTTTAGAAGGAAAAACCATGGCGTAGGACTCATATCCTCTCTTTCTAAAGAAAGAAATAGCTCTTCCCCCTTCTATTGCAGGCCTCAACTCAAGCATAACGAGAATTGGGTATACCAAGTACAAGTAGATGATTTAATTCCTGAGGAGGATGCCACTATTCGAAAAACCTTCAACTTTGTAATTGCAAATTTTGTTCTCTAAGGATCTTCCATTCTCTTGAATTTAGAGCAATGTTCCATCTCACTTAACTACTCAATGAATGTCTTTTCCTTCAAACTTCTATCATAGAAAATAACTTCAACTCTAATTCCCCTTTTATTTATCAAGGAGGCTTATCAACTATGTTGCATCATTTTCCCCTTCTTATTCATTCATTCATTCATTCATTCATTCTTCTTCTTCTTCTAGTACGAGTTAAGAGTTAGTCTCTTTAGCTAATCCACATTGTTTGGTTTCCAACTCTTTTTTTTCCATTGAATTCCAACTATTCTCTACTCATGTAATGCTCTTTAACCCTTAAACTTAGAATACAACCAGGTATACAAAGATTTGTAATGCAAAAAACAAGAAATTATAGTGCAAACTAGCAAACTCACAAAGACAATTGAAATGTAATGCTGCAAAATAAACCATTATATTTGATAGTCCAATAGAAAGAAATTATGTTCACTTTCCTCTTAATCAAGGGAAACCTTTCACTTGAGATAAGATCCAAATACAACAATACATAGTGTGCTAGCTCTTTAAATAGGCTTCCAATAGCCAAAACCCTAACTATTTGTGGTTCTGTAACTATGAGTACCAATGGGAATTAATTAATAGAGATGCCCTTTTTACATTATTTATTATCTGCTACTATCTAAGTGGTCGTATTCAAAGGAAATGGTTTCATACATTAGTTCACTAACATAACTCCTAAATAGCCTAAAGTAGGGAGGTTACGTTATGACACTAACATGCCCCCCAAACCTTTAAGAGAAATATTGTCCTTAAGGACAAAGGTGAGGAAATTGTTGCAAAATTCCTATTTGTCCCCATGTGGCATCTTCTGGTTGCATATATTTCCACTAGATCAATACTTATATAACTATTCACTTACATAATTAATGCTCTCTAATATCCAATACTACTTCCGGTCATAGACAAATGTGTTTCATTTTGGTTGAGCTTTGATCTTTAATTATTTAAGTGTGGAAAATATTGAATACTTGAAATCAAGGAACCATTCATATGCATACACATTCAACTATAACAAAGGATGTACCCTAGGGAAAACCCTCAAAACAATGAGGATGAAAAATACCATAAAAATCTTCTCAGTATAATTATTATAGGTAACAGAGAATTTGTTGGCCCTAGGAAAAGATAGGAAGAATTCAGTTAGAATTTTGCTCAAGAATATGAAGAGTCCAGTCACGTGACAGAGGAAGTTGCGATGGAGGAAGAGCTACAACAGAAGAAGCAGCTTTAAGGGGAGCTACGACATAAGGGATGATGCGACAAGATCAGTCACGAAGAAAGGAACCATGATAGAATATGACGTGCAGGGATTGAAAAGGACAGGTCAAGATATCGTGGGTAAGAAGTCAGTTAGGATAATGCATGATTTAGGGAATAAAGCATCTTTGTATTTTGGCCGATAGTTCCTACAGACAGTTGTAACTGAAATGAACAAGAATAGGAATGACATTTTGTCAGCTAACAGAATGAAGTCGGTTGATTATGACATGTAAGAGTCTATAAAAGGGATAACCTAAGCAGTGTGCGGGTTGGTCGATTGGTTGTTTGCTTACTTACTCAGAGTTACGCACTTAGATAGATCTACTCTTGGTTGGTATGAGTTAGTCATGGTTGTCTGTTGTCTGTCTTTAGAGTTGTAGAGTTGTAGAGAAAAGAGACTCAATGTAGGCTGTGTGTAGATTGAGAATAGGGTGAAGGAGAGGAAACTACAGAGACCAGAGACTAGATAGCATGAGAGGAGAGAGAAGTTTATATATATTATAGAAGAATATATAGAACAGAGTCTGTAAGCTAAGTGCGTAGATGAAAGGTTCCATATATTTCTCATTCCAATGAAGAGCACCTTTGTGGTTTTTCCCATATGGGTTTCCATGTTCAATGTTGTCTATGTGTATATTTGATGAATGTGCTTATGTCAAATGAATGCATATTGTGAATGAATGTATGTGTATTTTCTTATGAATGAGTCCTTACATGCATTTGTCTCACTGGTGTTAGTTGGAATCGCTAATAAGGAAGTATATTAACTGTTATAATCTCTGTTGACGGACAAGTAGAGTCACATATTGAATGCATGTAATATGAATAATTAATATAACCACCAGATTCATTCGAGAAAGATAGTGCGGTGCCAAGGAAGTAGAAAACCCCACACCACTGCATAAACCTAGTTATGGAAGTTACCCATAAGAGATATCTCGGGTGAGACTACATTTGCATCGTGGGTACTGCTGACTGAGCCATACTCTGTTGGCCAGATATCTTCAGCTTTGTTGACAAATAAATAAGGTTCTGAACCTGGGATGAAGGGAGAAACGCCAACAAATGGTTTCATTGTCGGGACCGTGAATCATTTTGTGAGGGATATGTTTTGCTATTCTATGAAGCCAAAAATTCAAAAAAGAACATTTTACACTTTTCGTGATATTCTTAACACAAATAATAGATGCACCTTATGAAAATATGACAAAGTATTAAAGAGTATGGATACTAATGACATTAAAAAGAACATTTTACACTTTTCGTGATCATGATCATTACAATGGAAGCTCCAAAATAATATTATGTATACTCTTAACTGTGTAGAAAAGGTTAAAAAGGTTAAATAATGTTAGTTATTAATATATGAAGATTTTGTTAAGTTAGTTATGTTTTGTTAGCCGATATAAATAAAAAATATAAATTCTATATTGATTTAAATAAAATATAAAATAATTAAATTAGCATAAATTTGTTTTAAACTCGGATTTATCAAGCATTGAGAGGGATCTAATTTTTTGAGGTGTACATTTTTTTACCATTTGGATCTCTCTTGGTATTTCCTAGATCTTGGTTTAAAATGGATCTATGCTAGTTTTATTTTTTTTATTTTTTTATTTAAGTCGATATGAATTTATATATATATATATATATATATATATATATATAATATTTTTATTTATGTCAGCTAGCATAACGTGACAGTATCTTCCCCATACTAGGTTGGAGAGCACCTCGCTTCACTCGGTGCAATAAATAAGAAGAAACATGAAAGAGCACTTAAAATGTGAAGATGTGTTTTGCAAATGAGTTATGATATAATATTTATATATTAGTATTAATATGAGATATTTTTAAAATGTTGATTTTGTGGAATTAATTTTTTAATGGACAAAATTTCTTCTACACGATAACTAATATTTCTCCTTAGTTGCACATCCTAGCCTTCTCCAAGCCATGATCGGTTTCTCATGTCCCTTATGCCCTTGAGTATCTTCCCTCCTCTTTGTGATATTGACCCCTCCCTTTATAGTCCTTCTTCTCTGTCTTGGAATTTTGTAGGATTCCTATGGTGGTCATGACTGCTCCTTTGATCTCTTCAAAAGCTCCTTCTTGATACCTTTTTGTGCTCAACTCAACCTCCCCTCCTATTTTAGTTGGGCCTCTTTCAAGGACATGGTAAACCATGGCAGAAACCATTTCCCTCCCTCTTGGCCCTTGGTTCATGAGGCTCCATCAATTTCCATCCCCATCACCCAAGATGCCCTTGATTATTCATATTTTTTCAGTGCTCATAATTTAATATGTAGATTCATGAATCTATAACCTCACTTGGTTGATTTGCATGATTAGATTTCATCTAAATGGAATCTCTTAATTAAGGTGGATGCTTTCATCTTTCCTTGTGTAAAAACCTTTTTATATTGTGCGGTTTGATTTTGTTGAGGACATAGATTTTATTTTAAGATCTAGCCCTTGGTTTTAGGGTTGCTTAGGCCTCTACATGAATATTTAGACTCCATCTTTCAATGCTTCATCAAACTCTCTTGGAATTTCCCTTAGTAAGTTTTATTGCATATGTCTTGAATCAAAGAATTGTTTCACTACACTGACTTGCGTTTGAATATGCATAGAAACCAATTTCAACAAAGTCTTTTGGAAGAAATATATATGGTAGGAAAATATTATTTATGAACCCAAAAGTTGGACTATGAGCAGGTCTTGTTTCGTTGTAGAGTCTGTTTTGAAGAAGGGCATTTAACAGAGCACTATCCAAAATCTACAAAGATTGGAATATATAGGAGATCTCAGTGAAAGCCCACTTGGTGAATTGATGCAAAGGAGGAGCACCAATTTATCAACAAATAAGAGTCATTGGGTCATAATTCCCCTAATGAAGATTCTCCCAAGGATATCTGCCAAGGAAATAAGAGTGATTATCCTCTTTTAGAAGGAAAAACCATGGTGCAAGACTCATATCCTCTCTCTCTAAAGAAAGAAATAGCTCTCCCCCCTTCTATTGCAGGCCTCAACTCAAGCATAAGGAGAATTGGGTATACCAAGTACAAGTAGATGATTTAATTCCCGAGGAGGATGAGTACTATTCGAAAAACCTTCAACTTTGTAATTGCAAATTTTGTTCTCTAAGGATCTTCCATTCTCTTGAATTTAGAGCAATGTTCCATCTCGCTTAACCACTCAATTAATGTCTTTTCCTTCAAAGTTCTATCATAGAAAATAAATTCAACTCTAATTCCCCTTTCATTTATCAAGGAGGCTTATCAACTATGTTGCATCATTTTCCCCTTCTTATTCATTCATTCATTCTTCTTCTTCTAGTACGAGTTAAGAGTTAGTCTCTTTAGCTAATCCACATTGTTTGGTTTCCAACTCTTTTTTTTCAATTGAATTCCAACTATTCTCTACTCATGTAATGTTCTTTAACCCTTAAAACTTAGAATACAACCAGGTATACAAAGATTTGTAATGCAAAAAACAAGAAATTATAGTGCAAACTAGAAAACTCACAAAGACAATTGAAATGTAATGCTGCAAAATAAACCATTATATTATGATAGTCAAATAGAAAGAAATTATGTTCACTTTCCTCTTAATCAAGGGAAACCTTTCACTTGAGATAAGATCCAAATACAACAATACATAGTGTGCTAGCTCTTTAAATAGGCTTCCAATAGCCAAAACCTTAACTATTTGTGGTTCTGTAACTATGAGTACCAATGGGAATTGATTAATAGAGAGGCCCTTTTTACATTATTTATTATCCGCTACTATCTAAGTGGTCGTATTCAAAGGAAATGGTTTCATACATTAGTTCACTAACATAACTCCTAAATAGCCTAAAGTAGGGAGGTTAGGTTATGACCCTAACATGCCCCCCAAACCTTTAAGAGAAATATTGTCCTTAAGGACAAAGGTGAGGAAATTGTTGCAAAATTCCTATTGGTCCCCATGTGGCATCTTCTGGTTGCATATATTTCCACTGGATCAATACTTATCTAACTATTCACTTACATAATTAATGCTCTCTAATATCCAATACTACTTCTGGTCATAAACAAATGTGTTGCATTTTGGTTGAGCTTTGATCTTTAATTATTTAAGTGCAGAAAATATTGAATACTTGAAATCAAGGAACCATTCATATGCATAAACATTCAACCATAACAAAGGATGTACCCTAGGGGAAACCCTCAAAACAATGAGGATGAAAAATACCATAAAAATCTTCTCAGTATAATTATTATAGGTAACAGAGAATTTGTTGGCCCTAGGAAAAGATAGGAAGAATTCAGTTAGAATTTTGCTCAGAAATATGAAGAGTCCAGTCGTATGACAGAGGAAGTTGCGATGGAGGAAGAGCTACAACAGAAGAAGCAACTTTAAGGGAAGCTGCGACAGAAGGGATGATGCGACAAGATCAGTCACGATGGAAGGAACCACGATAGAATATGACGTGCAGGGATTGAAAAGGACAAGTCAAGATATCATGGGTAAGAAATCAATTAGGATAATGCATGATTTAGGGAATAAAGCATCTTTGTATTTTGGCCAATAGTTCCTACAGACAGTTGTAACTGAAATGAACAAGAATAGGAATGACATTTTGTCGGCTAACAAAATGAAGTCGGTTGATTACGACATGTAAGAATATATAAAAGGGATAACCTAAGCAGTGTGCGGGATGGTCGATTGGTTGCTTGATTACTTACTCAGATTTACACACTTAGATAGATGTACTCTTGGTTGGTATGAGTTAGTCGTGGTTGTCTGTTGTCTGTCTTTAGACTTGTAGATTTGTAGAGAAAAGAGACTCAATCTAGGCTGTGTGCAGATTGAGAATAGGGTGAAGGAGAGGAAACTGCAGAGACCAGAGACTGGAGAGCATGAGCGGAGAGAGAAGTCTATATATATTGTAGAAGAATATATAGAACAGAGTCCGTAAGTTAAGTGCGTAGACGAAAGGTGCCATATATTTCTCATTCCATATGAAGAGCACCTTTGTGGTTTTTCCTAGATGGGTTTCCATGTTCAATGTTGTCTATGTGTATATTTGATGAATGTGCTTATGTCGAATGAATGCATATTGTGAATGAATGTATGTGTATTTTCTTATGAATGAGTCCTTATATGCATTTGTCTCACTGTTGTTAGTTGGAATCGCTAATAAGGAAGTATATTAACTGTTATAATCTCTGTTGACGGACAAGTAGAGTCACATATTGAATGCATGTAATATGAATAAGTAATATAACCACCAGATTCATTCAAGAAAGATAGTGCAGTGCTAAGGAAGTAGAAATCCCCGCACCACTGCATAAACCTGGTTATGGAAGTTACCCATAAGAGATATCTCAGGTGAGACTACATTTGCGTCGCAGGTACTGCTAACTGAGCCATACTCTGTCGGCCAGATATCTTCAGCTTTGTTGACAAATAAATAAGGGTCTGAACCTAGGACGAAGGGAGAAATGCCAACAAATGGTTTCGTTGTCGGGACCATGAATCATTTTGTGAGTGATATGTTTTGCTATCCTATGAAGCCAAAAATTCAAGAGTGTAAGAATTTTAAATCATTAGAGTTTGCACGAGAAGAAAGTGAAGGATCACAGTTTAATTCGACAAAGTGGTTGGAGTGATACCTTTAAAGGATATCCATGAATTTTTTTTGTGAGTTTCCTATTTTGTTGTATGAGTGGGTTGTTGAAGCTAGCAACCCAACAAAAAAAAATTCAAAAAGGAGAACTGATAGAGTGGAGTCCTCAGTTGATTCAGCGGATGAAAAGAACTAGCATCCTAATATCTAGATCTTTTGATTTCTAGGTTGATAGTATTTTTGGCGAATATATCATAGAAATCTTTGTCGACAATATAAGGTCATATAGTGAATTAGAAAGGGAAATTTTCCAAGGACCCAGAAGAAGGTATTTGACATCTTTAAAAATATGGATCAAAATGCTCGTATGCGAGAAAGGGATCCTGAGAATGGAATCCGACGAGTAAAGAACTGTATATAAAGACCTAGGTTAGGTCATAGAAGAAGTGTGAGAAAAATGGAGCAATGTAAGCTGAGATGTCCCCTGGAGAAAGTGGAATTGTACTAGAGGATGGATGTCTCAGAAGTGGAAGGAGATTTTGGTTGGGAAAAAGAAGAAGAATTGTGACAAGAAGAGGAAGTTGCAGTATGACCAGAGGAGAAGACTACAAGTTGATGTCGCACTTTGACAGAGGTTCTTACGATGAAGAAGAGGAATACCAGCCTATCCCTGAAAAGGAAGAAGAAGAATAAGGGACAAATCTAGAATACGAATACAGAACACCTACGACTCCAAAAACTTATCTCCTAGTGGATTTGTCAATACAAGTAATACTAATTGTTGGAATAGTAGACAAGAAAGTCCTACTAGCCAAAATTTTTACCCAGTAGTACCAAGGACCAATATAATGGTTGGGAATGATACTAAGATGTTGATATTCAACATAAATGGGTTATAGGACCCAAAGCAACATTGGTTTCTATGTTAAGCCGTATGGACCGTGCGACAGGTCCAATATGAAGTAATAAAGAAGGAGCACATGATCACAACCTTGAGGGGTCTTGCACTTGACTGGTATATGAATTTCTTTGTGGTTTCGATAGGAGTCACATAGAAAATGCTCAACCAAATTAGAGCGGGACTAATAGATGAATTTATAAAGCCAAAATATGAATCTCAGTGTATTACAGAGATTAAAGGGATTAAGAAATTGTCTATGAAATTTGTGTCGGACTTCGACTGGAGATTTCAGATGTTAATGTCTAAAGTAAGCTTCCAGATGTCAGACGTACAACACAAAGAGTGGTTCATTGTAGCACTTTTACTGCACATCTGGATTCCCTTGATGTAACAAAAGATTGTGTCGCAGACTGAAGCTATAGAGTTGGCCATGAAGCTAGAATCCTCACCTGTAGGAGAGATTGGTGCAGGAATGATGAATATTTAGTCGCAGCTAGCTAACCTTACACTGTAACTCAAAGACATTAAGAAAGAGAAGGAAGTCCAAGAATATCTATGGTGTACCATATGCATAACTGAAGGACACCACAAGGACAATTTCCTGACGTTCATGAACTATGTCGTAGTAGGAGCACCGAACCCTATAAATACACAAGGGATTCCTTGGTGTAGAATATGCCTGACAAGAGGTCATCAGTTGGAAGAGTGCTTGTACTTACAGAAGATTGTAATTGCACCAACTAGTTTATATATTAAATTTGGTAAATCAGTAGGCCACGATGAGAAGGACTGCGGAGCTTTTCAGCTATTGCGGGAGAAAACGATCGACACCTATTTACTGAAAAATGAAGAGAAGATGCAATATGAGCAGGCTCAAGCTCAGTATCCTCAGCCCCAGTATCCACAAAATCAATAACCGCAACAACAATACCCTCAAAAAAGGGGGAAGGAAATTTTTGAGGACGAGGACAGGGAGGAGGATTTGGTCGTGGAAGAGACCAAATCATATGTTATAATTATGGGTAACCAGGAAATTTCTAGGGACTGTGTGATCCCTACAAAGGCATGTTCGTATTGAAAATCCTTTGATCATACTTTCAAATAGTTTCCGTAGTTGATTACGAAGTGGGAGGATCGAAATGTGGGAAATACAAACTCTCTGCAGAATCCCAATCTAATCCAAACCAGAATATCCAAATGATTTCCGTTGAGCCAAGGGAACCAAATATTGTTGTCGTGACAAGGGGAGGTGCTATGACTAGGGAAGACCAATATGCACAACATGAACAACTGTAGGTGCGACCAACAACACAAAAGAAAGTGATTTTCGATGTCCAAAGAGAAAAGGAAGTATCCTTGGACGCGTGACCAAAATTCATCGACAAGAATAAAGCGTTGATGTCTTCTCCTACACTTCCAAGAAGACCAATAATGGAGATGCTTAAAAGGTTTGAGTTGTTCTAAAATCAATCAACGGGAAAGGTTAGTAAGCTTAAAGAGTTTTTTAAAAGTTTCTTATCGTTGATACAAGATAAATATGTTGTCGCAGGATTGACAGCTCTAATAGAAGAACCTCAAGAAGATGTGCGACCAGACATAAGAGTAAACCATGTGGGAAAAAATTAAAGACCGGACGCAAGATAAGAATGACTACCTAGATAGGAGATTACAATATGGACTACATTATCCTAGACTTGGAAGCATGGGAAAGCATGGGGAAACTGGGACTAGAGTGGTTTCCTATTTAGCTATGATTAGAAAATCAGTCGAAATTCCTGCCTATCGGTCAACTGACTTAAGTTCCTGTTGAGGTAGAAGGCCTGCAAACGTATGCTGAATTTGAAGTAATCGACATTGTTGATGACGCAAACCCGTATCCTTCACTTTTGGGGATCAACTGGGTGTTCGATAATCATACCATCATCAATTTTAAGAAAATATTCTTATCATTTGAATATTCAGAGCTAAGGGTGGTCACACCAATTGATCCACTAGAAGGTTAGAGATACGTCGAGCCAGTAAATAGTGAAGGACAAGGTGATTATCTCGACCATATTTATAACATCACGCCTGCAAGGGACAATTATGTAAATCCAAAAACTGACAGAAACCTTAGCTAGCAGAGTATTAGCTCTAGTACATCAGATTCTGGAGAAGCATTAGAAAAATGGTAGAATCATATGCATGAAGTATCCATGAGAAAGTGCACAGGAATTACATGGTCTGTGTGACGGGAAGGAATCAAGGAAAGTGATCTACCTACCTATGAAGGCTTACCTAAAATTTGCATATTTTCTAACATAGTTTAAAGAAAAATTCATAGAACATCAGCGCTTGTCCGTCCTGGACTCTGTGTTGAAAGCTACACCAAACAAATGGTGGGTCGCACATAAAGAATATATCTCAGAATGGCACAATGTCGAAGATTGATGGAGATAAGATTTAGAGAAGAGATCAGTTATACTGGTCAAAAGTATAAAAGATTGACTAATCCCATCGACCATATTGAGTATTGTCGTGCGACATGGGAGGCATGTTTGCGACAGGAATGGGTTCATCAGTTCATACACACATTAGACATGATACCAAGGAAATGGTATACATCAATTGAACTAAGACGAAGAACTATTGAATGGGATGAATTAGCTACTAGCTTCATACAAAAATTTGAATTTGTTGATGATCATCCATCGATTAATGCTGCATTGCAAGTAATCAAGACAAAGATATTGAAGATATCCTTATCGCAATAACAAACTTTAATCAGTGCAACACAACAATACATCACTGGATGGAGTGCTATAATGTGATGAGAGAACCTGATGACGATGACCCACTCAACATAAACATTCAAATGTCTGAAGGTACGTGTGCAGTGGAATGATTTGGTATTTCTAGCGACCAATTTCCGAATCCATTAAAATTCAAGAAAGTAAATATTGGCTCCCTCGAGAATCCAAAATTTGCAAATATTGGAGATTATTAGGATGATGAGACTATCGAGAAGATTACATATCTATTGCACTAGTTTCAATATTTTTTCCCTATGAAACTCTTAGAGATGAAATGGATTGTCGGAGACATTGTAGAAATGAAGACGCCTTTAAATATTGACGCAAAACCCATCAAGTAGTGACCATAGCGATTGAATCCATGGTATAAATAAAAAGTCAAGGCATATTTGGACCGAATGTTGGATGCAGGTATCATAGAACTTGTAGAAGAATTAGAGTGGACCAGTCTAATAACAGTGCAAGATAACAATATTACTAGTGAACTGCTGATTTACGTCGACCTAAACAAAATGAACGATGCTTGTTTACATGACCCATTTCTGACTCCATTTACAGATGAAGTACTGGAGAGTGTCGAGGGTCAATAAATTAACTCATTCACTGATGGGTTCTCTAGCTACCATCATATTAGAATCACAAAGGAAGACCGAAACAAAAAAACTTTACGATGAAGTGGGGTTGTTTGCAATACACGGTAGTGCCCTTTGGACTCAAGAATGCTCTTGTTATTTTTTCCAGGATAGTAGTGGCTGCCTTCAAAGATTTTATTCATAAATTTCTTGAGGTCTACTTTGACGATTGGACAGTATTTGGGCTCATTAAGGATCAAATTTAGAGCCTCAGGATGATGCTGGAACGCTATCGCTAATATCAAATTTCACTAAACTTAAAGAAATGTATATTTTGTGCCCTGTTTGGAATTTTGTTGGGCCATGTAGTTTGAATATTGGTCGACCCTGCCAAAATTGCGATTATCGTTGACCTACCACCACCTACCACAGTGAAGCGACTGAGAGAAAAATTGATACATACAAGATAGTACCAAAAATTCATCAAAGGATATACAGAGGTGACTGCTCCGATGGAGAAGTTTTTGAAGAAAGATGTTAAGTTATAGTGGGAGAAAGTTTTCTAAGAGAGTCTCGAAACTTTAAAGAACAAGATGTTTACAACACCCATACTTGCTCTTGGTGTGGTACTAGCACAACCTGGCGAAGGGTCGATTGATCATCCTATTTCCTTCACTAGCAAAGAAGAACTATACCATGACCAAAAGAGAAGGACTAGCTATGGTATACGCTCTGCATAAATTCAGACACTATTTACTGGGTGGACATTTCAAAATGTACATAGATCATTCAACATTGAAACATCTGGTCAATAAGCCAGTGTTGGGGGGATATTTTTCGATGGATTCTCCTTTTTTAGGAATTTGACTTTGAATTCATTATTAAATCGGGTTGACCAAATTCATGACCATACCATCTATCGAGGATCAAAAGTGGTAAAGAACCTGGTAACCTCAACGATAGTCTCCCTGATGCGAAACTATTTGCGATAATAATGTTTAATGATCATTACAGATAAATCATACAATTTTTTAGTACGATCTATGCACCAGCTGAATTTACTACTACACAGAAGAAACAATTAGTTGTGTGAGTTGCAGACTTTTAGTTGATCGTTGGATAATTATATAAAATGGGCCTTGATGAGATTCTTCGTCGCTACTTCTTGGAACATGAGTGACTAATGATATTAAATGAAGCGCATGTTGGTGTTGTACGAGGCCATTTTGCTAGAAAATCTATAGTGCAAAAGAGATTGCAAGTGGGATTGCGGTGGCCCACCGTGCATGCATATTCCTAAGAATACTGTCGTAGTTGTGATGTCTGTCAAGGAACTGGAAATCCATCGCGATGAGATGAGATTCCATTAGCACCCCAAATACTTTTGCAGGAATTTGATAAATGGGTTGTTGATTTTGTGGGCCCTATTAGTCCAACATGGAAGTGCACAAGTGCAACATATATAAGTACCGCGACTGATGACTTGACCAGATGGGTCGAAGCAACACCAGTAAAAGATTGCACTACTGCGGCTGCTACTAATTTTTTGTTTGAAAATATTATGACTAGATTTGGATGCCCAAAATTTTTGATAAGCGACCAAGGAACACACTTTGTCAGTCAATTGATTGAGGAACTTACAGAATAATTCTAGATCTAGCATAGAAAGGAAATTCCATATCACCCTCAAGCGAATGGTGTTATCAGAGCATTTAAAAAAATATTAGAGAATGCATTGACAAATATTTGCAATGTCCAAAGAGATGACTAGGATCACAAAATTTCCATAGTACTATGGGAATATCACATGACCTATAAGAAGTTGATAGGACGAAATCCATTTCTTTTGGTGTATGGACAAGAAGTTGTGATGCCGATGGAATACCTTGTACCCAACCTAAGTATTGTTGCGATCAAGATATGACAAATGTTGGTACTATAGAGGAAAGACTGTTGCATCTGATACAGTTGGAAGAAGATCATTTTTTGGCAGGATATCATCAAAATCTTGAGAAAGAGTGACAAAAAGTATGGCATGATCTCCATATCAGGAACAAGCAATTTCAGGTCGGAGGACTTGTTCTTCTGTATGATAGCAAATATTTAAAGCATCCAGGCAAGCTAAAAACACATTGGCTAGGACCGTATATTGTAACACATATCACTGAGAGAGGCATAGTGCAATTGAAAAAGTTAGATGGAACACCTGTCAGAGGAATGGTAAATGGAAGTCGTCTAAAGCCTTATCAGGATAGCCACGACTTGGTCGACTAAATAAAAATCCTTTGAGAATTTTTTTTTATCGCAGGAAATGAGCTATTGCAAGAAGAAACAAAAAGCATCGCAGAATGCTAATATGTCACAGAGAGAAGAAAATTGGCATAGACTCTTTGTCTGTCGCAAGCAGAGAAATGATGGCGAAGACAATCTGTTTGTCGCACCGAAGGAAATATGTCGAAGGTTGAATACATGTCGTAGAAGGAGCACTGCTATCGCAAGTTAAAATCAAGTCGTAGAAATGACAACTACTTGTAATTAATTCCAAGGCCCGAGAGATTTTGTCGGCATAATTTTTTGTCACTTTTGTCTTTATTACATAATAACTACCATTGATGTGACAGACGAGTGACGGCTTGTGTGGTGATTTATGTATAATGACTAGGACGATCAACCCATGTGACAGATATCTCTGTCACCTTTCCATTAATTGTTCACGCATGTGAAGGACTGACTGATTGAACCGCTATAAGTTATTACCATTCACGCCCAACATTCAGTTCATTCTGGTGCATTCGAGAGATAGTATTTCATTTTTGTCTCGAACTGCAAGAGCCGAAGTGAGTTTTCCACAGAGCATGGTTATTTCGATTTCTAGTACCAGTACAGTTGCATAATCTATCGTTGAGACAACATTTCCCACAGCTATTATCGACAACATGGCAGGATTTGTCCCACTAGAAGTCATGTTTGCAAGGGAAGTATCATGGTCCCCTAAAATTTCTTGGTCAGTAAGGTTGAGACTAAAACCACCTGGTTCGTCAATGGGGAAGCACATTGGTAACTACAAGAAGAAAGCACCAACAACATCACTGTTGGGAGACAAAGAAGCAGCGGTTAAAATTAGGCTACTAGACGATATCCCTCAAAAACCACCTGATGCACCCAAGAGAAGAATTGCCAAAATACAAAGTATCCATTAGTAAAATCAATCGTTTCGAAAAAGTGTTTGGGTAGCGGTAAATAACGACGAGAGCCTACGATGTTTCCTTGCTCTTTATAAGAATCTCAAGATACATTTGATAATGTCAATGAGATTTAAAATAAGATCAAGATATATGTGGTGATGTTGATGAACTTTTCTCTCACTAGTCCTAACATTCTAAAGATGTAACCTTTCAATGTTTGAAGAAAGAAGGAAGACAACAACAAAGGATGCTAAGAAGATAGAAGAGGCAGAGGCACTTTGTGCCAAGGCAGTCGAACAAGTTTCTCAGACGTGGGAAGAGTTGATCGATGATGTAGAGTCGGAGAAAGTAGTAAAGCAGCTACACACTGCTGAGATAGAGGCAAAACAGATGAAGAAATTTCCCTTAGCAGAGAAAATGGATAAGGCTGTCGAGATGAAGAAACTTCAACAACAAGTCACAACGTTGAGAACTCAACAACAACAATGGACTGACACAGTCACCGAATTGCAGGCCGAAGCAGAAATAGTTAAAGGCATCATTCATCGTGTACATCAAAAAGCGCGACAAGCAGCATAGTCCATAGGACTTACAACGTCAGAACACATCATTCCTGACCTTGTGGAGAATTTGCAGAAGGGAGAAGAAGATGTGCGATGAGAAACAAAGAAGATAGTGAAAATATTACAAGATTTTAAAAATAAAGTCATCATGACCAAAGGGTGGGATTAAGCTATCAATCCAAAGATTTTATTGAAAAAAGAAAAAGAAAAATCTACATATATAATAATAATAAAACATTTATAAAAACGTTTTTTAAAGATAAATTATCATATAAAAAGATTCAAAGTTTTATTTTTTCAAAAATATTAATCAAGTAATAGTTATTTAAGTTCAATAACCCAAAATTCTTTTAAAACAAAAAGATACATTTTTTCAATTAAGCTAAAGCTATTCTTTGAGACACACTTTAAAGGATAAAATAATAGATAACTTGTAAAACATTAAAAATGAACATAAAATTTTAGCATTGATCTCGACCTTTGACACCTTACGTGGAGGCTTGTCTTAGAAATATATCTAATATAAATGAAATTGAGTAAACTTTCTACCCGACCGTTTGCACCGATCGGACGACCAGCAATGCGTGATGCGACAGCTCACGCGAGCCAGGTCGTCCGATCGATGCAAATGGTCGGGTAGAAAGTTTACTCCTAAATGAAATTGGTTTGTTATAAAAATATATTTAATAGAGAGAATGAATGTTTTAGTAAATAATTTTGATAAAAACATAAATTAATTATATATATGAAATTGGTTTGTTATAAAAATATATTTAATAGAGGAAATGAATGTTTTAGTAAATGATTTTGATAAAAATATAAATTAATTTATATATATTTTGAGAGATTAAATTTTTCAAAGTGTAAACCATTTTTAGAATGCAAAAACTTAAAAACCATTTGTAATATTTATCTCAACCTTAAACATCTTAAATGGATGGTTGTCATAAAAATATATCTAATACATATGAAAGTGGTTTGTCATAAAAATATATCTAATAGATATGGAATGATTGTTTTATTAATTGATTTTGATAAAAACATAAATTGATCTGGACCGCGTGGTTCATTTTATCTGATAAAGCTTTAACATGGGATATTATATGCAGGAAAAGAAGGGAAGGTCCAGGTAGATGTTATCTATGTAAACTGGAGTTAGAAACAAATTTACATCTTGGAGTTGATTGTAAATTTACTCGAAGTATATGGTCTGAATTAGAGGTTAAATTGCATAAATCCAATTTATGGGCTGGAGATTCGGTAAGTTTATGTCTCAAAAATTGGTTTATCAGAGATGATACTAAACTTATTAAATCATTACCAATCTTGGTATTATGGTTTATTTGGTTAGCTAGAAACAAGTGTTGTTTTGAGGACTTAATTCCATCTTCTCTCCAGGTTGTTGCACTTAGTTTGGGAATGTTGAGTACTTTTCCTCAACATCTGAGCATGGTTAGGATCAGATCTATTGTTGCAAAAGATATTGATAAATCATGTCTGTGGGGATACTTCAATGGATCAACTGCTGGAGAACCAAAATTGTGTGGAGCTGGTGGTCTGATTTATATCACTGATCAACATTTTTTTTCCTACAAAGCTGGTTTGGGTTTTGGTTCTAATAATTTTGCAGAGTTACTTGGTTTAAAGCTTCTGTTGTCTTTGTCCTTGGATAAGAATCTCAAAAAATTGCAGATTTTTGGTGATTCTCAACTGGTTATCAATTGGGCCACTGGTAAGTATCGTATTCATAATGTTCAGCTAGCACAGATTTTGATGGAAATTCATAGATTGGTGGATATGTTTGACTCAGTGTCTTTCATGCACATTTATCGTGAACGTAATACATTTGCAGATATATTGGCTAAAGAAGGAGCTAATGTTTTGTCTGGTACTTGGCAGATTTCAGAGCATAAGGGAGCTGAACTCTTTGAAACTAATAAGTTGTTTTAACTTTTGGATCTTTGTTTATCAGATTTTGGATGATTGTGTCTTTTTTAAGGATGAATATCCTACTTCAATGTAACTTTTCTAGTATATGATACCGATATACAGTTTTTTGCTGTAGCAAACTATATATTTGATGAATTTTGATGATCAAATCAGCTGTATGCATATTTTGATTATATTTGATGGTTGAACTTTTAAGACAACCCTTCAAGTAAGTTGTGAATTCAGACACTTAAATTTTGAGGCATGTTAGGTCTGGATTTTGAAAATGGACATCTTTTGAATGTACCATCTGTGGATTGTAATTATCTTCTTATATATAATTACGTTTTTTTTAAGTGGAATATATATATATATATATAATTGAATTATTACTAGTATAAATTTATTTTAATTTTATATGTATTATAAATTGAGAGATCTAATCCTTTAAGGTGCAAATCATTTTTAGAGTACAAAAACCTTTAAAAAAGTTTGCATCTCTAAGAATTTGACCCCTTTTAATTCATAATATGTTGCTATTTAATTCTACTAAAATTTACCCTTTCATATTATCTCTTAAAACAGTAACAAAACAAAGTAAAAGATTCTAATGGCTTTTGAATTAACAACTTGTCTCAAAAATAGTATTTAACAAATAACTTAAGTTTATATATATTCCAATTAATTCTTTTATCACTAATTAATTGATATATATATATATATATATATATATGACGACATTGCAAAAATTTTGGTTTGTTTACTTAATATTTTATTAAAGTGACAAGTGTTACTTCCATGTTGAGGACATAATTACACTTCTTCTTTATACAGGGTTAGAAAGCTCGTGAAAATCGAATTGCCTTCTACAATGGATGTTTGAACTTGTGATGTCATAAAAAGTGCCTTAACAATACACTTTATGGCCACTCAATCTATACCCATAAAGAAAAGATTTTATAAATATTAATTTGATGATAACTTTATATTTTTTAGATTAAGATTTGGGAAACATGGATTATGTTAATATAAAATATTTTATTAAGTAATAAAATGGGTAAAAATTGTTAATATAATTTTTTTTAAATAAGTTAAAATTCTGTCCAGATCAAATTTCATGATAATAAAGTGACATTATAATTTTTTTTAATAAGTATTTTTCCTTTTTCTTTAAATTTTATCCATGTAATAATTGTGTATTGCGATCCAATGATTAAATATTTGAGATTTAGTAGCTAATTTCCAAGTTGAGTTGTGATCTTAGATTTAGGTGTCATGCTAATAAATTTCATGGATGGTAAAGGACCTTTAAATTTTAATAATTACTTTTAGGCATTATCTGATTTTGTCGTGGAAAGGCCATGGGCTAAATACGGAATAGTACCGCAAGATATCCTTATGAATAATAGAATTAAAATAAAACTAATAAGTGACCAACTTTTACAAAGTGAGTTTATTTTAATGATTAAGTTTACGATTATTTATAAACAATTTTAATAGGCGAGTTAAAGATAAAATCATAATCATATCATTTACGAAAAATATATATCATTATAATGGTTAAAATTATTGAGATTTTTGTACAAACATTGATCGAAATCAGTTACTAATGGAGTAAACTTTTTATTCGACCATTTGCACCGATCGGACGACTTGGCTCGCGTGAGCTTTCACATCACGCATTGCTGGTCGCCCAACCGATGCAAATAGTCGAATAGAAAGTTTACTCCATTACTAACGATTCTAAAAAGTCTAATAAGAAAATAAATAATATATGATAATCTATGAATTCAAGTTAAGTTGAGATCATTCCCACATAAAGAGTCGTGTTTCTACGAACGTTTTGATAAAATTTAATGTAGAGAGTAATATTAAAATTTGAGGCAAAGAAGAAATTATAAAATTCATAATGTTCCATTAAATTTTTTAAAACTCATAATGTTCCAATAATTTTATTACTGGTTAATTAACTTTTATATATTAATTTTATTTTTATAAAAAATTATAGATTACAATAATAAAGAATTAAAAAAAATATTTTAATATAAATATAAATAAAAAGTAATATAAGACATATTCTAAAAGAAAAAAATATTATTAAAATTTTAATATAATTTTTGTATATTGGAAAACAAAATAAAAAAATAGCCAAATAAAATTGTATGAATTGTAAAAAAAAAAATTGGATACTTGTTAAATACTTAACATGTTATACAACTTGACTAAAATTTTATACTCAAACCCAAAACTCTAGCCATAAAAACTC
The DNA here is from genome assembly GCA_001517045.1 of Pseudotsuga menziesii. Taxonomy (NCBI): domain Eukaryota; kingdom Viridiplantae; phylum Streptophyta; class Pinopsida; order Pinales; family Pinaceae; genus Pseudotsuga; species Pseudotsuga menziesii. The sequence goes on from LPNX010633859.1 coordinate 76,223, forward strand.
TTATTTTTGTGAAAAAAACACCAAAAAACTACCTCCAAATCAAAAAGTGGTGCTACCACTTTTTTTTGGCTAAAAATGTGGACATGGACGAAAACAGTCCTTAATGTTTTTAACAATAACCTTAAAATCAAGCCCCAAATTGAAAATTGATGCTACCGGTAGCACACTATTTCAAAAAATGACATAATTATATCATTTTATTGTAATTTAAAATTGTATTTATTAAACCTCTTAGTAACACTATATAAAACTTGCATTTTTTAATTTTTTTTCCAAGGAAAAAAAGCGTAATTTCATTCATCTTTTTAGATCAAAATTACATTATGAATATTCACTAAAACGTGAATCCGTTCCACCATAAAACTGGTTCTGTTGAAAGACCTGAAAGGTCTTCTGTAAAAAAAACACAGTATGCATTCGCAGATGCTTTCCAAAAAGTAATCATTATCATAAGTCCCGTCATTTACTATCAGAATGAGTCTAATTAACAGAAAATAACATGTTGAATTGTGCCAAAACTTCTGTAAATTGTAGCTGGAAATGCATACGAAGATGCATTTTTGATGAAGGAGAAAGACGATTCCAATGTACCTCTCACTGAATGATATATGATATCAACCAGACGAAAGAGCTTCCATTAAACTGTTTTAAAATTCAATACCACCTGTCATTCTATAGACAACCTGTGGAAAGGCCTGCCAGCAGCCTTTAGTAAATTCTTTCACCTTCAAAAAGCTTCTGTAATATAATGCTGAGAATACATACAGAAATGCAAAGGTATAAAAAGGAGAAGATCGTACCAGTAGTCCTCTCGCCAGCATATCAGTGTTATATAAAATCAAAAAGATGTAAGATTGTTCATCCTTTAAACAGAGTGTTTTTAAAAAAGACCTAACAAAAATCACTGAAGTTCTATAAACGGCCTGTGGTAAAAGGCCTGCAAGCTGCCATTAGAAAATTCTTTCACCAACCATGTTCCCTCTGCCAGCCTGAGCCCTTCCTTGCAAGCTTTGTCTGCTTCCTTGTTGTTTTCCTTGTAAACATGCCGGCATGTGTAGGAGGTAAAACGTGAGAGGAGCTGCCGAATAGAAAAGATAATATGAGCAAGCCTCAAATGCCTACAAGCTTGAGTTTGATTGATCCAGTTTATAACATTCATTGAATCCCCCAACATATTTAGTTCTGTGCACCCTTTTTCAATAGCAAACATCAAAAGTAATTTGAGACTCATCAACTCAGCAGAATTATTTGTGCCCCCCCCTAAGCCCATAGACAAAATGAAGAAGTGTGACTCTGTTAAATAAAGAACTGCGCCTCCTCCACACATATTATTTTGTGTTGCCCTGTCAAAGAAAGCCCATGGAGAAATGCTATCTATCACCACCTCTAAAGTCCTTCGCTCTCTTGCAGCCCTTAAATGAACCGGAAAGGAGTTGAATAAACCCACTGTCTGAGCCCCAGTGATTGCCGGGGTGCAAGGGATATCCTTGAAAATGGCCTTATTCCGTGCAATCCAAATCCCCCAAATTACCAGCAGTGGTAACATTTTTAAACTTTTATGTGTTGTCCTCCTGCACCAAGAGTCCTAAGCTGCCCCGATTGTATCCCCTTCCCACTGGCAATTGATACCTGTCAAAGAGGAAACCTCCCTCCAGACTTCAATAGAGTAGCAGCATGTAACAAATAAGTGTAAGCTTGATTCCAGCTCCCTTTTGCAGAGCACACACCAGCCAGGGCCTTGAAAAGACCTCTTCTGTAGCACGTCCCAGGTAGGAGCCTTGTTGTTAAGAACACACCACATAAACAGCTTAGTTTTAGCTAGACATTTAAGCCTCCACAGTGGTCTCCACCACCAGACTTCTTCCCTTTGTTCCACCCCAGCACTAAGAAGTAAATACCCAGCCTTAGCAGTATAATCTCCCTCCGGAGCAGCCTCCCATACAAGCGAATCAACTTGATCTGATAGAATAATATGTGTCCGAACCAGCTCCCTTATATATGTCTCAACAAAACCAGTCTCCCTATCCCCCAATCCTAAGGAGTTTACCCTTCTCCAACATTGAACCCACGGTTCAGCAGGCCTCGGATCAGTAAGATGATTAAGAGTAGTGATCCCTCTTTGGCCTAGTTCCACAATGATATCATTAGGGAGAAGGTGTTGGTGGGTGCTGCCCAGCCAAGGGTCCCTTCCAATCAGGACATTTTCCCCATTACCCACATCCCAAGCAAGATTATCCTCGATCAGATGGAAAGACTTTACAATCGCTTTCCAAATCACCGATCCTCCGAAATGTGTTTTCTTGGGATTTCTAATCCAGTCTAAGAGACTCACACCAGACAGATATTTCTGCTATATCACCTGAGACCACAGACTACTGGACTTCACCAACCTCCAACCTCCCTTAGCAGCCAAGGCTTTAGAGAATAAGAAGATGTCCTTTAGACCCCACCCTCCTAAGCCTTTTGGGACTGCAATTCGCTTCCAGTTAACCCATGGGGCAGTATGATCTTCCTTATTACCACTCCATAGAAATCGGAAGCAAATTCTCCTAATCCTTTCGAGAATCCCTTTCGGGATCCAGGAAAGAGACATCCAATACACCGGAATAGCCTCCAAAATAGCTTTGACCAAAACTAATCTTCCAGCCCGAGAAAGCCACTTGTGACTCCAGACCATTAATCACTTTTCAACCTTCCCAATCAGCCAGTACCAATCCTGTTTCTGATACAGATTGGCCTTCAGAGAGAAACCAAGGTATTTAAGCCCTTCATCCAAACCTGCTGTGTTATAAGGAAAGAACCTCATTATATCCGCCTCATCTTCCGGTCTTAGCATATGAGTGGTCAATGAAGATTTGCCAGAATTGATCTCCATGCCAGTGGCCTTTGTGAAGAGTTCCAAAATTTTCTGCAAAGCTCGAGAATCTCCTCTAGAACTAGAGCAGAATATTAGTACATCATCCACAAAAAGTAGATGTGTAATATTTAGGTTTGGAGCTAGTTGAATCCCAGAGAAACGACCTTCATCTCTGGCAGCTCTTAAAGCCCTACTTAATCCTTCAACAACCAGAAGGAAGAGGATTGGTGACAAGGGACAACCTTGTCTGAGCCCTCTCTCAGCGTGAAAAAAGGGGGAGGCCGCTCCATTGATCAGCACAGAAAAGGAGACAGTTGTTATACATGACATATTCCATCTTATAAAATTGTTACCAAAACCAAGGTGGGTTAGAAGTAACCTCAGATACAACCATCTTACTCTGTCATAGGCCTTAGAAAGATCGATTTTGAGAATAGCCCCCTTCAGTCTCCTAGTCTTTAAACTGTGAAGTCCTTCCTGCGCTACCCCTATTGCCTCATGGATCTGACGCCCTTCCAGGAACCCAAATTGTTCAGCTGAGATTTGAACTGAGAGTATAGCTTTCAGTCGTTTAGCAATAACTTTTGATATAATCTTATAGACACAGTTGCACAACGAAATTGGCCTAAACTCATTGAGAGAGATTGCATTATCTGACTTCGGAATGAGCGCTATAAAAGTAGAGTTAAAACTGGCCGGGATCCAACTAGACGACCTTGAATCTTCAATCACCAGCAAAAGATCCCTCCCCAAGATATCAAAGAGGTCCAAAAAAAAATCAATCGCCCATCCATCTGGCCCAGGGCTTTTGTCTTTCTGGAAACTGCCCAAAACCTCCTTGAGTTCATCTTCCGACACTTCCTTCATAAGCTCCCTATTGTCCTCCTCTTCCACAAAACATGGGAACATCTGAGCCAATCGAATTACTTCCTCAATTGAAGCCTGTGGAGGAGCTTTGAACAAATGCTGAAAATGATTTACCCCACAAATGGCCTTATCTTCAAAGGTTACATGAGTTTTACCCTCCTCATCCTGAAGACTCCAAATAGTATTTTCCACCTTCCTTCCTCTGGCATATGCATGGAAAAATTTGGTGTTATCGTCCCCACACTCCCACCAGAGTGCCCTGCTTTTGAGCCTCCATGTTTCCTCTTTTTCCAATAGCAGTGAAGAACGTCGCCCCTCCAACCTTGACAGAGCCTCCTTAGATTCAAGCGAAGCAAAACCTCCTCCTACTCCCTCCTATATCAGCACTAGAGCTGCTTCAACGTTCTTCAGCTCAGCATCGTCTCTACTTCTCTTAGCAGCTGCCCATTCCTTGATTATCACCTTAAATCTTTTAATATTGTTTGCAAACTGAAAGGCAGCTGATTGATCAAAATCCCCTTCAATAGGAATCCAGTGATTGTGAAAAAGATTTTTGAAAGTCTCATCCTGGAGCCATAATTTATTGAATTTTAAAGGGCTTGGTGGGTTGTTGGGCCCCTTTTTGATTTCAAAAAAAATTGGGAAATGATCAGAGAGACCCCCACAGCCCACCCATTGTCTAACTGAGAAAAATCTGTCCACCAACTGCTCTGCAACCAAGAAACGATCAATTCGTTTCACCACCCTGGCATCCCCACTTCGTTTATTTCTCCATGTCGGGTTAATTTTTACCGGCTCAATGTCCAGCAAACCCTTCTCTACCAATTTCTGAACGAAATATCTTGCCAATGAGTCCACCTGGGCATGAGGTCCCCAAACCTCACTATGCCCCAGTGAGAAATTTAAGTCTCCACCCATTACCACCGAATCACCAGACACCAAGGGATTAAGCAACAGAGAATCCGAAAAAGGGACTCTATTGATGTAAGGCCCATACACATTAATCACTAAAAGAGACATCCCCAACTCTTCAGAAAATACTTCAACACCCAACACAGCCTCAGAACCCCAAGAATTAATCATCTTAACGCGACTGTTATTCCATCCCACCGCCAAGCCCCCAGAGCGACCTCTAGCATCCAAAGTCACAAAAGACCACCCAGGTAACCAGCTTTCCAGTCTCTCCTGGATCATCTCACCTACACCTAATGTCTCTTGTAGCAGAATCACATCCGGGTGTTCAAGAGTAAGCACCCGCATGAAGGCTGATTTCTTGCCAGGCCCAGCCAGCCCCCGACAATTAAAAGACAAGAGCTTTATAAGCGACCTTTCTTCTTGGCCTGCTCCGCTCTAAGGGCCTTTTCAATTGAAAGTTGTTTACCTCCTAACAGATCCTCCTTGGCTCTGGACTGAGCCTTATAAAGATTTGTCTTTCTCCCCCGTCCCCTTCTCGCAGGCGGTGACAATTTTCCCAACCCAAATGAAGTCTTTTGACAAGATCTGAGAAAATACCCCGAATCCATAGAGTCTGGAGGAGAGGGACATGATTCTTCAGGTAGAATTTTAGGGTCAGGATCCAATTCAACAGAGCAGGGTATAACCTTAGCAAGAGAAGTGGCTTGTGAAAGTACGATAGAAGCATCATCAGTCAATCCCGAGCCAAAATCAAGAGGGTCAAGGAGTACAAGAAGTGACGAGAGGGATCCAGGCAGACCCGAAAGGGAAAGCTTCCTCAGTCCATCAATCCAATCAAACCCAAGAAAGGAAACATTGTTCAAGAACAAATTAACGTTTGACAGATTGGGAAGCGCAGATGTTTCCGGACCAGAATGATCCCCTGAAGCATAACCAGTAATCGAATCAGTGACCAAAGTTGGCAGATCTCTGGCCCCTTCGTCCACCAAAGGTTCAAAAGGGATCAAATATTCAACAGTCAGATCGCTGCTCAGTTCATCTACAGAGGTTTGAGCCGAACCAGAGGATCCAGCAATCATCACAGATGTACCCTTGTGTACAGCCCCAAATACTTTCCTTCGACTTCCGTTATGAGGACGCACCGGCATAGAACAAGCCGAAACCGGATGCCCATATTCATGGCATCGTCTACAACGAAACGAGACAATCTCATAGTCTAGGGTTTGAGGAATAATCACTGGTCCCCAATCCAGATTAATAGATTCCGCCAATCCCTTGCTGAGATTAATATTTACCAGGATTCTGGCTACCTTCTTCTCCTTAGAATCTATGAATGAAAGGTCCGCCTCCAGAAAATACCCCAGTATATCGCCTATCCTCCTAAAATGATACACATCCCAGAAATGTAAAGGAAGAGCTGGCAGTCTAAACCAAAGAGGAACAACATCAACTCTTTCTTTGCTAGCGTCAAACAGAGGACTCCAAGGTTTCAAGAGAACAGGAGAATGGTCAATATGCCAGCATTTAAATTGTATCCATCTAAGGTCCTCCTCTTTCTCCAAATTGACCGCAAACCATCCTCTGTTCAACAGCTCAATCCCAGGAGCATAGCCTAATTGAGTGCCCCAAGTCGCCGCAGCCCAATCCTGTACAGTTTTTTTGGAAAAATGCCTACCCATAGCCCTCCCAACCAGAGTACATTTCGCCATGTTTAGAACATTCTCCCACTCTAAATCTTCGCCAACCACATAATTTTGAATCTTCTTTGTTTTGATCCAATTATTCCTTCGTTTTTTTGAAGATCCACAAGCCCCTTCTAGTCTTCCATCGGAATCACCCAAAACTCCTGGACAGCCACCAAAAGAATCCCTTCCAGGAGACCCAAAACCACGCTGCTCAGGTACATCCAGCGGTACCCTCAGCTCATCCTCCGAGAATGCTCCACCAAGTCCCTTGCCAAGCGAGACAGGACCAACCTCCCCGTCTATGGCCTGGCCAGATCCTTCTACAACCTCGAACCCTCCTCGTTTGTCAGAAACCGAAGACCCTTAAAACCTTGCGATGAAATCCCCCTCTTCCCTCTAGCGCGATGATTCCAACAACGTATCATTCCGATGAACAGAAGGCTCCACATGTGAAACACCAGGAATAGTCTCTGACACCGATTGGGCAAAAAAGGCAGCCGAAGAGGTAACATCCTTCAACCCCACCGGATCTAAACAAGCCGGGCCCAAAACCTCCTATCCCCAACAGGGAAAAACCACTATCTGTTCAGTCTGCCCTCCACCTGGCACCTCCCAGATGTCAGAGCTCTCCAACTTGTCGCTCGAATAATCAACTAAGTCCAGATCCTCCATCTCTGCCGGAAAGGTAACCATCACCTACAAAGGACCCTCAAGATTCTACAAACCTTGAAAACCCCAACAGTCAGCCTCCATCACAGATAATAACCTCCTATTCTATCCACAAGGGCAAAACAAGAACATTCTTGAGAAAACCAGGGCAGACCCCTAACCCTAGCTAGTGGCCTAGGCCATCCACGCCCAACTTCTGACCTCCTACGCCATCGCCATACAGAGACTTTGATCAGCCATCGCCGCCCAAATTCGAAAAAGGATTGTAATCACAGTTATCACTTACTAAGAATTCGGAACTCAAGGAAGTTGTAGAATAGTTCATATAAAACTTGCATTATAGTAAAGAAAATTTATTCAAGAAATTATGAGACCACTCTTTCCATATAAAATAAATGAATTTATGATAATACTCATACTACAATCATATATTAAACCATAAGATGTAGAAGATATTCATATTAAAATTGAAACACTCATTTGAAGTTGCCACACATACAATGTCATCTTAATAAAACAAATAAAATGTTTCATGTGCAAATAGTGAAATCAACACATGGATTTTGACACACCATTAGAAACTACATTTTCTTCAGATGAATGATCAGATGAAGATGTAGATGACTCGTATTCTTCTCTATTATCAATAACTGCACCATCTGAGTCTTCATGTATGCCCAACATTTCATAGGACATATTCCTTCTCAATCTAAGCCTTGATTTAGCAGACTCCCATGATGCAACTATTTCTTATGGCAACGATCTTTTGATAATCTTTGTATTCTTGGAGCGAAGAGTGCCTTTCTTTATCAACTGGAAGTCATAAACTAGTATGCCAACATCTTCTAAGTTCAAAATGTCAATGCAACGAGGATTTACATTTTGACCCTTTCTTTCTCTCTTTTTGCAAACCCTTTTCTCAACCACCACCTCTGGCTTGCACACACCATTAAATGGGTGTGTGTCTGTTGCATACCAATGTACTTCAATGGATATAACTTCTTCATTTTCTTTATTGGCATTCATAATTTTTGCAATCCAGAATGGATAACTGCGTGCATCTTTTGTAGCCAACACTGCAATCATACAACCTTCCTTAATATCTTGTACTAAGCTTCTGTAAAGGTCTTCCATTGCCTCGCATCGTGCAGATGATATTCTAGACCCAATATACATTTCCCTTTCCTCTTCTTGAGAAGGATCAACACCTTCTGGTTCAACATTTATTTCCTCATTTTCATTTGACATACTTTGCAGCCAATGAAATGGAGTCTTCAAAAAAATATTTCCATTTGCAGAGTTTGAAATTATGTCATTTTGCTCCATGAAAAAAGACTCCCGCCAAACAGTATCAACAACATCAAAATAGTCATATGTATCTTTGATAGACTTTTTAATTTCTTCCAAGCATTGAGTAGAATCAACATCTCTATTTGTCGACGTGCATTTTGAATCTCTATAGCTGATTGCAATAACAATAACTTTGAAGCATAAATTTGACGAATTGGGATGAATTTCAAAAATCTTAAACTTGATGTAGGCCCCCATTCTGCACTTGTTAAGTACTTCTTACCCCATAGTAATGTTTTCCCATCAATTTTTTTATATGAATATGATGTTGGAAGCTAATGCCATTAATATTTTCAATGCACCTTTCTTTACCGTGTGATCCCATAATAAATCTTCGCATGTCAATAGCCTCCTCCAATGTTAGTACACTAGGATTTGGAATGTATGTATTTCTAATAATGTCAGTTAATGATGGGAAACCTGACAACATTCTTCCTCCCCAATGTCACTGTAAAATGGCTAGACATTTGATCAATATGGTCATGTGTATGTCCAACAAGCAGGAAACCAACTTTAACCTTCTAAAAATTTCCCAATTCAACAAGCATGTTTAGATAACCAAACACGATTTGTTTTTTCTTTTCCCGGCTAGTGTTGTCCAATTGTAGATACAGAACTTGAGGAAGATTGTCGGACCAATGAGTAATCACATGGTGAATTATGGTCATGGTAAAATTTTCATCATTATGAATATTTGGATTTGTAAAGTAAACCCTTGGGGACATATAACCATTAAAAACCATACAATTAACCAAGTGAAAGTGAATAAAATTGTCCTCTAAATTCTTTGGTACACGAACAAAATGTGGCAAAAGCATTTTTTTTCTTCTGATCCATGCCATCAATTATCAAACCCAAATACTAATGTGGATCATCATAACATTTCTTGCGATGTCTGTATACATTTTGCAGTTCAACTGATTGTTGATTGCGATGTGCTTGAAGTTCTTTGATAACGGAATCTAAAAATAAAATAAAAATAAAACATAGATGAGATTTTATAATTGATATGTATAAGAGAAAAAAATATTTTAGAGACACACCTCTTTCTATCCCTTCTGATTTATCCCTTCTTTGTTTTACAAACCCCCATCCTTGACCTCTTAGGAATACAGGCATTGTTGAACTCTATTTTCCATAGTCTTGTAAATTATGCATATATGATGTAATTGTTATTTATTTCGGCCTCTTGAACAAATTCCTTGTACAAGTTGTGGATTTCCTACCTTGAGAAATTATCTGGAATGTGTATGGTTTCTCTATCTAGCATACTCTCTCCATGCTTAGAAAAGAAGTCACACATCCATGATATTGCAATGTTTGTTATTGGCCCACTAGCTCGTGCATGATATTCTTTAGAATAAAAAGGGGGATCCTTTTCTAGCCTTGTTTGGATTCTTGATAGTCTAAGATTACCAATTGAGTGAATTATTTTGAATTCCCTTCTACAAAGCAAAATACTTCCAATGCAATAATCATAACTTTCCTTTGTGGAAATCATGCGCCCCATTAAATACGAATTTTGCATATTTTTGTTCTTTGAAAGATATGCTAGACTTTTCTCCAAAGCATAATTGTAGTGCATCTGTTTCAAACAATGTTTTTGACAACACTCACTTGAAATCAAACCAGTAATAGAAATTGGAATCGTGAGCAAATATTTACTAGACCTTGTATAACTAGATTGCTTTGGATTGATATAATATGGTATAGTCCTACATTTAATCTTTATCATTGGTACAATTTTCCTTTGTGTTTCATGTACCATTGCATCATCCTAGTTTGAATGAGTGTCCTCATCACTATGAGGAATATCATCTCTCTCATTGACATTGTCATAACAAAATTTAGCACAAGATTGATTATCCTCATCAGTATCATGTTTATCACTTGAGGTTAAATCAACATCATCAACAATATTGGTATCTTCACCACTGGAAGGTTCACCGCCACCAAAATCATCATCTTTCTCTTTAAAATCCTCGCTTGGAGGAAAATCATCATCGATGGCATCAAAATCATTGCTTGGAGGAAAATCATCATCGATGGCATCAAAATCATTGCTTGGAGGAAAATCGTCTTCACGATTATTATTTTGCTTCATCCTCACCAAAATCATCATATGTCCCATTAAAATCCTCGCTTTGAGGAAAATCATCATTGGTTCCCTCAAAGTCATCGCTTGGAGGAAAATCATCTTCACCATTATTGTTTCCTTGATCCCCACCAAAATCATCATCTGTCCCATCAAAATCCTCGCTAGGAGTAAAATCATCATCGGTGCCATCAAAATCATCACTTGGAGAAAAATCATCTTCACCATTATTGGTGCCTTCATCCTCACTAAAATCATCATCTGTCCCATTAAAATCCTCACTTGGAGGAAAATCATCATTGGTGCCATCAAAATCCTTGCTTGGAGTAAAATAATATTCATGTCCATTGTTGTTTCCTTCATCCTCACCATAATCATATTCTGTCATATTAAAATCATTTCTTGGAGGAAAATCATCATTAGTGCCATAAAAATCATTGCTTCCAGTAGAAACATTATTAGTCACATTGAAATCCTCACTTGGAGGAAAATCATCAGCAGTTCCAATAAAATCCTCGCTTGGAGGAAAATCAGATACACCATTATTGGTGTCCTCATCCTCACTAAAATCATTGTCCGTCCCATCAAAATCTTCACTTGGAGGAAATTCAACATTGGTGCCTTGAAAATCCTCGCTTGGAGGGAAATATTGGCTATGAGGAAAATCATCGTTGGTGCCTTGAAAATCCTCGCCTGGAGGAAAATCATCATTGGTGCCTTGAAAATCCTCGCTTGGAGGAAAATCATCGTTGGTGCCTTGAAAATTATCACTTGGAGGGAAATCTTGGCTAGGAGGAAAATTATCATTGGTGCCTGAAAATCATCGTTGGTGCCTTGAAAATCCTCACATGGAGGAAAATTGTCATCATCTTGCTCAATGCCTTCAAAATATCCACTTAGAGGATGGTATTCATCATCATCATTATTGCCTTTAAAATCCTCGCTAGGAGGAAAATCATCATTGCTTCCTCGAAAATCCTCATTTGAAAGAAAATTTCCACCATTTCCAGAAATTGAGATAATTTCATATGAGTCCATGACTTTTTACTAAAATCTATAATGGTGCATCTCCCTCTCTCCTCACACAAGAAGTATAATGGTGAAATTGTCAACCTCCAACAATCATATACTGAAAAAAACTATTTTTTCCCTTCAAAATTTTGCTACAAAATTAAATTGCACATTTGTTACACATTAATACAATTAATCAAGTTAATATCATATTTCATATACAAAATTTGTAACAATATTAATTAAATCACATCTAAACTATGCTCTATAAATTTTGTAATAATATATTTTGCTATCTACCTTAATTTTTTTATCCCACAATCATAACACAAATAAAATTTCATTTACTGCCATCCTATTTAAGTTTAGTAATAATGCATTAACGAATTACTATTCGCATTTTATTTCTCTTCACATTTGAATTTGGAGCAATTTAATAGTGCTTTGCAAGTTAATTTTCTTATAATAAATTTGTCTACTTTTTATCTTGTTAATTTTTTTCTTTGTTGTTGTTCATTTCTTGATCTCAGAGGCTCCATCTCCAATTCTTGGTCATTCTGGTAAAGGTGATCTTTGTTGCTGCTGGTTCGGAATGATAATGGAGTTTGCTTGCTGATCCACTGAGGATGGGTGACGGTGAGGATAAATTTTTTTTCTCTCTGCGTGAACCTTGAACCATGGCCTTCAGCGTTGTGGAGTTTGGATCCTTCCAACCTAGGAGATGTTCAGCTCCTATTTGATTGATGTTCGTTTTTCTTTGGCTGCTCACTCCCTCTTGTTAGTTTGATATATGTAGAGGACTCTTTGTCCAAGCAGTGGCTGATTGTGTTCCTCGTGGTGCTTCATCCTTGGAGTTATCCAGTGACCAATTGCTGAGTCTGATTTTTGCAAAGGATTCTTTGTTCAATCAGCTTCTCGAGTTTCTTTGATTGTGAACCTGGTGGAGATTCATCCTTGGAGCTTTCCAGCAACCATTTGCTGAGCCTGATTTTTGCAGAGGATTCTTTGTTCAAACAACTCTTGACCTGGTGGAGATTCTGCTCGACCTTGATTAGCAGTGAGCTCAGCGCTGGTGGGATTTATTTGAGTCTTTTTTTGGTGGTTCTATTTTGGGGTCATGGAGGATGAAGGGGGTTCTTCCCCTATTCTTGATCTAAACACCTTCAAAATATTAACATCTTCAGGAAGCAAAAGGAATCTCACTCAAACCCAGGAAAATTTTGTAAAGAAGCTTGAAAATATTCCTTTGGTAGCCCTACCAGTGGAAACTTGTCAAACAGCTATAAACATTGTTGACTGGGGTCTCATTGGCCAGTTCACTGGGCTTTGGCCTTCCCCTAAGACAATTACAGGATGGGTCCATCGGAATTGGAAACCTCTCATCTCAGAAGGTATCTGCAACAATTTGATAGGTAAGGGATATTATCTTTTTCTCTTTGAAAATTCTACTGATAGAGATTTGATTTTTCAAAACAGGCCATACTTCATGGGTCCCCAAGGACTCTACTTGAACAAATGGTCTCCGGACTTTGATCCGAACCAAGATGTTCCCTCAGCGGTCCCTATCTGGGTTAGGTTACCGCACCTTCCTCTTCATTGATGGAATCCAAGAGCCCTTGAAGCTATTGGAAACACCCTGGGGAAATATATTGATAGGGATGATCGTCGAGATCAATATACCTATGCCAGAATCTGTGTAGAAGTGGATTTGGAGGTAGGATTACCCGAAGCAATTAACTTGACAATAGCATATTGGACCTATGTACAAGAGCTAGACTATGAAAAACTGCCCTTTAAGTGCAGGTTTTGTCATGGTTATGGACACTTTGCCAGGTCTTGCAAGAAAAAAGGTGAAGAAGAAGCTGTTAAAGAAAAGGGAGATGAATGGATTCAAGTTCAAAAAATTAAATCAGCAAAGCAAAGAAACAAAAAAGAGAACTGGGGACAAGCAGCAACACCACTGGACATAAAGAACATGGAGAAGTTATGAAAGAATCAATGACTAAAAACAATTTTGAAGTATTGAGCATTCCTGAAGACCAAACTCTTGAAGAGGGAGAAGTCCCTCAAACTCAAATCCAATCAAGTGAAGAAGATAAAGGCCATGAATCAGAACTCAACACACCTATGGAAGGTCATTCTCCTACTTATGTAGAAATGGCAAAAAAAGAAACCTCTGGACAATTCTGGCTCTTTAGATGAAGATCCTCTTGGTAAGTCATCCAAAAAAGGGCAGAAATCTCTCAAGAAGATCTGGGAGGAAGAAGTTGAATGACTTAAGATGCAAGGAAGTCAATAAACTTTAGAGATGTCCATTGGTAGGAACACTCGGGCCAGACCTGCAAAAGGAGGCCCAACCCCTTCTGTCAAATGATGAAATGTGTCTCTTGGAATTGTAGAGGGCTCGGCAATTCTACAAAATCTGAAGCAGTGAATGATCTCATCAGAATGGCCTCTCCAAATGTCCTTATGCTCCAAGAGACAAAAATCGATGAGGAAAGATTACTCTCCATTAGTAGCAAGAGTTGGAAACTGAATGTTGGTAAGGCAGTGAGTTCCAGAGGCACTACTGGTGGAATAGCCACATTATGGACAGGAATTGACTTTACTCTGGAAAATTTCCACAAATCGTAGCATTGGATTTTCACTCAAATTTGTCCTATTCCAAGTAAGAAAGTGTTTTGCCTTTTTAATCTGTATGTGCCTGTCAATTTACAGGAAAAAAGAGAATGTTGGAACTCACTGGCAGCCTTTCTCGTTGCAAACTCCTTTTCAAATTTAATAATTGCCGGAGATTTAAATTTAATTCGTAGTGCTAAAGAAAAAGTTGGTGGTGTCTATGGGAGAGATCCCATGCTGAACTAGGTGGATAACTTCATACTTAAGTGGGAGCTGATTGATTTCAAACCCAAAAGAGGAAAGTTTACGTGGTCAAATAACAGATTAGGAGCAGCCAACATTTCTGCTAGATTAGACCATTTTCTGGTTCAGAGCTCCTTACTGGCAGATAAAATAGTCATATCCTCTAGTATCTTACTAAATATCACTTCAGACGATAAACTGATTTTATTACAGATTGAAAATGAAGAGGACCTTGGTCCCATTCCTTTTAGATTCAGTCCACTATGGAAAGATAGAGATGGATTCATGAGCACTGTCATCTTGGCTTGGGCAATTCCAGTTGTCATATCTCCAAATTATGTCTGGGAGGGGAAGCTTATTAATACCAAAGCTGCACTTAAGAATTGTGTAAAACTTACTAAAAAAAATCCAACCAGTGAAAGGAAAGAAGCCCTTCAAAATCTGGAAAAAATTCAATTGGAAATGGAAGAAACAAAAATAACTCTAGCTTTACTAGCAAAAGAGCAAAATGCACAGTCCATTTCTTTCCAGGCCTTCAGGCGAGAAGAAGAATATTGGAGATTAAAATCTCGAAGTACTTGGCTGAAAGCTGGTGATAGGAATACCTCATTTTTTCACAAGAAATGTAGAGTTAGAATTTCTCAAAATCATATCTCGAAAATTAACTCCCAATCTGGTGAAGTGGTAAAAGGAAATTCTCAAATCAAACAGCTGGTTGAATTTCATTTTCAGAACCTCTTCAAGGAAGATGGACTCTTTGATCCTGACCTTACCTCTGATTTTTTGGCCAACATTCCCAGCGTGGTGAGTGAGGCAGAAAATGATGAGCTAATGCAGCCTTTTAAGGAGCAAGAAATTATTGACGTTATTTGGTCAATGGAGCCAGATAAAGCTCCTGGTCCTGATGGGTTCTCCTTTCAGTTTTATAGAATTTGTTGGCCAGTTATTAGGAAAGATCTCCTCCGAATGTTAAAATCTTTATAGATTAAAGCCAAAGTGGGGGGTTGCGCAAATTCCACCTTTTTTGCATTAATTCCTAAAGAAGCCAAACCTTCTTCCTTTGATAGATTTAGACCTATCTCCCTTTGCAATGCGTCCTATAAAATATTTTCTAAACTGCTAGCAAATCAAATTAAACCTTTGCTTGAGAAATTAATTTCTCCTCTTCAAGGAGGGTTTGTAAAAGGGAGACATATTCTGGATAATGTTATTCAAGTTCAAGAAGCTATGCATTCCAGTTTTCTTCAGAAGGAGAAGGGCATGCTCATCAAACTTGATATGGCAAATGCCTTTGACAGGGTAAAGCACTCTTTTCTTTTTTCCGTTCTTCAGTCTTTTGGGTTCAGCTCTGCATTTATAAATTTGATAAAAGCTTGCATTCACAATCCTTGAATAGCGCCATTGGTAAATGGCAGGCCAACAAACTTCTTTCAAGCCTTCAGGGGTCTCCAACATGGCTGTCCTTTGTCGCCTTTTTTGTACATTCTTATGGTCAACTCCCTAAGCAGGAAAAATTAATGGTATCATTCCGGGTATTTCTGCAGCAGTCGGAGTTGAAGCTATCAACCATGCCCTCTTTGCGGATGACACCTTTCTCGGGAGGGGCATCTTAAAAAATGGAAAGAGCTTTCTCTGAAATTATGCAACATTTTTGTATTATATCAGGGGCTCTCATTAATAACCAAAAGAGTGCAGTATACAGATAGAATGTTGATCAATCAAAAGTAGATAAAATATCTCAAATCTTGGGCTTTGAAGGATATGCTTATTGGGACAAAGTTAAATACTTGGGTCTACCCTTAACTTTGGGGAAAAACAATCCCTCTCTCTGGCTGGAAATCATCAGTAAGATTAAAGCAAAGATCAATTCTTGGGGAGGACATTGGCTAACCAAGGAAGGAAAGGTCATTCTAATTAAGTCAGTACTCTCATCTCTCCCTATATATCAATCCTCTTTACTTCTGGTGCCAAAAGCTATTATGAATCAGATTTCTAAATTACTCAGAGACTTCTTATGGGGAGGTGGGAAAGGAAATCAACACCGTATGCATCTGGTTAATTGGGAAATAGTAAAAAGACCTCTTCTTGATGGAGGATTACAATTCAAAGATCCTGAATTGTCCAACATAGCAATGGGAGGAAATTTTTTATGGAAGCTCTTTTATAACAAACAACACCCAGTTAGTCAGTTGCTATGGAAAAAATACCTTCACGGCGGATCATTAAAGAATATTCAAATGGAAAATACCACTAAAGGATCAATTATCTGGAATTCATGTAGGAAAGTACTTGATTTCTTTGTTCAACATTTGTATCGCATTCCAGGAAATGGTCAGAAGACTTTTTTGTGGGAAGATAGAATTAATGGACATGATCGAATTCATGCTGATGATGCTATTGCTGAGATCCAAAATTGGTTAACAAATAAAGGAATTCACAAATTGGCCGATATAGCTTCATGGGATGACAAAGGAAATTGGATTGATTGGTCTCTTCCTCTCATGATAGAGTGTGATCTTCCTAATCTCTCTGACCATCAAAATATGTTATTAACCAGGCTGAAAGGAAAGACTCCTATCCATCGATTTTGCAGAGACTTGTGGGGATGGGGATCATCTGGAGTTTATACTGCTGCTGCTGGTTACTCTCATCTGCAGATTTTAGTGCATGCCAGTGCAGTGGATTCCTTTGGCTCCCACAACACAGCTCTCTAGAAGCTGGCGTGGAGTCTTCCCAGCATTCCAAAGATTAATTTCTTCACTTGGATTGTAATTCATCAAAAACTGTTAACGGGTGAAAATTTGTCAAAAAAAGGTTTTTACGGACCATTTAGATGTTGTCTGTGTCTTCAGGCTGCTGATTCTTGAACACATATTTTAGTTGAGTGCATCTTTGCTCAAAAGGTTTGGACTTTAGTTCTTCGTGGGCTGTCATTCTCTTTTTTTCCTCTAAATGTTGAACCGGTCATTCTTTTAAAAACTGGCAATCAAGATATCGTGGTGCTCTTTCTTCGAATCATGCTTGGAGAAAAATTTGGCAAGCTATACCAAAATTTATCTGGTGGAAATTATGGCTGGCTAAAAATGATATGATTTTTAATGGCAAAATCCCGAAACCTGAAATTGTAGCATCTAAAGCTAAGGCATTTCTATTAGAAGCAATAGGAAACCTTCAAATAGCTGGAAATAATCTAGAAGCTGAACAAAATTGGCTTGGTACGAAATCAGTGGATAAAATTCAGGTGTGTTTAAGTAAACCTGTCATCAAAACTTTTTGGCAGATCGGGTTCTCAGAAAATGAGTTTTCAGATTGGTGGAAATCTAAAAATAAGACTTCGATATTCTTTGATGGAGCGTCAAAAGGAAATCCAGGGAAAGGTAGGGCAGGGGGTTCGATATTTCATCTAGGCGGAAAATTAGAAACAAGTTTTAGTTGGGGAATAGGGCAAAGTACAAATAATCAGGCAGAATTATTTGCTCTTTTGAAAGCATGTCAACTAGCAAAGGAAGCAGGGCATAATAATCTGCAAATCTTTGGAGATTCTGAAATCATCATCAAAATTTTAAACTCAGATTCAGTGTTCAATAATCTTTTTCTGAATTTGACCATGCAAAGGTTGCATTTCATTTTGATAGACTGTGATTCAATTACTTCTTATCACATTCTACGTGATTTGAATAAGCTGGCAGATCTCAAAGCAAATCAAGGATGCCTCCTCCCTTCGGGAATGTTATGTGTGAATGACGGGCCTTGCCTATTGCATTCCATTCCATGACAAAATCTCATTCTGGTGTAAGGAATTGTATTCTTTGGAACAAATTGTAATTGGGTGAAAGCCCAAATTTTCCTTTTTAAATTAAAAAAAAAATTTAATCGTTTTTATTTAAAAAAAAATTTCTTTTTTTCTTTTATCGTTCTTTTTTAATCCCACATTCATGTAGCGACTAATTAAATTTAATCTATGCAACATAAATGTGATTTGGTTTCTACATTCACCTCTTGCAAAACAACGATTACAAACTTTGCAACAATCTACAAGGATTTTAAAGACTACCAAGGCTATTTTCAAGGACGTTAGTTTAATTTACATTTTTGTTCAATGTAAATTTTATTTATTTATTTTAGACTGGCGTGCCCTTTGGATGCACAAGTGTTAAATTTAATGTTATTTTAAATTTTATTTTTCATTCCAGCTTTGCATGCCCATTGGATGCATTGTGGTTGAATTTAATGTATTTTTTTTTGGGGAGCTTAGCCTTGGGCGGGCGCCCACAATTTACAATTTTATTTATTTATTTTAGGGTTGGCACATCCCTAAGGGCAGCGAGGATTGTACACCCCTATGGGCAGTGGGGAGCTCCTCCCACTGGGCTCCCTTTGGCCCCCCAAAGCATGACCCAACAGGGCAGCGCGATTCTAAGAATCATGCGCCCTGTTGGGGCACACTTTGGGGGCCCAAAGGGAGCCCAGTGGGAGGATCTCCCCAGTGCCCATAGGGGTGTGCAATCCTCGCTGCCCTTAGGGGTGTGCCAACCCTAAAATAAATAAATAAAATTGTAAATTGTGGGCGCCCGCCCAAGGCCAAGCCCCCCCCCAAAAAATACATTAAATTCAACCACAAATCCTCCCCCTCCTCCCCACTACCCATAGGGGCGTACTGCACACCCCTATGGGCACCGAGGAGGATATGCGCTCCTCCCTGGGGCACCCAAAGAGCGCGCCCAATAGGGTAGTGTGATTCCAAAGGGCTCCCAAAGCGTGTGCCCAACAGGGAAACATGATTCTCAGAATCATGTGCCCCATTAGGGCGCGCTTTGGGTTCCCAAGTCATGCGCCCAACAAGGCAACACGATTATGAGAATCATAGAGCACGCTTTGGGCACCCAAAGGGAGGACCACAAGTCCTCCCCGCTTCCCATAGGGGTGCGCTGCACCCCCTATTTGGGTTCTGTTTGTGCCAGAAATTGTTTCTAAGGCCAGAGAAACAAGCTAACACACACTCAAATATAAAACTCAATAAAATTAAGGTTTAGGGTTTCTGCAATGTATTTTTGGTTGTGAACTTTGAAAATAGTCAGGGAATACATTCATAAGTAAAGCAACTACTGAATCATAAGCAATAAAAGATGAAGATGCATGATATATGTAACAAGATCAAACAAAAACAGTATTGAGGTTCATACATAAATGACAGGCATTACCAGAATATAAACATAAACCAATCAATGAATCTATCAATTTAAGCAACTAGAAAAGATGAAAATGAAGCCAATACATAAATCTGAAGGGTAAAAGTCATATATATCTCATAGTTTCATCAACCAATGCATACAAGAGTTTTGTACCTTGCTCATGAACAAGTCTGAAAACCAACTGAGCTTGAAGACCTCCTGAAAGATCTAAAAAATCGAACCCTCCTAATGATTCTCTCATCTCCCTAAATAGAGTTTCTTTACAAAATTAGTTGGGTCTAAAACCCTAACTGCCTCCATCAACTTGCTGGGGTAAGGTAAAAAGTATAAACTTACAAAATTACAAAATATGCTAGAAATAGTAAATTATTAACATATGTGTTTACTCAAAAGATAACAACCAACTAAATGACAACTGGCTTAAAGATCTTTTGCTGCTTCTGCCAACAAGGCAATACCATCTAGCGCTTGTGACTTCCTCTTTGCTTTCTTTTGTTTCTTCTCCATGTCATTAATCTTCTTTGTGAGCTCCTTGTTTCTCTGTTGTAGGTCCTGGACTGTTTCCTCCAACTTTGTGGAATGCTTGTCAGTAGCTCTTTTCCTTTTTAGCGCCTCTTTGGATACTTCTGATAGCTCCAGGAAATGATTATGGACATCTTGCAGTTCTTCTATAAGCCCTTTGTGACTTTCAATAACCCAGCATTAACCTCTTGTAAGTGTTTCATCTGTTTCTTATACTTCTGAATACTTTCCTGCAAGTTTTCTTCATCAAAACTAGGGATTTCAGGTATATTTTCATCCTTCATTAAAAAGTCTGAGAAATCAGTAGGAATACTAGGTTCTTTTATAATTCCTGCTTCCCTGAGTATAGCTTCATCTTCTTCCTCCCACTCCTGATTTTCAACAGGACATGCTTTTGCCTTTTCTTCTTGCTGCTGTTTTAAGAGTTTATCTTTTATCTCAAAAATTATTGCAGATAATTTAGATGTAGGCTTGATTGAATCTTCTAATAATTTTGATGAACTCTTGACTTCTGCAGGATGTACATAAGGAGCTTTTACAGCTGCTGGCTTCTTCCCTTTTCTACTAGCTTTCTTAATTTTTGGATTTTCATCAAGGGATACATCATCTAACACAGTAACTTCATTTGTGTATAACCTAGGATTGAGCAATTTTTTCATGTTCAGTCTTAGCTTGTTCCTCGACCTACTTTTAGGTCTGAAATATGATGCTTTTTCTCCTGGCATTTTCAACTCCTTTCCTTGATGCTGGATAGCATCCAACTCTACTATTTCAAGCTTACCCCTCTTTCTGTTAGGTTTTGTTGCTTTGCTGCCTGAAGAAGGAATCTCTCTGTAGGTTTCAGTTTCAATTGTAGTTTTTTCTACCTGCTCCTCTTCTAAAAGGTAAGCTTCATCATCAGACAATACAGTAATGGGGCTTCTCTGATTGACTTGCAATTCTTCTTCATGCACAGTCATCTTTTGTGTATCAGCAGCTTTCATTTCATGAGGGACCTCTGTTGGTACCATGGGCTGTAGCAGCTGCTTTTGATCTTCAAACAGTGAGTACTTGCCTTTGCTACTAACTGAAAATACTTTGGGTCTATTATCCTTTTCCACCTGCTCTGATGCTTCCTCAACTTTGACCTCTGGCTTATCTTTTTTCCTTCAGAAACTAGAAGCTATCTGGCCTTAGGGTTCAGAAGATGCTCTATGAACTGATTTTCTGCTTATTTCTTGACAGACCTATTTATTTTAAAAAAAGGTAAAATAAATCTTCCCAGAAGTGGAAAAATTCAAATCACCGAGGGCTTCAAATGCTCCTTCATCAAACTTGAGAGTAAGATTCAATCATGAATAAGACTGCTAATGTTCCGCTATAGCTGCTTTAAATCTGACTCTGAGCTGTTTAATGGCTGAACAGGTGTCTTGATATGTTTAATTTGATTACAGATATGAAAATAGAGAAGCCCTAAACTCCAGGTAACCTTCATAAACCTTGTCTCTGTTCTGCAGCGACATCATCCATCCTTTTCGTGGTTATGGTTACCCCACGAAACCGTTTACCTTTGATAGTGCAGGTAAAAGGCAAATCATGCCACATTAGACCGATATTTGCTGCTAACTGTCAAACCAAACCGCATTAAGAGTAATGATGGTCATGATTTGATTCACGACTTAAAACCACCTGGAATCATGTTAAAACTGAAGCATACACGTATCAAACAACTCACAATATGGGATTAGTCATTCATCGATTGAAATCATGACAAAATTTTGCTTAAAAATCGGGAAAAAGAAGGCCGCAATATTCTTGTAGCGCGCCTTTGGTGATTTTTCGCTCCATCGCTACAAGAATATCTTTAGTGCTATTTTTTCGCTCTTTTTCAGCTTTTGGACACTTTGTATGAAGTTTATAAAACTTCTTGAGTGGTAATCATGCCTTATTATGCTCAGAACCATCATTTGTGAATCCACTTTTTGATATAGTGACTTTTAAAATCCTTCAACAGAAAACAAACCTATGGCTTAAAACTAAAATTTTCAAAAACAAGATCAAAACTTCATGTAAACACTAAACAAAATTTCCTAAAGGGGGAGAAATCAAAACAAAGTAAATGACTAACTTGAAAGAAAAAAGCAAATCAAACCAAAATTAAAGAAACAAAACCAAAATTTGAAGAAATCAATTACTGACTAAACATCTGGCTCCAGCTGCGGGATGAAGTCCTCCCTGCGAGGCTTCAAGAACCTGTAGACCAGTGCCTTTTGTCTTCTATCTACCTGTCTGCAAACTTCCATTGGGATATGGAGTCTTTATTCTATCTCACTCAGACTGGTATGTACAATGATCAGTGAAAAATGCCCTTATAAACTATAAAAATGTTTGAGGAATCGTCCATTAATAGGGCTGGACAACTCCTCACCTTCCAAGGACTGCAAGATAAAAGTATTGTTTTCTAAAACCTTTGATACTAGAAAAGGGCCAAACCAAAGATTGTCAAACTTACCATGTTTTCCTTTCTGCTCCTTTCTTGCATCCCATCTTAGAACCATCTCACCTTCTGTGAAAGTATTTTCTTTAATGTTTCTATCAAACCTATTTTTAATCTTGGTTCTATACAGCTGCGCTTTTTCATCCACCTTCTCTCTATTTTGTTGTAACTCTATCATTTCAAAGATTCTCCTTTGCATATCATCTGGTTCCTCTTGAGAGTTCTGGAGGAATTTCATCACTGGAATCCCCAGCTGAACAGGAAAAACTGCTTTTGTACCATAAACCAGCTGATATGGAGAAGTACCAATTGCCTGTTTCACTGTAATCCTATCTGCCCACAATGCATACTTCAGCATTGAATCCCAAGACCTTTTGTTATGCTTCATCAGTTTCTTGATGCTTTGAATGATGTTCTTGTTAGATGATTCAGCCTGACCATTTCCCTGAGGATAATAGGGAGTTGAGTGCTTCAAAATGATGACATTTTTTTCACAAAAGGCCACCATTGCCTTGGACTTGAATTCCTTGGCATTGTCTGTTAGTAATCTCTGTGGACAACCAAACCGACTCAAGATGTTTTCTTCAATAAAGTCCATGATTACTTTGTCTGTAGCATTCCTTGTGGGAATAGCTTCCACCCATTTCGTGAAAAAAACTGTTGCAGTCAAGATCCAATGATGCTATCCTGAAGATGCTGGATTGATTTCTCCAATTAAGTCCAGACCCCATTGCTGCTGGTAAACATCTGTGAATAAATATGGCCAATAATATCCAGCTCGCAAAATTTTGTAAGCTGTTGCTTTCCAATACTTGTGCCCTCCACAGGCACCTTCATGAGATTCTGAAATCACCTCTCCTATTTCAGATTGATCCAAACACCTGAGCAAGATACCCCCTGGATCCTTCTAGAAAAATTGATCCTCAACCAAACAGTATTTAGTAGCTTTCAGTTTTAAAAGCTCTAGCATCCTTCTTGTCTAAATGCTCAGGACATTGCAAAAATAACAGAAAATAGACTATGTCTGCATACTAGGTAGATGCTGAATAGAAATCCATGATCTTCTCTTTCTTCAATGCTGCTTGCTCTTCCTCTTGAGCTATTTCTTCAGCCATAACATGCAGCCCCAGAGCTTGACAATTTGAATCAGCCAACATCTTGGCTAAACCTTGTCCTTTAACAAGCTTGGTGGGTCTGATCTCCACATCATACTCCATGATCTTTGCAATCCATCTGCCTCTCTTCCCTTCACTATTAGGCTGTGTTAAAACATCTTTCACAGTAGCATTTGGAACAAATGAAATAACTCTTGTGTGCAGGACATAAATTCTGAAAAATTTTAAATCCTTCACCAGAGCATAAGCCTGCTTCTCCAAAATGCTATACTTCAACTCTGAATCTCTGAGAGTCTTACTAAAGAAGGCTATAGGCTGTTCCAATCCTTCTTTATTTTTTTGAATTAAGACTGCTGCAAGTGTGTCTTCTAATGCAAATGAAAAAGTAAGAAACTCTTTGGTGAAATCGGGGCTTACCAACACAGGTGCTTCAGTAAGAGCCACCTTGATTTTTTCAAATGCAGCCTTTGCTTCAACAGTCCACCTGACTTCCTGGTCCTTCTTCAACATGGTTGTGATTTGTTTAATAGTTTCAGAAAAGTTGGGAATAAACCACCACAGAAAATTTATCTTGCCAATAAATGACTGCACATCCTTTTTACTCCTAGGTAAACTGATCTTCAGTATGGCTTTCACTCTTTCAGGATCTATTCTGATGCCATCAGCAGACACCAAATGGCCCAATAGTTTACCTTCTTGCACAGCAAAATGTGACTTCTTGGGATTAAGGGACAGGCCAAATTTTCTGCATTTTTGGAAGGTCTGCCTTAGATGTTTCAAGTGCTCATCATCTGACTGAGAAAAAACTATAATATCATCCAAATAAATAACCACAAACTTATCTTTTTCACCCACAAAGGCAATATCGACCATTGCTCTCTGAAAGGTTGCTCCAGCATTCATCAGGCCAAAAGGCATCTTGTCATACATGAATGTCCCCCAGGGAGTTGTAAAGGCTGTCTTCTCCTTGTCATCAGGGTGCATTGCAATCTGATTGTACCCTGAAAAACCATCCACCATAGAGATCC
Organism: Pseudotsuga menziesii; assembly: GCA_001517045.1. Lineage (NCBI taxonomy): Eukaryota > Viridiplantae > Streptophyta > Pinopsida > Pinales > Pinaceae > Pseudotsuga > Pseudotsuga menziesii. The sequence goes on from LPNX010633859.1 coordinate 100,867, forward strand.
TCTGAGCTCCAACTACTTGTTGCAATACCTGTTCAATCTTAGGAAGAGGATAGTTGTCTTTTAATGATGATCTATTCAGATTCTGAAGTCAACACATAATCTAATTTCCCCATTCTTTTTTCTGACAGGAACCAGATTAGCAACCCAGGAAGAGTACCTGAGAGGCACTATTATCTTTGCATCCAGCAGCTTCTTTACTTCTTTCTCAATCACAGGAAATAAAGCTAGATTAATCCTTCTTAGTTTCTGTCAGAAAGGTTTAACATTAGGCTTCAAAGGGACCTTATGCTGAATGATTGCTGTATCATAGGTTCTCAGCTCTTCATAAGACCAGGAAAACACATCTACATGTTCTTTCAGAAGTTTGAGGTATCTATTTCTTTGTTCAGCTGACAGAGATTTGGAAATTTTTACCAATTTTGGATGTTCAGCAGAACCAATGTTGCAGTCCACTACATTGTCTTTTGAAGATTGAACCACTGGATTTGAAGGAGTGTCATATTTGGTACATATTATTTCTAAAGGTACTAAACCTTTGGGGATGAAGTTACTCTTCAACTCAATAATTTTATGACCTGCTATTTCATGTTCAGGAAACTTACTTTCAGCAAACTCATTTTCAGCAGATTCATTTTCAGCAAACTCATCTAACTGTTCATCCCCTTCATCTTCTTCTTGGTCAATTTGGGCATTAGTAAACTCATCTGTAAGCTCAAGAATTTTTTTGATTTCAATGTCATCTTCAAATACCCTCCAGTGCTTCACATTATCCGGTACACATGGTCTGTACCTCACTTCTATGGGATACCTCAGCTGAGTGGTTTTAGGAATTCTGAAGTGTGTGGCAGCCAAAGCTAATGAGTCTGCAGTCTCATTATGATTCCTTGGAATATGAGTGATATTAAATGCTACAAAATAGTTATCAAGCATATCCCATACCTCATTCTGGTACACTTTCAGCAAACCCTGCTTTACTTGATAGTTGTTCTTCACTTGCTGAACAACCAATTCGGAGTCGCCAAATGCAGCAATTTGCTGAATGCCTAAGTATTTAGCAGCTTTCAGTCCCAGTAGCAGAGCTTCATACTCAGTAGTATTGTTAGTGGTAACAAACTCCAGCTTATACATGAGTTTCACTGTCTCACCTCTAGGAGAAATGAGTAGGACTCCAACTCCAGCACCCTCTTTGCACGAGGATCCATCAAAGTACAGCTCCCACAATACATCTTCTTCCTCTCTACTGTGTTTTATTGGCTGATCTTTTTCCACTTGTAACAGACTAGCAGAATTATCCTCATCACTGAAATGTAACATGCATGTACCAAGATCTTTATCAACAGAGTACAGTGGGTGATTAGTGGGATGCTTGTCATCTGTCACTATGTAAGCAAACTGCAGTTCTTTATACAGTCTTCTAGTTTCTCCACCAAACACTGGAATGGTGGCATATGAAAGGTCCATTTGTAAGGTTCCCCCAACCTTTTTAGCCCATGACCTAGACAGAAGTAAGCCAAAATTTGGTGTAATGTCAACTACTACAACATCCATTATCACACTTTTCATAGGCAACTGAGCTAAGCTGACAACCATATCTTTAATTACTCCTAAACATTTCACAGCTCGGGAGTCAAAGGCATATAGGTCATGGTAAGGTTTGGTGATACTGAGGCCCAGGGCTTCCATTACAGCTTTTGGCATCAAATTGTGGGAAGCTCCTGAATCTAAAAGACAATTGTGAATCATTTGGTCATGGACAGTCAAGGTAACATAAAAGGGAGGAGAAGCACCGGCCTCATTTTCAGTTTTCTCAGCCAGAGCTGATCCAATAAAAATTCTTGGGCTTTCTTCCTGCAAATTAACTGTATCTGAAACAGGCTGATTACTGGGTACATTCATCACTTTCAGGACTGTTTCTTTATATGAAGGATTCTTTATTAACTCAGTCAATGGTACAGGGATCTTTAACTTCCCTAATTCATTCTCCAAACTAAAATTCTGGATAGATTTGTTTACCTCTTCAATTTCAACATTCTTCCTTGATTTTTCTGCAGATTGTCTTTTTTCTGGCATTGGATCAGCTGTCTGTTTAGCAGGAACAGCAGCAGCAGGAACAGTAGCAGCAGGAATAGCAGCAGTAGGAACGTCAGCTTTCTTTTTTGGGGCCTGCACCACTTGCTTTGGGCGTGATCTAAGATTTATAGCCTTCTTTGGTCCATTCTGATAAATAGCAGCAGTTACAGCAGTCTTTTCTAATTCCAGCTCATCCTCAGCTTTAAACATATCAGCATCATAATATTCTGAATTCAGGAAATCTTCTTCAGTAACAAAACCTGTAGACAATCCATCTCCAAAGTGGTTCATGTCCTGATCAGTCTCAGTCTCAGTCTCTTCAAAGAGCAGCTGTTCATCAACTTCTTCTTCATCAGCTACATTATTTTGAAGAAGTGGGGGCACTCTTTGATCTTCATTCTCTCTCCTCTCTCGCTGAATATCATTGTTCCTGTGCTCTCTTGGTATAAATCTGGGAGCAAATTGCCTTCTGAACTGATTCTGATTATTTGGATTTCTTTCAGCTTCTGGAGCAGGTTTGGCAGAATTATTTTCAAGCTCTAGTTTATTCAGTTTGGAAGTGAGAATCTTTACCAGCTTTGCCATCTCATCTATCTTGGCTTCAGCAGACTGAGGAGCAGCACTTGTTGAAACAGCTTCTTTCTTTCCTTTTCTTTCATGAAGCTGCTAGGGAGTTTCATTCTTAAGTCTGTTTGAAGCCAACAAATTAGACTCTACCTCCAATGCTGCATCTTGCATGTTCAGCGGAGTGATAGGCCTTCTCTCTCTCAGCAATAAAGAAAATTCATGGTCAAAGGCATTGGCATAAGTGAGCTTAGATGATGTTTCAGTAGGCTTAATTTCTGCTGGAATCCTACTATACATTTTGTTAAATCTTTTGGAAAAATTGGCAACAGTCTCCTCCTTCTTCCTTCTGAGAGCTCCAAACTCAGTTATATAATAGGTGTGGTCCTTTGTGTCTCCCCATTGCCTCATGAAAAGATCACGGAGCTCTTCAATTATAGTGATTGAGTTGGCAGGCAACTCTCTGAACCACTTCCTTACATCTCCATCAAGGCTCTGAACAAATACCCTCATCCATACATCTTTGATCTCAATGTTTTGATTGTCAGTATAACTTAGGAAAGCCTCCCAATGTTCTTCAGCAGTGGTCTCCCCCTGGCCATTGAACCTAGGCATATATTTCTAGTAATCACCTCTAGGCAAAGCATGTAAAGGCTGAGGTAAGACTAATGGTGCATATCTGGCTGCAACCATGCGGTCCATCATATCCATGGGAGGGTTTTGGGCTGCCATCTTGGGACTGACAGGTTTTGAAGATGAGGAAGCTTGACTGGAACTTGTTTGAAAAGGGCTCTTTCCTATTTTTAGCTGAAAGAGAGGTATTTTACCAGTAGAAGCAGTCTTGGCTTTCAAAAAGGTTTGAGGATTAGTAAAAACTTGAAAAGTGCTCTCAGGAATGGCAGGTTTCACCCAAGGTGAGGTTTCAGCTGAATGTAGTAAAACACCCAACTGGTCAAGGTCACAAGAGGCTGATAGAGATTGAGACCTTATGAGTTTTCTTGCTGTTTTTAAGATCTGTTCAGGGTCTGAAACCCCTGAATGTAATGGTGAAGTAGGTCTACTCCTGGTTCCCACTCCTCTAGAAGCCAGTGTGACAACTTTGGTGAAAAATAGCCTTAAAAGATGCTGGTTCAAGTCCACCTCTTAAACCAGGAAAACTGATAAGTATCCCATGGAAGATATGCTTCAGCTTCGTCCCCGGCAACGGCGCCAAAGATGTTTGTGCCAGAAATTGTTTCTAAGGCCAGAGAAACAAGCTAACACACACTCAAATATAAAACTCAATAAAATTAAGGTTTAGGGTTTCTGCAATGTATTTTTGGTTGTGAACTTTGAAAATAGTCAGGGAATACATTCATAAGTAAAGCAACTACTGAATCATAAGCAATAAAAGATGAAGATGCATGATATATGTAACAAGATCAAACAGAAACAGTATTGAGGTTCATACATAAATGACATGCATTACCAGAATATAAACATAAACCAGTCAATGAATCTATCAATTTAAGCAACTAGAAAAGATGAAAATGAAGCCAATACATAAATCTGAAGGGTAAAAGTCATATATATCTTATAGTTTCATCAACCACTGCATACAAGAGTTTTGTACCTTGCTCATGAACAAGTCTGAAAACCAACTGAGCTTGAAGACCTCCTGAAAGCTCTCAAAAATCGAACCCTCCTAATGATTCTCTCATCTCCCTAAATAGAGTTTCTTTACAAAATCAGTTGGGTCTAAAACCCTAACTGCCTCCATCAACTCGCTGGGGTAAGGTAAAAAGTATAAACTTACAAAATTACAAAATATGCTAAAAATAGTAAATTATTAACATATGTGTTTACTCAAAAGATAACAACCAACTAAATGACAACTGGCTTAAAGATCTTTTGCTGCTCTTTTGCTGCTTCTGCCAACAAGGCAATACCATCTAGCGCTTGTGACTTCCTCTTTGCTTTCTTTTGTTTCTTCTCCATGTCATTAATCTTCCTTGTGAGCTCCTTGTTTCTCTGTTGTAGGTCCTGGGCTGTTTCCTCCAACTTTGTGGAATGCTTGTCAGTAGCTCTTTTCCTTTTTAGCACCTCTTTGGATACTTCTGATAGCTCCAGGAAATGATTATGGACATCCTACAGTTCTTCTATAAGCCCTCTGTGACTTTCAATAACCCATCATTAAGCTCTTGTAAGTGTTTCATCTGTTTCTTATACTTCTGAATACTTTCCTGCAAGTTTTCTTCATCAAAACTAGGGATTTCAGGTATATTTTCATCCTTCATTAAAAAGTCTGAGAAATTAGTAGGAATACTAGGTTCTTTTATAATTCCTGCTTCCCTGAGTATAGCTTCATCTTCTTCCTCCCACTCCTGATTTTCAACAGGACATGCTTTTGCCTTTTCTTCTTGCTGTTGTTTTAAGAGTTTATCTTTTATCTCAAAAATTATTGCAAATAATTTAGATGCAGGCTTGCTTGAATCTTCTAATAATTTTGATGAACTCTTGACTTCTGCAGGATGTACATAAGGAGCTTTTACAGCTGCTGGCTTCTTCCCTTTTCTGCTAGCTTTCTTAATTTCTGGATTTTCATCAGGGGATACATCATCTAACACAGTAACTTCATTTGTGTATAACCTGGGATTGAGCAATTTTTTCATGTTCAGTCTTAGCTTGTTCCTCGACCTAGTTTTAGGTCTGAAATATGATGCTTTTTCTCCTAGCATTTTCAACTCCTTTCCTTGATGCTGGATAGTAGCCAACTCTACTATTTCAAGCTTACCCCTCTTTCTGTTAGGTTTTGTTGCTTTGCTGCCCGAAGAAGGAATCTCTCTATAGGTTTCAGTTTCAATTGTAGTTTTTTCTACCTGCTCGTCTTCTAAAAGGTAAGCTTCATCATCAGACAATACAGTAATGGGGCTTCTCTGATTGACTTGCAATTCTTCTTCATGCACAGTCACCTTTTGTGTATCAGCAGCTTTCATTTCATGAGGGACCTCTGTTGGTACCATGGGCTGTAGCAGCTGCTTTTAATCTTCAAACAGTGAGTACTTGCCTTTTCTACTAACTGAAAATACTTTGGGTCTATTATCCTTTTCCACCTGCTCTAATGCTTCCTCAGCTTTGACCTCTGGCTTATCCTTTTTCCTTCAGAAACTAGAAGCTGTCTGGCCTTAGGGTTCAGAAGATGCTCTATGAACTGATTTTCTGCTTATTTCTTGACATACCTGTTTATTTTTTAAAAAGGTAAAATAAATCTTCCCAGAAGTGGAAAAATTCAAATCACCGAGGGCTTCAAATGCTCCTTCATCAAACTTGAGAGTAAGATTCAATCATGAATGAGACTGCTAATGCTCCGCTATAGCTGCTTTAAATCTGACTCTGAGCTGTTTAATGGCTGAACAGGTGTCTTGATATGTTTAATTTGATTACAGATATGAAAATAGAGAAGCCGTAAACTCCAGGTAACCTTCATAAACCTTGTCTCTGTTCTGCAGTGACATCATCCATCCTTTTCGCGGTTATGGTTACCCCACGAAACCTTTTGCCTTTGATAGTGCAGGTAAAAGGCAAATCATGCCACATTAGACCGATATTTGCTGCTAACTGTCAAACCAAACCGCATTAAGAGTAATGATGGTCATGATTTGCTTCACGACTTAAAACCACCTGGAATCATGTTAAAACTGAAGCATACACGTATCAAACAACTCACAATATGGGATTAGTCATTCTTCGATTGAAATCATGACAAAATTTTGCTTAAAAATCGGGAAAAAGAAGGCCGCGATATTCTTGTAGCGCGCCTTTGGTGATTTTTCGCTCCAACGCTACAAGAATATCTTTAGTGCTATTTTTTCGCTCTTTTTTAGCTTTTGGACACTTTGTATGAAGTTTATAAAACTGCTTGAGTGGTAATCATGCCTTATTGTGCTCAGAACCATCATTTGTGAATCCACTTTTTGATATAGTGACTTTTAAAATCCTTCAACAAAAAACAAACCTATGGCTTAAAACTAAAATTTTCAAAAACAAGATCAAAACTTCATGTAAACACTAAACAAAATTTCCTAAAGGGGGAGAAATCAAAAGAAAGTAAATGACTAACTTGAAAGAAAAAAGCAAATCAAACAAAAATTAAAGAAACAAAACCAAAATTTGCAGAAATCAATTACTGACTAAACAGGTTCCCAAAGCATGCGTGCCCAACAGTAAAGCGCGATTATGAGAATCACACGCCCTTTTAGGGCACTCTTTGGACTCCTGGTGGGAGGATCACAACTGCTCCCCACTTCCCATAGGGGCGAGCAGCTCTCGAGTGTCCAAAGTGCCTGCCGAAACCCAACCTCAAAATAAAAATAAAAAAATTGTAAATTTTGGGCGCTCACCCAAGGCCAAGCCCCCCCCCCCCCCCCCCCCCCCCCAAAAAAAAAAAAAAAAAATTAAATTTAAGCACAGTGCATCCAAAGTGAACGTAGAGTTGAAGGGGCCACGCGATTATAGTTATGTTGTTTTTTGAAGATAAACTAAAAAAAATTGTTTTCTTTTATAGGGCGAATGGCATCAAGAAAGGTATCTGTAAACATGTCTGGAGCAAGATCAACAATGAAGTCGTTGAAAAAAACAATCGAGTCATCACATAATGTTTCACATGACGAAGTTGTGTCCATTGAGGATTTAAAAGCAAAAAATGCAAGGGAATGGAAACATGCATCAGAGGAAGAGAAAATGGACTATTCTTGGTTTCTGAAAGAGAAATATCAAGGGAGCCCAGATAGTATTAATTTATATTGTGCGACATTTGCTTATCTGAAAAACAATTATCACTCATTAGGATTATTACGAGATAATTGTTTGGTGCCAGGTAAAAACTTTGTTTATGCACTAGTGAAACAAGCTAAGACCTATATCAAAATACTATATTGTTTGAAGGTTTCAAACTATAAAATCGACGAAATTTTCACTTAATTTTGTGCGGGAGTCGTGCACGATATTGAGTGCAAAAGTGTAAGTTTCTATATTTTTGTATGTTTTTAATTTTTTATAATTTGGAATATATGACAATGTAATAGTTTTAATACAACGATGTTTTTATATTGTGGGATTTTGCCATGCCACTTTCTCATATTCTAAATGGAATTTATTCCACTGAAGAAAACCCTATGGATGTTATTAATGGTACTCTTCAGAAGGGACAAACACTAAGGAAGAAACAAGTGCAAAATGTACAAACTGAAGAAGGACAAACACAGAAAGGAAAGGACATCCAAAAATCAACTGAAGTACCTAAAAAGGTTACATTTAAAAAATATCTCGCCCAACTGAACTTGATCAACAAATTGTTGCTATTGAGGATGTTACTTCTACTGGTAAGAGTAAGAAACACTCTTCTAAAATAAATATAGATGAGGGTGCTTTCGTTCCTGATAAAAAAGTTGTTCATTTATATACACCAGCTTCAAGACATAAAAGGAGGAGACAAGATGTTGAATCCAATGTTAGCATTGAAAATCAAAGTGAAATTTCTAGGGATAGTTTGGAAATCATCACTCTAGGTGGTGATCTAGATGATGGTGTTGTTAAGAAAACACAAAATTCCATTCGATATCGATTGTAGAGGGATAAGTTGGTTCACAATGGGAATACATTTGATTTAAATGTTAAGCAACTTTATATACCAACGGAAGGTGAATAAAAGTACCAAATTAGGAAACCACATCACTTTCATGTTCATAACTTGAAAGCATTAATGTGATCCAGATTTACGTGGGAACAAAATGAAATAACATATACAAAATCATAAATATAGCCATGTTGAAAAGATAACAGAGATACAATAAACACATATTCTATTAAATGGCGGAAATAGAACAGACCGCAATACAATTTCTAGAATGGCGGTATCTATCTATGAGAAGAAATGTGGCTTCTATGCTCATTCGTGCCAAGATGAATACAAAATGAGGCCAAATGGGCCTATTTATAATAATAATGAGGGAGATAACCCCAAAAGTCCAAAATGTAACCCTAGAAGATGAACAATCATAAATTTTGTGGCCCCAAGGTGGTAAGTTGAACAGTCAACTTGCCGGGGTCATAACTTTTGCATACGATCTCCGATTTGGGCGTTCGATAGCTTGTTGGAAAGATATATCCGAGATTTAAAAATTTTGACTATGACCAAATGTATTCCAAAGGAAACCATTTGGCCACCTTAACTACTAAAAAATGTCGTTTAGGGTCTCAAAACAACTCCAAAAGTTTGGGACCAGAAAAACCGTAGAAAAATAACTTGGAAACTGCCACAATGGACAATTTTTTTGAGCCAATGGATTAGGTGGGTGGCCACTGGTTTCCATATGGATCAATCCTCCCTCCTTAGGAAGCAATGGTATCCATTGCATCGAATCTCATATCATATCTCGAATTGTGTGTTGAGTTGATCTCTTGGTGTGACATTTGATGAAGTGAAGATGTTGTTTTTCTTTGGCATCTCAAGTTGGCTATAATTATTGTGTGGATGATTTTTTTTTGGAGGAGCACATTGAATGCATGGCCTTGCATCGTATAGGTACTCAGATGTATGAGGAAACAAGAGTCTATTTTCTTCTTGTGTGTGATGGGCATATATACCCTGTGCTGAGGGTGTGGAGGTAATCTGGTGTTCTTCTTCAGACACAATTGTGAAGAGTAATAATCTTCTAATGTGGGAGCTTATCTTCCTACCTTGCGATACCATGTTAGGTGCAATTGTCTCTGGTATCCGATAGATTTTTCCTCCCAAATTAACAATGACACTGCGAGGTCATGACTCATATACAACATGACGCTTCCACATGTATGGTTGTCCTAAAAGAACATCATAGACTTCAAGTGGGGCCACATTACACAGTACCTCGTCTTTGAAAGGCTTGATGCCATATGGTATAAGGAATTGTTGAGTAATTCGGATACCTCGTCCTTGGCTTAGCCAATCGATGTTGTAGGCTTTTAGGTGTGGTGTTGTCGAAAGCTCCAATCTCTTGATGACTTCTGCTGAGATTAGTTTCTTTTGGCTGCCATTGTCAACAACAAAATGTAGTGGGATTCCCTTCACCCACATCTGCGAGTGGAAGAGGCACTCCTATGCCTCTGACTCTTCAGGATCCTCTAGTTGAATCTGTGTGGTAGCAACAGTGGCAGTGGGGTTTGCATCAATGATCCACCTCTCTTTGTCTGCAACTGTGGCATTGGGTTCGAAATTAGAATCGGGATCTGATTCTGAATATTTGACCTCGACCACCAATGTCTGCTTTGAGTGACATTCATTAGTGTTCTGCCAAGGTCTTTTATGAAATTCACACCATTTCCTGATGCCCTTCTTTTTCTTTCCATCCCCCTTCTTTTCTTGTGGCGGGGACTGGTTGTCCTTTCCTTTTGTTGTGTTATGCGGGCCAGGGTTTCCCTTTCCTTGATTTTGCGGTGTCTTCGCAGGTCTAGAGTCTCGCTTGTTGTTTTGTCAAAATTTCTCCTTGATTTGGACAACATACCGATAAGCAGATCCAAGTGAAGAGATTTCAAGGAATTCCATCTCAGTTCGGATGTACCAATGTATACCATTGCGATATTTTAGAATCAAGTGCCTCTAGGAGTCCTTGATACCCAACTTTTTGTGCAAGGTATGAAAGTTGTTAGTGTACTCCGACACTATCTGGTCCCTCTCTTGACGTAGAATGGTCCATTTGGTGTACTAGTCATCATAGTTTCCCACAAGGTAATATTGTTCCTTGAAGACATCTACGAAAGAGGCCCAAGTGGGATTTGTCTCAAACAGTCCAGACTCGTCTAATGAGTTTTACTCCCAATAAGTACCCCACCAATTTTGGACATGGGGGACTACCTTCAGGAGCGCAAAGGTGATCTTTTCCTTGTCGAAGAAATTTTGGACAGAGAAATACCGTTCTAGAAAATTCAACCAATTATCTAGGGAATTTGCATCTATCTGGCCTTCAAATAAAGGAATATCAAAGTTAACTTATACCTTGAAGGGAGTTGCATCCCCAAACTGGCTGCTCATTGAATATGCGCTTGCTTCTGCTAGAATTTGGAGCAACTGAATCCGGTTGGTCCGTTAGTAGTCGAATCCGACTATCATTTTAAATAATGAATTAATAATAATATATTGGATAATTTAATAATTACAAGGGAAGCTTTCCTTTATAGGCTTTGAGTGTGTAAACTGAAGGGTTACACCCTTTCATAAAATAATTAACTAATCTAAATAATATTTTATTTTATAGTTGTTACATTGCCACTCCCTTTAAGGAAGCTTTGTCCTCAAAGCTTAAGTATTTTCCTAGTGTTGTTCTTCATTCTGACTCGGTGTCGGTATTAGAATCAGACGAGGTCTCTTGTGCAGAGACTTGCACTTCCTTTCCATTGATGATTTTGCATTGTATTGTCTCATTGTTCCTAGATTTATGACTAGGGATCCAATCATCACCGCATCGACGACATATGTTTTTCTTTTTTTTTCTATTATCATCGTAACTGTTAGATGATTTCGATCTATTTTCCATTTCATAGGCATATGATTGAGGTTTGTGGCATTGATGAACGGGTGACCACGTATCTGCATAGTACCTACATTGTGTCTCTTTTTCTTGCCGATAATGGTTATTGCCTCTTGTTTTAATTCCTTCCAATTTGTGTTCTGCGGATTTTGCTTTATGTCTTGCTACTTCTACGTTAGGTATGTCATGCAACTTTAACTCTTTTTGGAGGTATGGTTTAAGACCTCCTAGATAGGTTTCGAGTCTTTGCTTGTCAGACAACCCAAATACTTGTGTTGATAAGGATTCCCATTGATGAGTGAATTCCTCAACGTTTCCAACTTGTTGTAGTCTGGTAAGTTTACTGAAAAATTCATCTTCTTTGATTCCTTGAAACCTATTAACATTTTTATTTTTGAACAAGTTCTAGGTGTAGGTAAAATTATCTCTCTTCCACCATAAGTACCAATTATAGGTGAACCCTTCCATATGCATTGACGCATATTTCACCTTCTCCTCGTCAGATTGAATGTTGTAAATGTTGAAGTATTCTTCTTCTTTGTTTATCCAAGCAATGCATTGGTCTTCACTCCCATTGTATTTCGACAACTCTATTTTTGCCTTAGGTGGGTACACTTTGTAAGGACAACGTTGATTTCCTTTTGCCTTATGGTTTGATGGTAGCTCGGAACTACTGGACGATGAAAGTGACATATCTGAATTGCTTTGTTGTTGGCGGTGATTTTTAGCTTTTTTATTCCCTACTATTTTATTTATAGCATATATTTTGTTGTTCAATCGTGCCTCCATATTTGGCAGTACTTGTGTTTCTATCTCTTGCTTAAGCGTCGCATTGTTAATCTTTATTTCTTTTTGCAATTCTTCTTGATTCTTTGTGAGTGTTTCCTGGGTGGCAACATGAAATGAGGCATCTAGCATGCCTAGATTGTTGACTTGGCCCGGACTGGGTATGAGCCTTTGTAACATCTTGAATAATTTATTATGGTTCTGCGTCATGGTGCTCATGTTCTGTGTTAAGGTGTTTATGTTTTGCTTCATGGTACTCATTTTGTCATCCAAGTCTTTTTGTTTTTCGTTCAGGATGTCAAGTTTGTCGTCAAGCCTTCTTTCTAGTACCAACACAAGCTCATCTTTTAGTAATGTATTGTTATTTTGCATCTTTTCCTTCAAGCATTTTAGGTCAACAACAAGGGACCCAATGTCCTCCATTTTTTTCGATTTGCTCTTTTAGCTCCGCCATGGTCTTGGACCTTGTATGCGGAGGTGTGTATTTCAACGCTATTTTGGTTAATAATATATTAATTAATTAATTAATTAATATTATTATTATTATATATTTTTTTTATAAACTATATAATAATTTGTATATAGTTTTTTTTAAGTTTTAAAACTAACTATTATAATATAATAATAATATAATCTTTTTTTAAGTTTTCATAAACTATATAATATTTTTTATATATAATTATTTAATCTTTATTAAAATGTGTTTTTTTTGTTTTGCACGTTTTACAGTTTCAATGTGGGGAAGACTCTGCACGAAGGATGGGTGATGGAGAATGCCCATGAAGGGAGTGAAGAAGCCGCAATAGAGTGAACAAGACGGGGATGAAGGCACCGGGAAGAGGGCACAGAGGAGAAGAATTGATAGGTGGCGTGGAGCATGGAGTAGTGGGAGTATGCGATGGATGGAGGAGGCAAAGCTGAGTAGGAAGGAGGAGCTGAACGCCTGTGCTGGTGGGTGAGGATTGGGAATGACGACGTGGATGAGGAGGACGATGGATGAGCAGCGGGAAGGGAGGTGCGAGCAGGGGAGTGCCAAGGAGAGGCCACACAAGTGACAAGGGCCACGTCGGTGGAGTATTGTGCGTAAGAAGATTCAGCGGAATGAGACTGCGATCAGGTGAGTTCACGGGTAGAGGGAAGCGACTGTACGGGAGTTGGTGTGGGCGTGAAGGAGGGTGAGGGATGAAGGTTGAGGAGCAATGGGAAGAGGAGAGAATTGGGATCGAGAGTGCTCAGGAGGCTGAGAGAATTTGGTTGGGAATTGGGTGTGGAAGGTGGCTGCCTGTGATGGCCGGCGAGGAAGGAGAACGATGTGCGTAGCGATAGGGGTGAAATGGAGTAGCGAAAAATGATGTGAGATGAGCCAAGCTCAAAGGTGGGTGGAGCCGAATCCGAGCTCAGGTCGAAGGAGTGAATCCGCTCTGATACCAAATGGAGCAACCGAATCTAGTTGGTTCGTTAGTAGTCGAATCTGACTATCGTTTTAAATAATGAAATAATAATAATATATTGGATGATTTAATAATTACAAGGGAAGCTCACCTTTATAGGATTTGAGAGTGTAAACTGAATGGTTACACCCTTTCATAAGATAATTAACTAATCTAACTAATATTTTATTTTATAGTTGCTACAGAATTCGTAGAAGGATTTGGGTGAAACTATCCATTATCGCGTTCCTCTGTCGCACGAGGGCTTCCTCGAGAAACGATTTGATAGGATCTCCTGCTCCGTCGTCTCTCTTTTCTTTTGCCATGGGAGTTCATTTGGGATGGCAAGAGTGATCAAGTGAAAGTAGTTCGAGACCAAACTCTTTATACCCGGACCTTGTCGGAGACATGCACCGAGAAACAATTAAAGATCATATTTCTCTGATACCATTGATCTGGATTTATGTGGGAACGAAATGAAATAACATATACAAAATCATAAATACAACCATGTTGCAAATATAATAGAGATACAGTAAACACATATTCTATTAAATGATGAAAATATAACAGACTGCAATACAATTGCCAGAATGGTGGTAGCTATCTTTGAGAAGATATGTGGCTACTATGCTCATCTATGCCAAGCTGAATGCAAAATGAGGCCAAAGGGGCCTATTTATAATAAGAATGAGGGAGAGAAACCCAAAAGTAAAAAACATAACCCTAGAAGATGAATTGTCATAAATTTTGCGGCCCCAAGTTGGTAAGTTGAACAGTCAACTTCCCGGGGTCATAGCTTTTGAATACTCCGATTTGGGCACTCTATAGCTCGTTGGAAATATCTATCCAAGATTTGGAACTTTCGTATGTGGCCAAATACATGCCAAAGGCAACCAATTGGCCACCTGAACTACCAAAAAACGTCGTTTAGGGCCTCAAAACAGCTCTGAAAGTTTGGGACCCGAAAAACCGTAGAAAAATAACTAGGAAACTGGCACAATGGACAATTTTTTTGAGCCAGTGGAATAGGTGGGTGTCCACCAGTTTCCATCTGGATCATAATGAGGCTCAATCCTTATGCACATGTGGTTGACTACCTAGTTCTTGTTGACCCAAAAGATGTTCCTGTTAGAGATGCATTTGATGAATCAAGGTGTTTTGATTACTATTGCTATGTTTTGGGGGGAATCAGTCTGCAGAGGCCATAAGAGAATTGATGCAAGAGTTTCCCAAAAACCCCATTTTTCAAATAGCCAAATGCATAATTTATGTTGGTTTAACAGACGTGGAAGCAAAACTATTGGCATGGGATCATAACATAGATAATGACTATAGGATGTCCATGACATTCATTGAAAGGGTCAGATTTATCCACAATGAATTTAAACAAATATGTGGTGGGGATAGATCAAAAGTTGATGCAGATTTCTAGAAACAATGTTGTATGGAAATAGATTTCTTGATTAAAGAGGATGGTGTGAAACAAAAAGGTTTGAAAGGAAGTGATGCATTCAGAGATGTAGATAACTATTTTCAATTGGCATTTATAATGGGGACAATATGGGATTTGATTGAAGATATATTTAACAAGTGGGATGATATTGACATAAAAAAATAAAACGTAAAGAAAATTAAAGCAAGTGCAAGGAGTTGCGGTTAAGGAGGCCTCGACGTTAAGAATTTGCTAGAAGATATGACTATAACAACTTGGAGAGCATTGCAAGGTGTGAAGGATATAACACTTATATCTGCAATTTTGTCAGGTGTAAAGTCGGGTGAATTATCCATGGAGGAAATGTGCAATGAATTTGAAAAGTAAGTTTTTGGATTGGTTTATGTTTTGAAGTTTATTTTTTGAGTTTAGTATGTTTTATTAATTAAGCATTATGTTATATCATTAGATATGATTGTAAACATAATTCATTTTTACATTGTGTAGTCATAAGGTTTACATGAAAATACAAGAGGATATGGTTAAAATGTTGGGGGAGAATAGTTGGGATGATGTCATGTGCAACTATCCAGACTCAAGCTCCATGTAGAACTTGAGAAATTTTTTTGTTGCATACAAAAAATGTATGTTGCTTTATGATATATTCTATTTAATTTATTTGCAAGAAAATTCATTTATATATATATTTTACTTATACGTATAATTTTTTTTCTCAAAGATGCCAAAGAAGAGTTTAGTACCAGAGCCTTTCAAAATTCATATTAAAAGAGCCAAAATAGAACAACAAAGAAGGAAACACCTTGCAAACGTCGAACTTGATGATACCCTTGATAATCACGTTTGGAATGGGATGGACACTGTGGAATATAAAGTGATTGTTGGTGATTATGCAAACATTGCAAATCTTGTTCTTAAGAAGGAGTACTCCCTAGTAATTGCAAACATCCCTCATGGCTACAATATCAAAAACATTACTTAAGATTGTGAGCCTTATACTTACGAATTATTCAATAAAGTGGTTTCAATATTTATCGATGTCACAACATCACCTCTATGGAGATTTCTTGTTTTCCATTCAGATGTACAAGGAGGAGCAATGCTAACAACCTTCAAGGATAAAGCAAATTCAAGGAAGCAACTGTATTGGTAAGATAATTGTAATGTGTTATTAAGCATTTGAAATTAGAAATGAAATTTAATTTTCATTAAGTTAATTAGATTATTATTTAATTATGTTACAAGAATAAACCTAATATTCGTAGCTCAAGCAGTGATCCATTTATGAGTGATATTGAAAGCATACATCCTACATGTTGGACAAAAGATGAGACCTATGAATCTCTTTTAATCAATGAAAGGAATGAAGGAAAATATAGTCAAATATTGACTTATAATGTCGTGGTTAAAAAGTTGACATATGAAGAAATAGATTTGAAAGGAGAGATTGTAAACATCTACAAGAAACCACAAGCACTGATTAATTATGTCATAGATACATTTTCAAAAGAAGGATATTGGGTTTTAGATTTGTTCTTAGGACCAGGTAATATTTCTGATATTACATATGAAACTAGTGTCATTATTTTATATCTATACTATATATTTTTTAAATTTATGTTTCATTATACTATTTAAATTTATTTTTTTATGCATGTGGTGATTAGGTACATCAATAACATGCTCCTTATGAAAAGAAAGAAATTGCATATCCATAGATAATGATCCACTACAATGGAATTATATCAAGCAAATAATTAAGGCTATGAAACTTCATCCAGATGAAATGCAGGAAGTTGGTTTGAAGAAAGGGAATTTTGTGAGTCACTTGTGGCGAAGATGTCAAAGGAGCCTCAACCACCATTAAAAAGGATGTTTGGAAATGATCACTTTGGTCATTTCACAGAAGTAGAAGAACCAATGAAAGAAAACAATGAGGTCCGGGAAGAGACCCAAGCTGTAGAAAATGCCAATTTTGATGAAGATTTTGGTATGCATGATATTCTTGATTAGTTTCATGGCGTTGAGGAGAATGTCAAACTTAGATTTTAGTCTGCTTGATATTCTTGATTAGTTTCATGTCGTTGAGGAAAATGCCAAACTTGACAAGTTTTTGATAAGATATTTATGTAATGTTTTGAGTTTAAGATTTTATTTTGAGAATAAATATTATGTTTTTTCATATGTTATTTACAACTATATGGTATACCTTTTGTTGAGTTTATGTGAATCATCACTTTATGGAAAATAATGCTAAATAATATCATTTTTACAGATTAAATAGCTGAAAATAGGTCAAAATGGGTTGAAACATTTTTCTTTTCTTTTTTTTTCTTCACATTTGCCCAAAAAATGAGTTATTTAAAAGAAATGTTTAAAGGAAAAAATTCCAAAATGTATCTATTTTTCATTCTTATTAGATTCGAAATGTTAAAAAAATTCAAAAATGTATATGTTTTTGCATTGTAACTAGGCACTAAATGTATATTTTTTTGTAAAATCTGAAAAAATGTGCCTGTAACGAAACATTATAGTTTTTTTTTATGATCAAGAAGTTTGAAAATCTCAAAAAAATGGCTTGAAATGAAAAATGGTGCTACCAGTATACACACTTTTTAAAACAGACGCAAAAACAACTACTTAAATTGACCCCCAAAAAAACGAGAACAATGATGGGTTCTCGTCAAGTTGTATAACTTGTTACTTTTGGATGTTGTCATGCTCAACTTAAGTATTATCCATATTCATAAATGGTTGGATTGTATTTACAATTATAATTCTTAACTAATATAATTTGTTACACATTTGATATCGAAAATGAAGTTCCTAAATTATAATTACAATGCTTACCATTTGGATTTTATGAGTTGCCTTTATATTAATGCAAGGCATTCAAATTGATTTTTTAATTAATCCTAAAAATTAATCAATAGTTTTAGCCATATGAACTTCTCAACCTAAAATATCATCTCACATGAGACACATCACTTTTATCCCTTTAAAATCTAGTATTTCCCTTTTAGCATCTAGTATTAGAGCATTAGATCCCCAATATTTGAAGTTTCAACTTTTTTTTGTTATTTTTTCATCTCAAATAGTGTTTGTAAACAAATTGATTTAACATTTATTTTAAAACAAATTCCAAATGTTATTTCAAGTGGTTATGAGCCAAATGTTAGTTCAAGTGGTTATGAGCACATGTCATTAGTATTAGAGCATTAGATCCCCAATATTTGAAGTTTCAATTTTTTTTGTTATTCTTTCATCTCAAATAATGTTTGCAAACAAATTGATTTAACATTTATTTTAAAATAAATTCTAAATATTATTTCAAGTGGTTATGAGCCCAATGTTAGTTCAAGTGGTTATGAGCACATGTCATTTGAGATGACTTTTTTCCAAATAAATTAACTCTTATTTAATATATATTAAATAAGACTCCACCTTATAATAGAACAACCATAAATTAAAGATAAAATTTCATCATGAGTAAACAGAGTTATTATTGTTTTGTTTTATTTTTATATATGCTGGAATATTAATATAAAGGGGTTGGACATTTTATATCTTCATGTTAACGTGACTACTAGGGTTAGTGAAAGTAAGGCGATGTTAAAGTCCCTGCCAAGGTTCAAGTTTCATGTAGGACACATTTTAGTCACAATGACTTTCACAAGTCCTTGTTTTCAGTGAAAGTCAAGTGTATGTCTTGGGGAAATTCGATATAATAAATATTACCCTTATTTGCAACAATTTAGTGAAAGACTTGCTTACAAGTTCACCATTCATGTTTACAACAATTTAGTGAAAGACTTGCATACAAGTTCACCATTAATGTTTGCAACAATTTAGTGAAAGACTTGCTTACAAGTTCACTATTAATGTTTGCAACAATTTAGTTTATTGAAGGTCTAAGTACAAGTTATGGATAAAATTTGATGGAATAGATATTACAAATACAATAATGCTTAATTAAAAGAATTGCTTTCACAATGAACGTCCTCCGAAAATAATAGTTTTAATAACTACTATTTTATTTTTTCTATTTTTTCTATTTTCTATTTTATTTTTAATTTTTTTTTAACAAGATAAGTTCATTCACATGAATCATTCGAATATGACCACCTTTTCGAAGCTAATGCAACTACCATAGTCATTAAAAGAAAATAAAGCTGGGATATATAATAACTTTACATATTAAACATAAGAGAGCATCCATAATCATTAAAAGAAAACAAAACTGGGATATATCATAATAACTTTACATATTAACAAGAAGTAAGAGAACTCTCCACTTAGTAAAGAATTAGAAGAACTAACACCTCTAGATTGTACTCCAATATTATTTTGTTAACATGTTGATCAATATATGATTTGATCATCAAAATTGTTAAGTTAGATTATTCTGTTATTTTATAACTAATAAGTGAAGCAACAAGTCTTGGCCAAGGTGTGAGAAATGTTGTTTGAATATTAGCTACACCAATTTTTTTTCCCTTCATTGCTAAACGATGTATATTTTTCCTTTCATAGATTTTGGTGAGTAATTAAATGTAATTACTAGGCATAGTCTTTTCATCATTTTTGGGGCTTGTACCTATTTTCCACCCAAGTTGGACACTAATTACAAGGGGTGACAAAGGCAATTGATCGCAGTCCACTTCAAGGGGGGAAACCTCCTTTGATCAAGATTAATACAAATAAATCATGGATGCCTTCACTAGTCTTAACACGTACTTATATACTAAGTCTATTCTAAACAACTATTACTCCCCATGAATGTGGGATAAACACGTAGTTATATACTAAGTCTAATCTAAACAACTATTACTCCCCATGAATGTGGGATAATACAATATACTCACAGGACGACTTACAAAGCATATGCGTCCAACACCAATATACTGACAAAGTAAAGAGAAGGGTTGACATGGGTTCCTAACAGTACCTTACTTCCACAAAGAACCCAATATTTTTAAGCATCAAATGCCTCCCAAAAGAAAAAAGGTTGTCTAAGCTAATGCCAAGAGAGAGTGGCTCAATTAATTTCCCAGAACTAGAAACCACACCCCCTTAATCTACTCTTTTAAGGTATTTGTAGACATCCTTCAACCATGGAACCTTCCCACTAATACCTTCTTAACCATCATTATAGCTTCATTTAGACGAACCTCTTCCACCAAAATAAAATTTAACAGGTTCAACTTCTTCTTAACACACTTCTTCCTCTTGTCAAGATTTATAGAACGACCCTAAGAAGAAGGATCTACAATTGGGCTTCTCAGAATGTTGTTAACCACACCTTCTCTACCATCACTACCACCACACAACTCTTCGACTTTTAAATCAGATGAAGCCCCCAAATTCACCCCCACTGACTAGAGTTTTTCAAATCAATCCACACTTAGCCTCCACAAAACTGGAGTAAGGAGTAATGCATGAATACAAAACATCACTCACCAAAGCATATGAAAAGCTATCATCCTCATGCCAAAGCAACTCCAAACATTAAAGGAATGTTGTGACAATTGTTCTGATTCGTCTAGTACTAAAAAGCATTAGCCATCACCCTAGTCAACACCATTGACCCCTAATAAATATGTTGCGTGTCCATAAATTCTCATGACTAAAACATGTTTACACTAAGGTTAATACTTTTAGCCATTTCTTTCAAAGTGTCTAATGTTTATTCCTTCCTCTAGAGGATAGGACCCCAATGGGGGGGTCTTGGAAAAATAGGACCTAGATTCCTTCAAAAAAACCTTGACAATATGAGAAGTCCTTGAGGGGATTTTCTAAGAAGACAACTTGGTCCTCCTCCATTAACTCCAGATATTAGGTCCACTTACTCAAACCTTGAAACTCATCAAGTTTAGATCCCACTCATCTTTGAATAATTCATTCACTTTCATCTCAAACCCATCATCATCATCATCATCATCATTATCATTATTATTGTCAATTAAAAATAAAACATTCATTTTACCAACTTCAGTTTTTTTCAATTTAATTTATTAATTTTAAGTTTATTGTAATTGCATATAATAATATAAATAAGTGAAATCATTCAAAGGTTTTAAGTAGCCATGTTTCTCCGTGTGCAGTTTGGCTTTGAATTATGTTTTATTGAGCATTGAAAATTATAAATTGTATTAAAAAAAAATCAAGTTTAGTTTGTATAGTATAAGAGATAATACAATTGGGCTAATTATGCCTTACATGTGCCATTTGATATTAAAGTAAGGTTAAGAAGATTTGAGAGGAAGCATGAGTTAAATTAGCGCTCAAAGAAGATGCCATAAGCCTGAAAGATAGAAAAATGAAGAGAAAGGTAGAAGGACAACCATGAACATAGAATCATTGACATTGAGGAGAAGAATAAGAGAAATGGAGAACATAAAAAAAAATTTAATATGTTGAGGATAACTACTTGAGATCAAAAGAGGAAGATGAGAACACAGTTAAAGATGGAGATGGCACATCATAATTAATGACATGTTTGAAGAATAATATGAGTGGAATTTAAATTTTCCTATTACGATAGAAGTATGAAGTCTTTGGCATTGATAGACTAGACAAGCAAGATGAAGTGATATCTTAAATTTGAAAGAACTAAGAACTCTTAAAAAATGAAGTTCATGATAGCATCTAAAGAGTTTGAAAGGAAAAATAAAAATTTTGAAGTTGGATTATCATGGTAGAAAAGTTACAAGAGAAGTTTTTCTTTATACAATATGCAAACAAGCTTTGTTCAAGTAAATTTTGAATCTTGGAGAGGAGGATCACAATGTACCTAGCTACACATAGGTATTTAAAAAAAATCAATATGTGTTCGACATGTAAAGTAGAAGATTTCACATTTTGAGGTAGGTAAATTGTTTAAAATTTATTTTCAAATAAGTCTATGCATTACCATGTTCAATAAAAACTGGACATAATTCCACATAGAAGGTGAAATATATTAATGAAAACAAAACTAATAAGGCATATGAAAAAATGTAATAGGAAAAGATTGATGTAGACGTCACATATGTTTAAGAGGATGAGGAAGATGTTTGGTTGTTGAAGATGAGGATACAATGTTATTCATCTAGGATGAAGGGAATATGAAGGGAATAGGCCATTTGAATGTCCACAGAAAGAATATACACATACAGACACACATACACACATATATTAGAGAAACATTTTAGAGGAAATAAATATATCCAAACCAATAAGATGGAGAAATATGGTGTTGTACAAATGAATGATCGCCCATTAAAAAATTTACAAGTGCTAGAAGAGATATAGATGGAAAAACATGATGTTGTACGCATAAATTTACTCCACTAAAGAGTCTTCAAATGCTAGAAGAGGACATATAGAGGAAGAATAATATGTTTAAAATGAAATACAAATATAATGACAAATGATGTAATGTTATTGTTGATTTGAGTATAAAAACAACAAAATATGGCCACATTAAATATAATAAGAAGGATTTAAATGGCATGAAAGAAAATTCATGGCCACATACATTGATTTGGTTTCAATGCAAATATAAAGTAATGGTGTTAGACTAGTGCAATATGTCATTTATATATTGGTGAATACAATTATAATATAAAATACAACATTTTCCCCTAAAAGTTTATGACTTCTTGCTAAAAATACCATGATAATCTGATAGATACATACTTCATGATGAGAAGAAGAATACCTATACTATCACCCAGGATGAGAAAAGATTCTAGTGATTATCAATGAAGGAAAAAAAATGGAAAGAAACACAAACTAAGCTTACTTAAAAACGAATAAAGTTTAGTTGTTAAAATAGATTCTATTGATTATCAATAAAAGAAGAAAATGTAAGGAAACACAAACTACTTGATTTATTAAAAAATAATATAAAGTTGAGTTAAACGTTACATATTCGCGTAAGGTTATGAAAACTCATCGGAATTAAATGGTCTAATCTTTAAAAAAAAAAATTAAAAATTCAAATGGAGATAAGGGTCTATATATCCCCTTAAATTAATTAATAGTAAAATCATTATGTAGGTTTAATATCTAAAAACATTCAAAAATTTATAAAGAAATAAAGGTTTATATATCCTGAAATCATTATATAAATTTGAAGATAAAAGTCTATATATCAATAATATCCACTTAAATTAATTAATTAATAGTGAAATCATTATGCAGAGAGGGTCTTAAATTAATTAATGGTGAATTCATTATGTCAGAGAAGGTCTTAAATTAATTAATAGTGAAATCATTGTTAGTGCCTAAAACATACCTATTACATTTTAGCATATTATATTTTTTAAAAGTGTTCTTTTTCACCATTTAGAACAAACAATTGGTTGTAAATAATCATTATGAACCAAAAGTACCCTCACTTTTTTTCATGAGAATGTTATGTATAGGTCATCAATGTTGTAATGGAGTGAACTTTGACAAATGGCAAATTAATTGACAGGTCAACTTTCTTATAAAGTCGCATGGCAGTCCACGTCAACAAAATAATGAGGAGGGAAGCACACGCTAAACAATCACAGCCACGTGGGAGACGAATTTTGTAGGTAGTCTCGCCGGAGGAAATCCCAACAGAAAAATCCGATAGTGTAGACTTATCACTATACTTTGGTGGTTCCGTGACTTTCTACGCAGCTTTGGTCCGCTAATGGTGACATTACTGGACCGACAATTTAGGAAGTGGTGACATTACTGGACCGACAATTTAGAAATCCCACTTTCATATGACATTCCGGGACCGTTGGTGAGAAATCGCCCCCTCGACGCTCTCATTAAAAACATATTCTACAATGATAAAGACCGATAACATCAATTTCAACCTTAATTGCCAACTGTGGGCCGACGAAATCAAGAGAATTAAAGCACGACTCACCAAAAAGTTGGATTTTTTTTGGGTTTCCTCCAAATTTTTTTTTTATAGAAAATTTAAGGTTAAATTATATTATATATGAATGAATGAATGAGAGAGTAAATATGAATCATTAAAAGTTTAAAGCTAAGTCGTCACGAAACGTAACGGGAACGGGACAGGGACAGGGACAGGGACAGGGACAGGGACAGGGACGAGGACGAGGACGAGGACGAGGATGAGGATGAGGACGCCTCTTTTTAAAACGGGGTACTTGGGTACGTCGAAGGTACTGTAGACACATACACATATATTTATATGTGTGTGTGCGTGTTAAAATTTATAAAAATAAAACATTTCACACTAACATCGTAGATGCATATTTGATATTTTCAATTTCAATGATTTATATGAACATTCTCATTGAAAATTTGAAACATAAAATAATAAATTTGATAAATCATATGACATAGACTCATAGTAGATATCAACTGGAAGACTGAAGTTATATTAATATAATTAACATAAAATATTATATGTCCATGACACCATGAGTTCAAACTTCATTGCCATATTACATTCAAAATTTGCCTAAAGGCATTTTTTGACATGAAAAAGAAAGTTCAAAACAGTAAACATTGAACATGAACAAGATAGTTGATTTGGCTTCTTCAAGCCATGTCAACAACATCCTTAGGATCAATGTCATTAGCATCACTAAGGTCCTTTGTCACGTTGTCGTTGGAGTAGTGAGCACAGTGCACTAGCAGTGAGAAATGCAGTGTTGCGCTGGTTTAGGTAAGGGGCAAGGGCCCACATAACATGTGTTTTATTATTTAATTTTTAAAATTTTGAACTTCAAACTTTGCAAATTGACTCATCCCGAACAACGAGCTAAGATAAATTGTCTAACGACTGTACCCGCCATGTACCCAAACACATGGTACGACGTACCAAAATCCTCGCGAGTACCCTATTTTCATACATGAAGCACTCGGTACGTGAGGTTGGATTTGAGTACAGCTGGGGACGTACCATTGAAGTACCCAAGCACCCGGTACGTGTACCTGATATTGGTTCGTGTACCCAACCCCGATACAAGTACGCATGCAACATAGTTTAAAAGTTATAATTATTATGACTTAAAAAATTAAATAAAAAACCATACTTCTTATCTTACTTACTTAAATTAAATTAAATTAATAATTAATATAAATTTTATTTTAATTAAAATTATATAAATATAAAATAAAACAATTTCCCTATTGACTAAGAATTTTGTTCACCAAAATTGCATTAATATTGTGTAGTGTAGTTTGCTTTATTTTCCACATAGGGATGGGTGCTGTTTTGAATATTCAATCCCGAATAAGCGAGTATTTTTATTTTTATTTTTTAGTTATAATATATTTTATATTTTAGAAAATATTATGTGAGAATAGTCATAGGAGTAAGGACAACCACAACCAACCAACTTCTCCAATTGCCCCAACCATCCCACCTACAAAAAAAATAAAAAATAAAAATAGTTACACTTTACCTTATTCTTCTTATTGAAGTGGGTCTTTCCTCTATTGAGAGCCTCATTATGACCAAGCTCTTAGTTTACAAGCACAAAACCAATAACATTAGAGACCATAGACTTCCTAAGCTAGCTTTAAATTCTAGCAAAAACCACCTAAGACCTCAAGCGAGGTTGGTATAAAAATACTAGGGCTTGGTTAAACCATTGGGAGATTGGCGAAACTGTTGCATTGCAAAATATTAATAAGATTAAAAATATTGTTACTTCTACGTTTAAAGAGAAAATGTGGCGTGAGAAAGATTTAGAGGCTAAAAGAAAACTAAGATATTATAAGGAGGTCATCAATCCTACTCTAGAAGAGAAGATCAAAAGTATCTCTTTGTTTTAAATAGTTCAAAGAAAAAAACTAATATAGCCAAGATAAGAACGAACTCTCACGAGCTCCATAGTGAAACAGGTCGTTGGGCAGTTCCTAAAACACCATGGTGGAAAGGATCTGCCATCTCTGTGAGAATATGAATATTAAGGATGAAAATCACTTCCTCTTAGAGTGCCCTGCATAAACCCACATTAGATCTCAGTTCCATAATCTTTGTTTCAATACCAACCTTCTCAGCCTTTTAACTTGTCAAAATTATAGCGAGTTCAAGACGCTTCTCTCCAAGCTCTTTGAGTATAGAAATAAAATTTTAAAACAAACTAAATAATTTGTTTCTTTAGGTCCGATAGACCAACGCTTGGTCTTAAGGGACGTTGACCACCACCATCATCATTATCACTAAAATATTCTTAACTTCTGATCAATAAAAAAAATTCTTCACTCATATAATTAGAACAAAGAACATAAACTCGTTCCTCTAAATCTACTTATAATTCAAGTCATATAACTCTCTCCATCCCAATCAATCCATTCAAGGGTTAACCATGCTTTGATTCATCCATAGCTCATCAGCTTATATCATTAAATTCACTTGATTCCAAGTTAATTTTATTATATTTATGTTAAAGGCGCCCTATGAAATCTTAAATCATATGCTAAACTAACACGACTCCAAATAAAATTGAAATAATGACTTTGCATTAAAAAAGAAACAATTCACAAGACATCTATGACAAAATCATGAAAATATTTCACTTAAATCTCCTTTATAAAAAATTATGTTTATTTAACTCAAGGTGCATGGGGAAGTAATAATTTGTCTCGTGTATATGTCATTCTAATGATGTTAAATCTCCTCGAAGTTCATAGACTACATTATGTTTAATCTTTTCAAAATTTTAAATTATAGTTTTATCCATTTTTTTCTTAAAAAAATAAAAGATTACATTATATTTAATCTTTTAAAACTTTTAAATTATAATTTTATCCATTTAAAAAAAAAATGCAATTTTATTGATGTCAACAAAATCCCATGTCAAAGTAAATTTCCATTTAAATTTGTGAATATGAATTCACGAAAAAATTTCCCTTTCAAAAGTCATTCAAATAAGCCATCCTTGCACAATATGCAATCTAAATGACTCTATTGAGTGGCTCAATTGGCTAAATGTGGTAAAGAAAAGGGAAAAAATCCCCCACAAGTCAAGGTGTCCATTCTTGTGAATGGGTCAAATCTGCATCTGTGATGCAGAGGCAATTTTCAGTTGAAAAAAAAAAAATGCAATCTAACCATTATTAAAATAAAAAACAAAAAAAAATCAACAACAAAGTTGTCTCATATACATTTTTTCTTTCTGAGAGTTATTTGAACATTAAATGATTTGGACTTTTCTGAAATTTTTTGTTTTGTTTTGTTGAAATCATTATTGTTTAAATTTTATTTTTGATTACAAAATGGATTTAAAGTCGTCAAATACCTCAGTTGCAATTGATGGTGCAATCTCAACAACATATATATGTAATTCTAGCAATTCCAATATATAATTCTAGCAATTCCAATGGATGTCAAGTTAAAAGACAAAATAAAGGTCAAATAAATGGTCCAAATTGTCGAACATTTAGAGTACTTGTTCTGTCACAATATATTTAAAAATTATTTATACAAGCCTTTATGTAGGATTTTCTCAACCAGATTTTTCCTCCCATACTGTCCAAAATATATTGTATAAATGCCAACATCCAAGTTCCATATTTAGACCCTCCTTTGAGAGACAATTCCTGATCCCATTCCTTTCCTTGTGTACATGCATGAATGAGACATTAATAAATGTTTTTTTTTAATGTATTGAACACCTTCAAAGATAGCTCTTCTAATTCTCTCAGCCCCTTCATCCACTCTATAACAAGTAGTGAATCCCCCATGACTTGGATTCTTTGTACTCCTTTATCTTATGCCAACCTTAAGATTAACTTCAGGGTCAACAATTCAACATTGTTGTTTATAGAGCTACCTAAACCCACTTTGAACTTGGACCAATGATTATCATAGAGATATAAAATCCCTTGTCCCACTCAAAGAAGGGTTTCCCTATGCAACACCATCAAAATAAGTCCATTCCCTTGTTTTGTCAATGACCTCCTGATTCACCACTCTAGGTGGTTTTACAATAGAATCTTGTAGCTTAAAGTGATGAAGAATAACTAAACTTTCTAAGACACAATGATGATAAGGAGAGACTCTAACATTCTTAAGGATTTCCTCACGTCCTAGAGATAGTTATGATTGTTACTTGAAGAATTATTAGTTTAACATTGGGAGGTTTTATGAATTTATCTTGTAAATCAAACATATTCTATAATGTATGTGTTGGGCATGTGTTCTAGTCTTTGTAGGTTCCTAGAGCAAGGGACGTGTGAGAGGGGGGTTGATCAAACCCCCAGCTAGAGGGGTGCAGGGGGCTAGCTTCCCCAAAAGATTTTTTGTTTGTTTGTTTTTGGTCCATTTTGAACTGTTTGGCCCAATATTTTGAGGATTGCAAACTAATTTTGGTTAAGGAATTGGGGTTGTGAAATCTACATTAGGGTTTTGGATGCTATACTATTGTATTGTAAGCATAAAATATAATGCAATAAGATAAAGAGTGGAGAAACTCTTAGGAATTTTGGTTTTCCGAGTTTTGAGCTTTCAAGGTAAATCTCAGTGTAATGTGTATGTGGGCCATTGTTAATTGTCGTGTTTTAGATTATGTTTGGCATTGTTTTTCTTAACACATGTTTATTACAGTTCTTCATTTGGTATTAGAGTGCGGTTATTAGTTTCAAGAGCACATTTATTTCTAGTGTTTAGTTGATCCTGTGAAGATCAAGGGTATCTTGGGTCTGCGATAAATATATGTTGGAGTGGGAGCTTTGCGTAGTGAATCTTGTGCAAGGAAATGGTGTTCAATTGAAGAATAGAAATTGAGAAGTTTAATAGCCATATATTTGAGCTATGTAAGGTAAATATGGAATATCTCCTTGTAGATAGAGATCAATGAATTTCTATGGATCCAAGTACAAAGGACACTAGTATGTCAAAAGAAGATTGGGAAAATATTTTACAGAAAAATGAGAATCACAATTTTCCTTTGCCTCTCAAATCCAATTTTATTGAACATTTGTAAAGAAGACAATGCAAAGAAGCTGTGGGATAACATGGGAAATTTGCATTAGTCAAAGTCCCTAGTAAACAAGTTAATTGTTCATAGAATTTATTTCATTTATGGATGGAGGATGGCGATACCATGGAAAATCATCTAAATGTCTTTAATAATCTAGTATGTTAATTAGCCTTTGTTGATATTAAGATGGATGAATAAGATAAGTGTATTATCTTGATATGTTTTTCACCAGACTCTTGGGATAGTATGGTTGTAGAAACTGTAGTGCCACCTAATCCATCTTAAAGTTTGAGGATGTTGTTGTATTCTTGTTATGAAAGGAAACGAGGAGGAAATCCATGGACGATGTGATGACGAATGTTTATATGTGAGAGTTTGTTCCCAAGAGAGAAAGAATAGGTCTTATTGGGGATATCTAAGTCTAGAGGGAGATTTAGATCTCCAAAATAATTTGAAAAGAAATAATGGAAATGCAGTAAAGTTCGAAATTATAAGAAAAATTGCATATCTAAGGTAAGGGATCTAATGATGCTCATTCCACAGAAACAAACCATATGAAGGCGAAAGAGGTGAAGTTTACTTGGAATTTATAGGTACATATGAAAATCATGATATATGGTTGTTCGAATAAGGTGATTCCTTTTATATGAATCCTCACAGGGAGCGGTTTTGTGAGTATGAAAAGTACAATGGAGGTGATGTTTACCTAAGAGATGAATCAACAACAAAAATCATAGGGCATGAAAGGTTCAAGTCGCTGCTCAAAGATGGAAAAATTAGAACTCTTGCTGGGATTTTTCACTTATCCAAATTTTAGGGGGCATATGGTCTAAATTTGGATATATAAGTCATAAATGCATTAAATGGAGAGGCCACCCTCTTCCATTCATCATAAAAGTATTAAATGGAGAGGCCACCCTCTCCCATCCATGGTTTTGGAATATTTCAAGCGTTCTAGAATCCCACAGTTTAGAATACACCCATCCATGATATTTGGTAGCTCGTGGTTTTGGACCATGGTATGGACCCAAGGGACATTGTAATAATGTTATAAAAAGGATCTATGCCTTCTCAATAAAACATTCAAGGATTTTTGGCATCCTATATTTCTCTTATATTATTGGGTTATTGGTTATGAGTGCCTTTCTTAGCATAGTTTGAGAGGTGAGGCTCAAAGAACCCTCTTTGAGCCTCACCCCTCCATGTGACATATTTACTCTATGTTACTCTATTGATCAAATGTTAACAATTTTGCAGTTTTAATCTCCTCCTCTCTCAACATTCAAGCCTCCTGGGTTTCAATTCCTAAGATTTGGATCAGTGGTATCATAACACGTACTCTCTCCATGGGATTGAGGGATTGAGCATAGTTCGTGTCCAAAGATATGTATGAATCTCTATCCTCCTTTTATCACTCTCGAAGCCCATTTCATGGGCCATACACTGTAAGAATCATAGTTGGTCCTCAACCACTACAAAGTTTTTCTACCCTTATATCTTCGTTCACCATTGCAGGAGAATCATACATGGATCTGTAGCATTTTTAGAAAAAAAATAGGGTTTCTAAGCTACAGCTGGAGGTTCCATGATCTCTACAACATCCCATGTTGCTATGCAAACGCTTGGCATCATTTTTGGCCCTCTACACTCTCAGATAAAGGATGATTTAATCCTCATATAGCCATGGAATGGATTAAAGTCTCTTTTTCATGCTTATTGGAGCTTGGGCGACCTCATTCCAGCCCCATCTCAACCCAACCATAGTTGTACGGACATCATAGAAACACCATGATAGATGAACTCGAGGTCAACATGTCTCTTCACACTTCCAACATATGTTGCAACTTGCAAAAAGAGTTTTAGAGGCTCTTCCATAACTCATTGGAAATATATTTCCGTCAGTTAAAATGGGCATTTTGTAGTTTTTCATTTACCTTCCTAGTTTATGATATACACTTGTTTGAAGCCACATATGTTTGTACACATCACAACCTCACGTACAACAACTTTAAACAAGTGCCACAAACTCCACAAAATATTTCAGAGACACTACCATATCTCATTGGAAAGTGCACACACATCCCTTGATCTTCAACAAACATTTTCTCATTCCTTGAGTGACCATAGATCAAGTATGGTATATGGATGGAAAGGTCTCTTCAAGATATCAAATGGGTCTTCCATGGAATTCAATTTGATCACCTG
The DNA here is from genome assembly GCA_001517045.1 of Pseudotsuga menziesii. Taxonomy (NCBI): domain Eukaryota; kingdom Viridiplantae; phylum Streptophyta; class Pinopsida; order Pinales; family Pinaceae; genus Pseudotsuga; species Pseudotsuga menziesii. The sequence continues at coordinate 131,852 of LPNX010633859.1, forward strand.
CATCATAATATACAACCTCTCACTCACAAGACCACACTCTTTTCCTCTCTCACCTAGATTGATTCCAACAAAATAAAGGTTCTTTCTTTGATCCTCCCTCATCCATGATGGAGAGCTTGCTTATATAGGCTAAGGGAGATCAAATGGGTTGATATTCTTTGGGAGGAAGGTGAGGGATCATCCCTAGATATTAGGGGTATGAGTTCCACCTAATATGACTAGATGGGATAATCCTCCACAAGGACTTTCTTCTAGAAGTTTCTCAAAAGTTCTTTTTTTTGCCTTTTTGGGAGTGATAACTCTTTTTTCCTACTAGCAATATGTGTTAAGAGTGGATGGCTCTTTTTTTCCAAGTGCAACAAGTGTCACTGACACTTCCTCTCAATAGGAAAATGGCATCATCCTTGGATGATGCTCTATGTCAAGAGGCAAGGTGCGTCAGAGCTGTTGGGATTGGCCATCTAGCAAGGAAAAACTTCTCCAAAAGTGGTTTTGGCCTATGAACTTTAGGGAATTAGGAAAGGTGACAATTTTTAGGTGTAACCGAATGTCCCCCAAAGTATGAAGCTAGAGGGACATGATAGGTGAAATACTTTGCTAGATGTGATTTAGAATAAAAGGAAAACGTGTAGCGAGTGAGGACTTAACACAGTACCATATTATAAACTGTCTGACTTAAATCATGGCTACTGACCATTACACCGAAGATCTATGTATAATGACCAAATCATGGCTACTAATAGCACACCATAGATCCATGATACATAAGACTCAAATTGGGACATAGATACAAAATATACACCATAGATTTATGTCATCTTGAATCAAACTTGAGCATAGCTACCAGACATACATTGTGGATCCATGCAATGACTCAAAATACTCCATCACAACTTAGGGATAGAAAATTATTCAAGTTAGTTCCTAAATACCCAAGTTGTTCATCCCAATCCCAAATAATATGATTTTATTCATGTGAATAGATGTCCTGATGTCGAACATGGTAGAAACCACTTAATTATGGGTCATTTATGTATACTGTTAACAAGTGCGATGGAAATCACAATCAATGTCAATGATTCCCAAGTTACCCCAGTGCATTCCTTTGAATGTGAATAGATGAGTTGTAGTCGAACAATCGACATAATATTTCAATCAGAGGCCAATGATGAAAGCCTATTGTCGAAAGTGAGGAGACCTACCATTGAGGCATGTAGACTTCACGGTACTGACTGGTTTCTAAGACTAATTACCAGATGATGAGCTGATGTCAACGGGAATAGACTCGTCGAAGGATGGCCACGATGCTTCCCCCTTCATCGACATGAAACTTGGAACAAAAGTGCTTTTTAAGTGATCTTGATAATGAAACAACCATGGGATTAACTCATACATGACTGAATCGAAGGAAGGTAAGGTAACTATAGAGGTAAGATGTGGTAAAGAATCCCTTTGAACATTGAAAAAAACAAAAAGTGACTTGGCATCATTTACTCAATGAGGCAGAGACCAGACATAATGCAAAAGCATGATGATTCATTCTTTGAATTAAATCAGAGGAGTAAAATGACTCATGAAAGTGGATCGAATCGAGGACATGATGAATACCCAACTGTTTGAATGAAATGAAGAAAGGTGCCATGCTCAACAGTGACTATAAGATGCCATTAATACAAATAAAAAATGTTTTCCCATTCCCTTAATTTTCCTATCACGATGGATGAGTACGTCTTTTATTTTTTACGAGATTAAAAAGGGTAAAAAATGCTCGATATAGCTCATCATAGAATGAGTCCAACCTCATATGTTTTATGAACCTGTGAAAGGAGGGTTTCATTCCTAGAAAGGGTCCTTTATTGTTTAATTTTGAGAGTATGAAGAAGGTAAACTCGATTGTCATTTCATGTTTAGAGAGTCTGAAATGACTAAAGAAAACTCCAATATGGAAATTTTCGTCAATTTATTCCCCAAGGTCTGAAAAAGTATAAACTCATACCAAGGAAAACACCTCTAGTTACGATGAACCAGAGTGTACATTTTTAGTAAATGAGTCTAAACAGTACGAAAAAGGGGTAAACTATCACCAGATAGATAACCTTTCAAATACTTTGACAAGCGTGAAAGGATCAAGTTCGCCTGAAAATATGTTCTTATTTAGAGAGTCTAAAAAGATATTAAAGTTGACTCTAGGAGGTTTCCTTTTTGGTATTAGGTTTTATGAGTCCGAATAAGCGATAAAAGTGTACATGATACCTTTCCTCTAAGTTTTTAATGAGCACAACTAGGGTATAAAAGGTGCTCAGAAGCTTTTTCAGTTTGACCTGGAGCATGAAAAAGTAAAAAAGAAACTCCGTTGTAGCCATAAACCACCCAATCAAGTCTTGAAATCTTCAAAAATACCATTAGACATTTTCACATTCAAAAATTTAGAAAATATGGTAAAAATTAAACAATATTTAATAAATTTAATAATATTTTTCATTTTTAATCCAAAAATAGTATAAAAAGGTTAATAGTAAAAAGTAAATTACCATTTGTTTTTACCATTTGAGTTTTAGTGAAAATAGTGCTTTGAGGGGTGATCTTGTGGTGAAGATTCCAGGAGCTATAGCCAACCATTCGTCGATCCGTCTGGTTTAGGTAAAATCCCATCCTCTTCCCTTCATTTTGGTAGTAAAATTTCTAAGTTTCATCAAGCTTTTTATGATTTTGAGTTGGTTTTATAGGGAGGAAGAGCGCTCCCTAGGAGACACTCTTCTCCCTTTTGGGAGGTGCGCCGACACACTCCCAAAAGGGGAAAGAAAGTCATCCCCACTTTGTCCTCAAGGGGAAAATGTGCCATTGCTTTGTCTGCTCATAAGAAGAACGTAGGCGACCCCCAAGTTTTTAAAATAATGTTTTAAAGCATGATTTTAAACATTTTTTATCCATGAGATGTTTCTAATGCATGTTTTATGGATGTGCCACAGGTTTCAAAACACATCATGGTGATTCAGAAGGAATGAGAACACGAATTGGATGATTCCCAAGCCAAGAATGTTCCAGCACAATAATGACATTGAGGGAATGTGGGATTCTCAAATACTTTAGGGTTCTAGGCATGATGTCCCATGTTCGTTTATTGGACCATTTGATTAGGATGTGGAACCCTGGGAAACAACATTTCCAAGTGGATACCCATATCTTCGTCATAGACGTGTAGGATATATATTTCTTGACCAGACTCTTTAGAAGAGGGAATCTGATGTCACTCTCTGGACCACACGGGGAGATATGACCATCAACGACTTGATTGCCGAGAATTGTATGATTGGGAAAAGATTTCAAGGTGGAAATATTCCAATCAAACACATAATGGATATTCCATTAAGGATTGTTGCATTTACCATCGAGAGGGTGGCAGGTAGCAGGGATTCCCACCAAACTACTCGAGATCATATGTTGTATGCATTGGAGTGTATGGCTTGAACCATTTTCAAGTGGAGTGAGGTGATTTTAGTAAGCCTCAAGGACCAACTAACAAAGGGCCTCAAAGGGGAACTTAAACAGTTCAACTATGGTGCTATAGTGGTATCATTGTTCCTGGAGAGGGTCCCTTTACTGGGTCCTCAGGTGCAATTGAACATACTAGAGCCACATGACCAACAGATGTTGAGATGGGTGGAGGCCATGGCTTGCCATGGAGGAGGTGATGGGCCTATAATGACCTATGGTTCCGTATTCTTCTGATGGCTACGTGGTCAGCTCCCGATGGTGGAGGACTATGCTTATGAAGGGATATAATTTAGAGGTGACCCTGATTTTCCTTTACTTGAGGATGATCAGTGGGAAGACATAGGTAAGAAAGATGCCATCCTTCATCGTGTTTTTTATTTTCTGATATATTTCATTTTCATTTTTATTTTTGCAATACTAAGATCTTGTATCCTACATTGCAGATATTGGTCCATCATGACCAGTTGGAGCATCTCCTATCAAGAGGTGAGGGGTGGTGAGGTAAATGCCATTCGGAACATAGAGGAAAAAGAGGAATTACAAGAGATCGATGAGAACCTATAGAGACTAACAGTTGGAGTTATATATATCTCCATTGATGATTTACCCCAACATTATCAATACCATACTACATGGGTTTCAAGCCATTTCAGGAGACTACTACGCAGAGTGGCTTGTGTCGTGATGTGTTTCCACGAGCACAAGGGTTAGCTCAGAGTCATTTTGACTTGTAGTTGTAACATCCCCAAGCCTCTGACCGACGAAGAGGACGCTACCATAATACTATCTACCTGAGAAACTGGCCCCATAAACATAAAATAAAATGCATTGAACTCAATATACACAAATGCATAAAGAATTATCATTCAGTGGAATCAAATTACATTTAATTCAAGCATTCAACACATTTTAACATGTTCATCATAATTCATATAAACAATACAGTTGCATGGGTAAATTCACAAGAATACTTATCTTCGAATGAAGCTTCCAGCAACCAACTATGCCACTGCAACGTTCCACCCAACCATAGGCTTGTGTGCTCCTTAATCTCTCAGCAACACCGCCACCCCCGAGCTGAGCATGATTCCCCAAGGAAAAGGAAACTAGCAGGCTCACACATAGCCAAAGATATGTCAAAACTCGATCAAGCCAAAGCTATGTTGGGTTTATCAGAATGCCAAGGGGATGGAAAGGCTTGTTGCTAAACTAGTGAGCTCAACCATAGAGCTATGGACACCTGCACAAGATCTGAATTGGATTTCCCAACACATACACACCCAACACAAGGAATCATCCCCTTCTCTATTGTACAGTCCCTCAGGCTATGCATTCCCTTCCATTGCTATTCAGGATGTGTAGTAAGGAATTATCAGCCCTCAAGATCTCTCAGTGAGGTTCCTCATGCACTAGTTTTATCAAGCAAATTACCTCTCCCACTCCCAAATCAACACAGACCAAAGCACAAATGTATACACAACAATATGCACGATTTATGGGTTGAGGAAAACAATTCGACAACTAAAATGAATTGCTAAGGTGGGTGAAAACAACCCCCTAACAACAATTCGTATTCCAGGGACATTTTGGCTCTAACATGGCCAAAAATGAATTCATAATCAGCACCTAAGAGAACATGGTCTCTCCTCTAAATCGCAGGGCGAGGAAAACAATTTCAGACCCGTTCTATTGCTCCACAGAGGCAAAATCTGTTGATGTAATTGTAACTTCAGAATGTATTCACTTGTATTTCTTATCTATTGTAACCCGATGTTCGTTCTGGGATGTATTGTAATGTACTTGAGTCATGTCATACCCCGATGTTTATTCCGGGAAGTTTCTATAATGAGAAAGTCATGTCAAGTCATTGTGAGTAACCCTCCTATTGGTCAAGGGTTAAAGTCGCCACAGTTGTGGGGACCTAGGGTTATTAGACTATCCTAGTGAAGTTGACCCTAGGCGAGTCATTGGAAGTCAGGGCAATAGTATCCACCATTGTGTTAAGGATGAACCTCCTTGTTGGTCGGAGGAGGCAAAGTCCCCACAAGTTGTGGGGCACTAGGGTTATTAGACACTCCTAGAGATGTCGGCTCTAGTAAGTAATTGTTAAGTGAGGCCGACATGATGGAGTGGGTTCCAAGTGAACAGAAGAATATAAATAGAGAGTGAGTCTCTCTATTTAGGACACACACACTCACTCATTGGAGTGCATGAGTGAGAGAGAGAGATTGCTATTGTCGGGAGATCATCTTACTATTTTTTGGTTTTACCTTTGGTGCTGATTCTATCTTTGAGGAAGTTGCGGGGTTTTCTCCTTTATGGTTTCCCCCAGGAAAATTATTTGTGTCTCTTGTCTCTTGTGTTGTGCTTGTGTTATATTGCTATGCGTGTTATTCTCTCAGGTAAATATCCTAAGATCATAATGGTAGCTTGAATGATAAAAATCTAACAAAATCGACCTCTACAAAAACCTGACTTAGCAAATCAATTTTAGAAAACGACTATGGGGATTTTAGGGCAAAAACGACCTCTACCATACCCAAAAATGTGAATCCTCTTTACCCACGAATTCTGAGGACATCTATGGAATTACAGGAGCCAAAAGGACTGCCATAAAAAAAAAAAAAACTCCTTGCCCACTTGCTGAACAACATCAAAACGGATTTTCTAGGCATGCAAGATGAGGAAAATGAGCAAAAACGTGAAGGATGAACACATAGGAAGCTTCAGCTGGCTCCAGGAAACCAACGTGAAGGAGAATGGTGAGGAAATGGAAGTAATGGGTGATTAATGGCTTGGGCATGCATTCCTCTAGCAATTACTTGCCCCACAAGTCAGAATAACATTTAAAAAAAATGGGTCCTCTGCCCAATTCAAATTTTTGCCCATACTCTTCCCACTCCATGCAATAACTAACTCAACCACATTCTGCAGAATTAAATGATTGGGTGAATGAGACAAGAAAGGTAGTTGACTATTTCATGGGTTCTCCCTTTGACATTTGGCTTTTCCCCATTGGTCCCAAAGGCTAAATATTCCCCCCTCCTTATCCTTAGGAAAATCATGCCCCCATCTCATTATTTGTTGCATAGACATAGATGGTTGGGGTTTTTAATTAAATTGCATATTTACATAATGTCAAAATTATATTGTGACAGCTAGCATGAAATATACCTTCAGCAACGATTTTAATCCCCGAAACATAAAAAAATAAATCGATGGTGGGGATTTTGCCTTTAAATCCACACCACTATTAATTACCATATATACATCATATACATTTTTAATGCAAACAGGTTCAAAACCAGGGTGTTACATTCCCCTCCCCCTTCAATAGCACTGTCCTCAGTGCTTTACAAAATTGAACAAAATGCTACACTGGTACCGCCTCAGTGCTCCATAGAATTGAACAAAAATGGATGTGCCAATCACATGGCATCCTCTAGCTCCCATGTAGCCCCTTCAGGACCGTAGTGCTCCCATTGCAACTTTACCATCCCTATGGCTCGGTTCCGGAGCATTGTGACCTTCTTGTCAAGGATGCGCATTGGATCGATTTGGAACTCTCCCTTGGGTTCCACCTGAATCACATCCCAATTTATCACATGGTTAGGATCATGTACATATTTCTTAAGCAAAGAAACATGAAAAACATTATGAGCTCTAGTGCTAGTAGGCAATGCAATTCTATATGCAACTGGCCCTATTCTTTCAAGCACTTCAAATGACCCACAATATCTAGTGACAGCTTGGCACAAATTCCAAGCTTCAAGGAACTCTTCTTTTCCTTCACTCAGAGGTAAACATGATCCCCAACACTGAACTCTTTGTTTACCCTATGCTTATCCACATAGCTTTTCTGTCTGTCCTAGGCTACTTTCAGATTCTGTCTGATCTTTACAACCTCCTGCTCCATCTCCTTGAGCAATTCTGGACCAAGCACAACCCTATTCACTGGATTATCCCAAGTCATTGGTGTCCTACACCTTCTGCCATACAAATATTCATACAGGCTCGTCCCCAAGGATGCTTGCTGTCCATTGTTATAAGCAAACTCTACCAAGTGTAGATAATATTCTCACTTAGTTGGTTTATCCATCACATACATGCAAAGCATGCCCTTAAGCACTTAAATAACTCTCTCTATCTGCCCATGAGTCTGAGGACGGTAGGCAGTGTTGTAGTTCAACTTGGTACCCAAATCTACAAATAACCCCTTCCAAAAATTGGAAGTGAACTTGACATCTCTGTCAAAGACTATTGCCTTAGGCAATCCATGCAATTTGAAAATCTCCTTCATGAAGACATTTGCAATATCATCAGTCTTATGTGTAGACTTAACCGGTATGAAATGTGCTACCTTTGTCAACTTTTCCACCACAACCATGATGGAATCAGGTTGTCTCCAAGTCATCAGCAATCCTGTAATAAAATCCATGGAAATAACTTCCCACTTCCATTCTAGAACTGGAAAAGGCTGCAACAAACCTGCTGGGTGTTGATGCTCAACCTTTACCTGCTGACATTTCATGCACCTTGATATATGTCTAGCCAAGTCCTTTTTCATTCCTGGCCAAAAATACTGCTTCCTAGCTATAGAAATGGTCTTCTGATATCCTGGGTGACCAGAATATGGAGCTTGATGGATTTCATCCATAACAACTCTCCTCAACTCTGCTACATTTGGAATATAAATTCTGCCTTTATAAGTAAGAATCCCATCTTCTTCCAATTTATATCCCTCATACCTCTTCTCAAGACTTTGATGCTGCAATTTGTCTTTTTCTTGCTCATACAATTCATCTCCAGCAACATGATCAACAATCTGCTACCTCAAATCTGACTGGAAAATACTAACAGATGCCACATGCATTTCATGCACCTTCCTGCTGAGTGCATCAGCTACCTTATTCTCTTTTCCCTTTATGTGCTTGATTTCGAAATCAAACTCACATAAAAACTCTAGCCATCTATATTTCCTAGCATTTAACGTTGGATGATCAAACAAGTACTTCAGACCAAAATGGTCTGTCCTTAGCTCAAATCTTCTTCCCATCAAGTAATGCCTCCACATCTTGAGAGCATGTACTATGGTCGTAAGTTCTAGATCATGAGTGGCATAGTTCTTCTCATGTTCCTTCAACTTTCTTGATTCATAAGATATCACGTGGTTGTCTTGCATAAGGACTCCTCCAAGCCCTTGTCCGCATGCATCGATACACACCACAAAATCTTTCTCTAGGTCTGCAAATTTCAATATTGGTGCACTGGTGAGAAGATTCTTCTACTGCTGGAAGCTTTCTTCACACCTCAATGTCCATTCAAACTTTATCCCCTTCTTTTACAAAGAACTGATGGCATGTGCAACTTTAGAGAATCCTTCAATGAATCTCCTATAGTATCCTGCAAGTCCCATAAAAGATCTTACATTTGTCACATTTCTTGGAGTAGACCAATTCATAATGGCTTCAATCTTTTCAAGGTCCATAGATATACCCTCTTCTGAGATAATGTGACCCAAATACTGAATTCTATCTCTATAGAAGTCGCACTTTCTCATCTTTGCATACAACTGATGATCCTTGAGTAATTGTAATGTCAATATCAAATTCTCTTCATGCTCTTCCTCATTCTTAGAATAAATAAGAATGTTATAAAGGAAAAAAAGAACAAACTTGTCCAAGTACCTGCTGAAGACACTGTTCAGAAGACACATAAATGTAGCTGGTGAATTTGTGAGACCAAATGGTACCACTACAAACTCATAATGTCTATACCTTGTTCTGAAGGCTGTCTTATGAATGTCTTAATCCTTGATTATTACCTGATGGTAACTAGACCTCAAGTCAATCTTGGAAAACACCTTTGCTCCCCTCATTTGATCAAAGAGGTCATCAATCCTAGGAAAAGGGTATTTGTTCTTCACAGTGAATTTGTTTAGCTATCAGTAATCAATACACAACCTGAGTGTACCATCGTTCTTCTTTACAAACAAAACTGGTGCTCCCCAAGGGGACACACTCAGCCTGATATACTTCTTGTCCAACAACTCTTGTAGTTGCATCTTTAGCTATAGCATTTTTGGTGTACTCATTCTGTAGGGTGTCTTAGACACTGGTGCCGCTCCTGGCACAAGTTCTGAAATCAATGTCTCTCTTTGGAGGAAGCCCTAGAATCTCATCAGGAAACACATCCCTGAATTCCTGCAACACATGAAAGTCCTCCAACCTAGGAGTTTCATTTTCTGTGGCCTCCAAACCTTCCCTACACAACTGGAAACCTTCCCTACATAACTTCTTCAACTGCATTGCTGAAATCTACCTCACATAAATCACCTTTGGAATACCTCTTACCACTATTGGGTTCCCTTATTCATCCATCCATTCGAAAGTCTTATTATAACAGTAATGTTTACCCTGTGAGCTTCTAACCAATCCATTCCAATGAGAACATCATAGGTACCAAGTGGTAGAACATTCATATCTACATAAGTGACTAATCCATTCATAACCAATGGACATTTCTCTACCACTTCACTAACCTTCCTCTTAGTTCCAGTGGCTAGCTGAACTAACCAATATTTTCTATGCTTTACTTTCTTAAAAGCACAAATCTCCACTACTCTAGGAGTATTGTAATTGTGAGTAGAACCAGGGTCAATCAAAATAGAAATAGATTGATCAACAATCTTACCTGCGACTTCAACCACAGTTTACTGGTGATTTGCTTGGCAGTCCTCCAGTGCTGCATAAATCCTAGGGACAGACCTAGCTACTTGACCCACTGTTTCTGCTTCTTGGATGTTGTAAGTTGGCCTTGCACTCTCATTCTCAAGTGGACAATTTCTGCGCATGTGGGGTCCTCTACATTTCCAACATTGGAGAGGTTCTTTGTTCTACTGTGGATCTCTTGGTTTCTCTCCCATCGCTCTGGATGGCTGCTTCTCAGCTTGTGATGGTTGCTTTGGCTGATTCCAAAAGTTAGAAGGTTTGAAACCTTTCTTCCTTTGGTCAGATTTCTCATTCTTCTTGTCCTTCCATGTTTTATGATAATCAGGTTTACCTTTGATTTTCTCATAGCAATACTTAGCCTTCCTTATTGCTTCTTCAAGAATTCTAGGTTCATAAAACTCAATTATGTCTTTGTAAGACTGAGGCAATCCACTTAGGAAACGCTGGATCTTCACTTTTTCATCTTTGATGTACCTGAAATACCTCAATAGTTTCAAGAACTTATTTGCATACTCTTCCATGGTATGTTGTCCTAATCGCAGCTCATGGAACTCCTTAATCTTATCATCATAGTACCTATCAAAGAGGTACTTCTGCTTGAAGTATTTCTTGAAGTGTTTCCACACAATTCTTCTTTCATTAACCTTCTTTACTTGTTTGTTGTGTTCCCACCATATGGATTCTCTTCCAACAAAATTGAATATAGATACCCTTGCTTTCATATATTTCTAGAGTAGTCTTGAACTTGGAAATACTTCCTCATCCCAAGAAGCCAATCCTCAGCTTCTTGACCAGTCTTGACCTCACCGTTAAAAGTAGGAGGCCTTTCCTTTTTGAATTCATCTCGTGAATTGTTCTTGCAACATCTCCTCCTCTTATTCCCATGAGATGCAGAGCTTGAATCCCCACTGGGTTTTTTAGAATCAAATGACCCATTGGTAGTCCATTTTGGAGTATTCCTTCTATCCCTGGAAGCCCTCCAGGAGACATGGGACCTTTTACAGGAATCTCCCTTGGTGCTACTCCGGCTTCTTTCTGGATTAACTGTCTGATGCTCAGAGTTTATCTATCCTTGGATGTCTGTCAAACTCTGCAGTATAGCTGCATTTATCTGATTTTGATCTTCTTGAGCCTTAAGCATCCTTTCATTGTCTTCTTTGCAACTTTGTAAATCCACCCTTAGGCTCCTCATGGAGGCTGCAAAATCTGTGGGAGTATCTTGAAATCTTCTCCCATTAGAATCTGTCTCATCATTTCCAACTCTAACATTTTCTCCCATAGCATCTTCCTCGAACTCATAGGGGTCCTGTGCATCATTCATGTCGTCGTTTCTCATCTTGGCCCAACCAAGAACGAATTTTGCAATTGATCTATGTGGAGTGTTGCCTTTGAAGGTGACTATAATTCTGTACAATGTGTTAATAAACACAACTGCCAGCTGCATAATAATCTCATGAATTCATAATTACTTACATGCATTGGAAAATACTATATTGATAACTTTGTCAACTTTGTCATAACAATCTCATGAATTCACCAAGAACGACGTCTAAGGGGGATAACAGGGGCCAAGGGGGATTTTCAATCTGGCGCATAAGATTGCTGCCATTTTTCACCCTTTCAGCACCCCTAAATCCCACTAGAATATTGCTTTTCCATTGAAAAAATCAGATTTTTCCATCTGATCGAATCCCTCCCAACAAGTCATCCAATGTATCGGGTCACTTGTTGACAACTCTTTTGACACCTCGGCGTATCTGTCTTCATTTCCCTTCTGATGCCTTATCAGATTGATCTTCCTCTGTCTTTCAATGCCTTATCAGATCGATCTTCCTCTGTCTTTCGACACCTTATCGGATCGATCTTTCTCTGTCTTTCGATGCACATCGGCTTTATATTCCTTTGTCTTTCAATGCACATCGGGTTGATCTTCTTCCTTTGTCTTCCAATGCACATCAAGAAACTTCTTCTGAGATGCCTCGGGGAGCATCTCTCGAGCGACATCGAAAAACGTTTCCTGAGATTTCCTATACTTAGAATTTTTTTTGAATTTTTCTTCTCTTCTTCCTCTTTCTGCCGTCGTGTTGGGTCCCTTCTGGCGAGCCTTTTCGACACCTCAGCTCCACTTCAACAAACATCTTCTGATGCTTTTGACACTTAAATTTTTAATTTTTCTTCCTATTTTCCTTGTTGACTGTGTATCGGCTCAACCCAGCCGAGACCATTGGATCCACCCAGCTGAGACCTTCAAATCCTCCCAGTTGAGACCTTCGGCTCCTCGCAGTCGAGACCATCGGCAAAATTTCAAACTTAGGCAATTTTGAAAATTTTCTCTATGCTTAGTTTCTTTGTCGGATGGACTCAGCTAAGTCATCCGATATTCCCCATACTTCAATTTTTTTTTGAAATTTTGAAGTTCTCCCTATTTTTCACATTTTTCCTCTGCTGGGCAGAGGGTAACCTTGCCTCTTGTTAACACTCCATTTGAAACAGTCGATTTAGAGGCTCGAAAAAGTTTGAGGAGGGTTCCATTCCTTTAAAAAATTATGTGAACACCATTCAAGTTATTAGAGGCACATGGTCCACGTTTTAGAAGCGTCAGACAATGAAGAGAGATCAATCTACGGTGATAGACTCTCCTGGAGGTAAAAAGCTCACGGCTGCAGGGACGATAGAGACAGGCGTCATAACCCAGAGGATCACAAGGAAGAAGAGCAATGATAGATCGCAGTTTTGGCCCAAGACGCATGAGAACGGTCGAAGTTTGGCTTTAGCTGAGTCCGTTAAAGCGGGCAAACATATGGAAGGCCGAGATCAAGACAAAGCCCGATCAACGGCCCGAAACCGTTTCGCTGAGCAAACATGCTCGATGGTAGGAGTTTTTGCAAATCATGAAATGATTAAAAGCAAGAAAAGTTTGACGATGAAGATGGAATCATAAGTAGATCTATGGTCCTAACCGATTTCGCAAATTAGACTTGTGCAGATAAAGTTGCGATTTCAAATTTCGAAAAGGGGTACCGGCTGCTAACATCGATGGTCACGACAAATAAGGGAATGGATCTATGGTCAAGGTTCTTTTTGCAATCCAAACCAGCGCGGACAGTGTCATGAGCCTGGTTCACGAAGAGATGGTAGGACCCACTCGGATCGACGGTTGCATGAAGGGGTCGATCCCAATGGACGGATAAGAACATGCCACAATCCAAAGATGCCCATTGTATCAAGAAAGGTGGAAGTGGCAGCCAAGGTAAAGAAATGTGGATGGTGGATGTGAAAGGTTCCCCCCCCGCAAATCGGAGGGCTAAGGAGGCCTCCATGCTGTAGGTATTATATCTAGTACGGAGATGATAGGGAAAGGTATGTTCATAGATGTAATCTGCCTCCCAGTAGATTGGCCAATTCCTGAATGCCATTTGTAGCGTGCATACAGGTGAAATCATCCCTGTGGTAGAGTCGCATTATGTAAATACAGGCGGATTTTGTGTGAGTTGAACTGCATAAGTAAGGAAGGTAGTCGACGAACCTGCCACTCACACGGGGCGAGGCTAGCACAAAGGAGAAAACCGTTCTGTTTCCTACATCACAGAATGAGAAAGCATGGGAGCATCTACTTCATGAGCCTTGCAGTATGGATCAGCTGTATGAGGTGGCGTCCAAAACATACTTCCCACAACAGACGGTAAGGTGCCACGGCCGATGAAACGACAGTAATAGATCCCCAGCAAGTAAAGGATCACTCTGGTCACGCCCTCACACATGCTGATACCAAAAGAAAACACTCGATGACAGAGTGTGTGGGAATGTTGACCAATCATTGCAAGGGTTAGTATCGAAGCCTTATATATACTGCTTTTGAAATAATGGGAGTGAGCGAACATATCTCCAGAACCTGAGTTTCTGCCTCTTCACGAATGTACAAAGGACCAAAGAGTTTGGCGATGACAATCTGTTTCAAGAAGCTTATCCATCTGGGGGTGCTGAAGGTTGGTGAGAAAATTTCCAAACTCACCTGCCACCTTGGTATTGCTTGCCAAGGATGACACCACCCATCGGGGCCCAGATGTGAATAATTTTGAGAGATACACCCACCTTCAGACACCACCCCCGACGACACGGTGCTGGGACACTTACTCCCTATAAGTGTTTTTTCAAGAACCCCTGATACCATCACTTAATCCAAAGTCTCTACAGAAGGAGATAGTCTTAGATTGCTCCTTGTATAGGCATTTGTTTGGATGGGAGTATCAGGGGTCTAAAGGCTGCACAACCCTGTTTGTGAAGTCCAATTACCAAGGGTGATGGGGCTGGTGTAGATATGATACACCTTCTTGCCTGTGGGAGATCCCACCTCATTGAGGGTGAAGAGTACAAGAATGACAAGCCACCGAAAAGGCTTGCCTCGGCCAGAAGCAACATTGCCCTTCTTTTGAACCCCACATCCAACAGTGTTACCTGGAGAAGAAAGAGGTGGCGGATGAAGTTGAGCAGGGGAAAGTTACAAACTGCCCTGTCAGTGTGCAACCACGCAAAAAGACGCATTTGAAGACAGCGGAAACACACGCTTCATACAGATAAGGAGGTGTCATACTCATAATCCATAATAATGGCCAAGCACGTCAAGCTGTCACTCGGGCCAAATACGCCCACTAGATCCATAATGTTTGTTTATATTTGTAAAACGTGGCAATAGTTCCACTCTCTATACTGTTAATGTATGATTGTGACTGGAAACAGTTTCTTAGGTTTGTTTCAAAGAATAATAGCAACACTGAAGTATTATAAATGCAATCTCGATAGGGGGAAAAAGAGTTATCTGGAGGGTTGGGAAATCTTCAAGGGATGAGGTTCTCCATTGTAAAATAATATCTGGTGCCTCTGTTATGAATAAAATTGTAGAGGAAGAGTTCTTTCTTAAGACGGAGATTCATGTGTCGTTGCTTCTTTCAATACGTATTTTCTTTACGTGAAATGTGCATCCTGTCTTCATTCCAGTTTGTTGATTTCTTTCATGTATGTAACTGAGTGTATAATAGTTAGGAATTCATACATGCTATGCTCTGCCTATTGTTTCATACATTTATCAAGTTTTCTTCTAACGTTGTGTGGAATTCATCTCACTAGTGCTCCGCGTGATGGGATATTCTCTCTCGTCCCCTAACCACTTGCTAAATCTCTCCTGATTGCGAGATCAGTGGATATCTTGCATCTGTTTGCAACCCCACACCATTCTTTTCCTTGTGAAAATGTTCCCTACTCAGGTTTTCGACTCCATTTCCAATGGTCCCTGGCCCTGATAATCCCCCCTGCATCTCACATCACTCTACTTTGTCCCATTTTAGGAGTTTGGCCTCCTGACCATCCTCGAGCGAATATCTTACGTGGAGTAAAATATGAAGACAAGTGAGAGATCCCTCTCTGACTGTGCAAGGCCGAAGGCGCAGTCTAAAGCGGTTTTGCCGTTACCCGGGAGCAGTCCCTCCTTCAGCCTTGGGGCTCAATCCCCGTGCTAACAAACTGGCGCCGTTGCTGGGGATGAAATTGAAGATCCTCCCTAGGAAAAAAAACATGGTTGTAGATCTGATTGTTGATGGTGAACAATGATTAGACATCAAGAAGGTTGAGCACCTTTCACCTGGTGACTCCACTTTTGAAGGGTTCAAACTTCAGCGACTCCGCTGGTGGCCGTACAACCCAGAAATCAAATGATCAGAAAAAGATGGGAAGGCTTTGTCCAAAAAGTGAACCCCTTATAAGGCTCAAAGAATGCATGGTGGAAGGTTAAGATGCTCAAGTCTACGTTTCTTCCAAGAAGCTTTTTCTTATCTTGTAGGTTTGTTCCTATCCCTCCCTAGATTCATCAAAACAACCTTCTATGGCCCATTTCATTCTGAACAGAGCTATCAATACATTCCTGTTTATCCTTCTTTACAAACCAAAAGCATTGTGTCATCTTGTACATCTAGTTTAGACCTATATTTTTCTCTAGAGGCCCACGATGTCAAAGGTTGCCCTTGTGAAATTCATGAGACCTCGGACGATAGTGTAACTATTGTGCCTAACTCGGTGTCTCCCATTTCTACAATCCAGTACAAGTCGCTACAATTGCCTCCCATCCTCCATGATTTTCCCACGAAACATTACAAATACCTCACCAAATTTAATGGACAACCCAAAGGCTTCACCGCTAAGAAATGTTTACAAACCTTTGAGCATTTCTATGACCTTTTTGAGATAGAACATGATGATGTCTACATGAAGGATTTTGCCCAGTCCTTGCAAGGAGATGCTAAAGAATGGTTCAAGCACTTGCAGCCTAAGTCCATCAACACTTGGGAAGAGTTTTCTTGCACCTTTTTAAAGTTTTGGGGTGGGAGAAGGCCACTGGATCAAATACTTTTAGAATTTTATTCCCTGAAGAGACATGAGGGTGAGGCCTTATCTAGTTTTAACAGAATATTCGCAAGCTTTTATTATAACATGCCTAAGGAGTTCCAACCTCCTGAGAATGCTGCTAAAATATATTATGCAGCCACCTTTCCTCCTAAGCTGTCCCTGCTTCTTTTGGAAAGAAAATCAACCACTCTGTAGCATATGTTTACCAATTGTTTGGAGGTTGAGAAAAAACTTAAGATTTGAAAAATCTTATCAAGCTAGGGTAGTGGTGGTGAAATAAAAGATACATCAAAGTTGGTTGGGCACTACAAGCAGAATGGGAGAGTCTTGATCCCGCTAAAGCCCTCTCCTGGTATACAGAAATATGAGCGGCCCGATACAGGAACATGTGATCTTGTAGGCCTATTCTCTGAAGATTGCAACCTGCACCACCCCGGGTCTGTACAAGACAATTTTAAGAAGGAATTCGGTGTGCCTGTGTATGATGAATATGAGGAAGAACACCTGTGGGATGTACCTGAGAAGTTGGCCATTGAACCAGGACCTGCTGATGGAGAGGACCAAGATGCTATGCGAAGTCGGTAGGTTAAAGTAGAAAAGGGAAATAAGGGCACTGAAGGTGATAACCTACCCTTGTGTTATGCCTCTTTTGAATTAATATGACACATGATTAGAGCCTCTAAGCAAAAAAAGAAAGAAGGGGAGGTGGTGCAGTCCAAAAACCTGTATGTAAGTGGAGATGATAAAAGGAAATTGCCATGCAATCCCTCTCCAGCTACCGATACGTCGGGGTTTTTTGATGAGGTGTCAAGCTATGGAGAAGGATGCAACAACCCTCAAATAAATACGTTTTTGGGTATTCTTCCTTCAGAAGCACCACCTCACACAGGAGGAATATGCCTACTCGGTTCTGCTGGAGAAGCGGGGGACCTCCCTCTTGAGGCACATCAAGCTCTTGTTGCAGAAATTTCAGGCGAAAAAGGGGATGTTTCATTGAAGAAAGATTCTATGGTCCCTCTTCTACAATCTTCCGGGTATCAGCCGGACAAATCACTAGAAGAAGGGAGTTCCAGATGGCTTTCCCATGAGCAGAAGATAGAGTATGTTGGAGGTTGCCGTGTTTTCTATGACCCCATAGCAGGGTACATGGAAGGGCTGGGTAAGGATGATGAATGGTCACATTACTACTTTAGAAAGCAGTCTATTTGTCATTACCCTCTCCCTTTATCTATTTCATTTCTGTCCATCAAGCACGAAAAAAGAACAAAACTATTGGGCAAGTTGCTTGATTGGCCTCATTGGAAGTCTGATTTCACTTAATTGGACTTGTGCACTAAATTAGGTAGAGTAGGTAGGAACAAATAAGCTTGGCAATCATCGAGAATTTCCTTCGTAAATAGTTTTGTTTGTTTTCATTTTCAATTGCAAGCATAGGTTTTGCAGTCAAGAACATCGTTTGCAGGACTGGCATGAATTCACTGAAGAAGTAGCTCGGAGTAGAATGGAGATTTCAAACAAAGATTGAAGACAACCCAATGTTTTTGGCACTTGGTCTACGGGGGTTATTTGCTGCCTCACTGGGATGATAGCATCCCTCGTGGAGCCAACTATTAACACTCCATTTAAAACAGTCGATTTAGAGGCTCGACAGAGTTCGAGGAGGGTTCCATTACTTTAAAACATTATGTGAACACCATTCAGGTTATTAGAGGCGTATGGTCCACATTTTAGAACCATCAGACAATGAAGAGAGATCAATCTATGGCGATAGACTCTCCCGAAGGTAAAAGCTCATGGTTGCAGGGATGATAGAGACATGCGTCATAACCCAACGATCTAGGATCACAAGGAAGAAGAGCAACGATAGATCATAGTTTTGGCCCACGACGCGTGAGAACGGTCGAAGTTTGGCTTTAGCTAAGTCCATTAAAGCAGGCAAACATATGGAAGGACGAGATCAAGACAAAGCCTGATCAATGGCTCGAAACAGTTTCGCTAAGCAAGCATGCTCGATGGTAGGATCTTTTCCAAATCATGAAACGATTAAAAGCCAGAAAAGTTTGACGGTGAAGATGAAATCAGAAGCAGATCTACGGTCCCAACCGATTTCGCAAATCAGACTTGTGCAGATAAAGTCACGATTTCAAATCGTGAAAAGGGGTACCAACCGCTAACATCGATGGTCATGACAAAGAAGGAAATGGATCTACGGTTAGGGTTCTTTTCATAATCTGAACCAGCGCGGACAGTGTCATGAGCTCGGTTCGCGAAGAGATGGTAGGACCCACTCGGATTGACGGTTGCATGAAGGGGTCGATCCCGATGGACGGATAAGAAAACATCACAATCCAAAGATGTTTGTTGTATCAAGAAAGGTGGAAGTGGCAGCCAAGGTAAAGAAACGTGGATGGTGGATGTGAAAGCCCCCCCCCCCAAATTGGAGGGCTAAGGAGGCCTCCATGCTGCAGGTATCATATCCAGTGTGGAGATGACAGGGGAAGGGACATTCATAGGTGTAATATTCCTCCCGGTAGATTGGATGAACGCCATTTGTAGCATGCGTATAGGTGAAATCATCCCTATGGCAGAGTCGCATTACGCAAAGATAGATGACTTTTGTGTGAGTTGACCTGCATAAGTAAGGAAGGTGGCCGGTGAACCCGCCACTCACATGGGGCGAGGCCAGCACAAAGGAGAAAACCATTTCATTTCCTACATCATAGAATGAGAAAGCATGGGAGCATCTACTTCATGAGCCTTGCGGCATGGATCAGCTGTACGAGGTGGCATCCAAAAAATACTTCCCACAATAGACGGTAAGGTGCCACGACCAATGAAATGACAGGACTAGATCCCCAGCAAGTAAAGGATCACTTTGCTTGCACCCTCACACATGCTGATACCAAAAGAAAACACTTGATGACAGAGTGTGTGGGAATGTTGACCAGTCATTGCGAGGGTCAGTCTCGAAGCCTTATATATACTGCTTTCGAAATATTGGGAGTGAGATAACATATCTCCAGAACCCGAGTTTCTACCTCTTCACGAATCTACAAAGGCCCAAAGAGTTTGGCGATGACGATCTGGTTCGAGAAGCTTGTCCATCTGGGGGTGCTGATGGTTGGTGAGAAAATCTCCACACTCACCCTCCACCTTGGTATTGCTTGCTAAGGATGACACCAGCCATCGGGCTCCAGACGTGAATAATTTTGAGAGATACACCCACCTTCAGACACCTTCACCCTCGACGACGCGGTGCTAGGACACTTACTCCCCATAAGTGTTTTTTCAGGAACCCCTGATACCATCGCTGCCCCCAAATCCTCTAAAGAAGGAGACAGTCTCAGATTGCTCCCTGTATAGGCATTTGTTTGGATGGGAGTATCAGGGGTCTAAAGCCTGCACAACCCCATTTGTGAAGTCCACTTACCAAGGGTGATGGGGTTAGTGTAGATATGATACACCTTCTTGCCTGTGGAAAATACCACCTCATCAAGGGTGAAGAGTACAAGAATGACAAGCCACCAAAAAGGCTTGCCTCAGCCAGAAGCAATGCTGCCCTTCTTTTGAACCCCACGTCCAATAGTGTTACCTAGACAAGAAAGAGGTGGCAGATGAAGTTGAGCAGGGGAAAGTTACAAATTGCCCTGCCGGTGTGTGCCCACGCAGAAAGACGCATTTGAACACGACGGAAACACACGCTTCAGAAAAAGAAGGAGGTGTCATACTCATAATCCATAATAATGGCCAAGCACGTCAATCTGTCACTCAGGCCAAATGCACCCACTAGCTCCATAGTGTTTGTTTATATTTGTAAAACATAGCAATAGTTCCACTCTCTATACTGTTAATGCATGATTGTGACTGGAAACAGTTTATTAGGTTTGTTTCGGAGAATAATATTAACACTGAAGTATTATAAATGCAATCTCGATATGGGGAAAAAGAGTTAGCTGGAGGGTTGGGAAACCTTCAAGGGCTGAGGTTCTCTGTTGTAAAATAAGATCTGGTTCCTGTGTTATGAATAAAATTGCAGAGGAAGAGTTATTTCTTAAGACGAAGATTCATGTGTCGTTGCTTCTTTCAATACGTATTTTCTTTACGTGAAATGTGCATCCTGTCTTCATTCCAGTTTGTTGATTTCTTTAATGTCTGTAACTGAGTGTATAACAATTAGGAATTCATACATGCTATGCTCCGCCTATTGTTTTAGACATTTATCAAGTTTTCTTCTAAAGTTGCATGGAATTCATTTTGCTGGTGCTTCGCGTGATGGGCTGTTCTCTCTCATCCCCTAACCACCTGCTAAATCTCTCTTGATTGCTAGATCGATGGCTATCTTACCTCTGTTTGCAACCCCACGCCATTCTTTTCCTTGTGTAAATGTTCCCTACTCAGGTTTTCGACTCCATTGCCAATGGTCCCTTGCCATGATAATCCCCCCTGCATCTCACGTCACTCTACTTTGTCCCATTTCAGGAGTCTGGCCTCCTGACCATCCTTGAGTGAATATTTTCTACAGAGTAAAATATGAAGACAAGCGAGAGATCCCTCTCTGACTGCGCAAGCCGTAGGTGCAGTCTAAAGCGGTTCTGCTGTTACCCGGGAGTGGGCCCTCCTTCAGCCTTGGGGCTCAATCCCAGTGCTAACACCTCTATCACTGCTTCTTCATGGCCCATTGAGGCCCATGCTACAATGTGTGCTTTGATACCACACTGTAACGTCCCCGACCCTACGACTGGCGAAGAGGATGCTACCATAATACTATCTACCCGGGAAACTAGCCCCATAAACGTAAAATAAAATGCATTGAAATCAAGATACACAAATGCATAAAGAATTATCATTTAGTGGAATCAAATTACATTTAATTTAGGAATTCAACACATTTTAACATGTTCATCATAATTCATATAAACAATACAATTGCATGGGTAAATTCACAAGAATACTTATCTTCGAATGAAGCTTCCCGCAACCAACTATGCCACTGCAATGTTCCACCCAACAATAGGCGAGTGTGCTCCTTAATCTCTCAGTAAAATTGCCACCCTCGAGCTGGGCATGATTCCCCAAGGAAAAGGAAACTAGCAGGCTCACATATAGCCAAAGATATGTCAAAACTCAGTTAAGCGAAATCTATGTTGGGTTTATTAGATTGCCAAGGGGATGGAAATACTTGTTGCTAAACTAGTGAGCTCAACCATAGAGCTATGGACACCTACACAAGATCTGAATTGGCTTTCCCAACACATACACACCCAACACAAGGAATCATCCCCTTCTTTATTGTACAGTGCCTCAGGCTATGCATTCCCTTCCAGTGCTATTCAGGATGTGTAGTAAGGAATAATCAACCCTCAAGATCTCTCAGTGAGGTTCCTCATGCACTAGGTTTATCAAGCAAATTACCTCTCCCACTCCCAAATCGACACAAACCAAAGCACAAATGTATACACAACAATATGCACAATTTATGGGTTGAGGAAAACTATTCGGAAACCAAAATGAATTGCTAAGGTGGGTGAAAACAACCCCCTAACAACAATTCATATCCTAGAGACGTTTTGGCCCTAACATGGCCAAAAATGAATTCATCAGCAACACCTAAGAGAACATGGTCTCTCCTCTAAATCCCAGGGTGAGGAAAATGATTTTAGACTTGTTCTATTTCTCCACAGAGGAAAAATTGACCTCTACAAAAACCCATCTCAACAAATCAATTTTAGAAAACGACTATGGGGATTTCAGGGCAAAAACAGCCTCTACCATACCCAAAATTATGAATCCTCTTTTTCCATGAATTCTGAGGACATTTATGGCATTACGGGAGCCAAAAGGACTTCCATAAACTCCCAAAATGAAAATACTCCTTGCCCACTTGCTGAACAATGTCAAAACGGATTTTTTGGGCATGCAAGATGAGGAAAATGAGCAAAAACGTGAAGGATGAACACACAGGAAGCTTCAGCTGCCTCCAGGAAACCAACATGAAGGAGAATGGTGAGGCAATGGAAGTAATGGGTGAGTAATGGCTTGGGCATGCATTCCCCTAGCAATTACTTTCCCCACAAGTCAGAAAAACATTTTTCAAAAAGGGTCCTCTGCCCAATTCAATTTTTTTTCCCATACTCTTCCCACTCCATGCAATAACTAACTCAACTACATTCTGCAGAATTAAATGATTAGGTGAACGAGACAAGAAAGGTAGTTGATTGTTTCATGGGTTCTCCCTTTGACATTTGGATTTTCCCCATTGGCCCCAAAGGTTAAATATTTCCCCGTCCTTATCCTTAGGAAAATCATGCCCCCATCTCATTATTTGTTGCTTAGACATAGCTGGTTAGGGTTTTTAATTAAATTGCAGATTTACATGATGTCAAAATTATATTGTGCCAGCTAGCACGAAATATACCTTCGGCAACAATTTTAATCACCGGAACATAAAACAAAAATCGATGGTGGGGATTTTGCATTTAGCTCCACACCATGATTAATTACCATATATACATCATATACATTTTTAATGCAAACGGGGTCAAAATTGGGGTGTTACAGTAGTATTATACTAAAAAATTCTAAGCTTAATATTTTGACCGTTTTGATGTACTGAAAACTCATAGTATCATATTTTGGTGCACCGAAAGTTTATGGCTTCAGATTTTTTCCACTGTATCGGTTGTAAAATATTTATAAAAAACAATTTTTTATAGAATTCTGTGTCTTATGTTGTGTGTTTGTACATGAATGGCTACTTATTATGTGTTTTTATGATCTTTATACATTTGATCTATCTTAAATTAACATTAAATATGAGCTAAGTACCGGTCCAAAACGTAATTGGATAACGAATCAACATCTATATTTAAGCGCCTTGGAATATCTTGATATGTTCAAAGTACCCAAGCCTGTAATGCGAGTTTCAAGGTATGTTGACTAGTGCCATCTGTGAATCCTGAATACATGTTCATATGTTTATTCAAACATAACACTATATAAGCAGAATTACCAAAGATGAATCCTACATTCATAAAAGAATAAAAATCCATACTACACACACTGCACTCTATCAACAATATTTACAAGGTATCTATGCAATATTTCCTAGGCATAGTACCATTTAAGGAAAATCCCATTTCGGGGCTCACCCAAGGATGTACCATCATAATCTATAAGTTCATAAGATCCTTTCTATAAAAAACGACTCAAAACATAGGGCCGATGCCACATGGATTCTAATTTCTACTTCCCAACTTATCATTTTTTTGATTATATGTCAGGACCAAATCACCTTCATCGAAGAGGAGAGGTTGAACGAATCGATCACATTGAGCATTGATTTGTCACTTGTGCAACTCATTGTCTAAGGTTGCATCTTGACGGGTTTCATCGAGTTTGTTCAAATACACGAAACATTCTTCCTCCTTAGTGGTATTGGGTAGCAGTTCCACAACAAGATTTAGAGAAGGAATCTCACACTTGATAGGAAGAGTATCCCCCAACCCATACACCAATTGAAATGGTGTAAAACTGATGGATGTTTTGACGGTGGTCCTATAATCCCATAATGCGAAAAATAATTGCAAATTCCAACTAGACTTAGCTTGTCCTACCATTCGTTGAAGCATGGTTTTCAATACCTTGTTGATGGCTTCAACCTGGCCAATGGCCTATGGGTAGTAGGGCGTTGAGTTATCGTGACAAAAACCTAGTTTGGCACTTAATTTTGACATCATATGGTTTTGAAAATGTGAACCGTGATCAGTCACAATGTTTTGTGGGACTCCTAACCTAGCGATAATGTGATTAAAGAGAAAAAGGGAAACAAATTTTCCATCTTCAGCGCATGTAGGCATAACCTCAGTCCATTTTGTGAAACAATTCACAATTATGATAATGTAACCATGCCCCTCGACTGAGGTAGGATTACAATGCATGAAATCGATGCCCCATTTCAGAAAGGGACTTACAACAATGATGGGATGAATTGAAGCTGGGTGGGTGCGCTTTTTTGATTGGAAAAGCTAACAGTGTGGGTATTTTTTGACAGCTTTCATACAATATTTGAAGATTGAGGGCCAAAACTACCCAACGCGTAGGATTTTCTGGGTACTATCCATCCCATAAAAATGACCTCCATAAGCTCTAGAGCGATAATCATTCAATACTATTTCGGCCTCCTCATTAGTTAAGCAGCGTCACAAAAGAGAATCAATGTCATGATGATATAATGTATCATTGACGATGAGGTAATACTTGGCGTGATGGAGAACACATCGATGTTTGTATAAGGTTGCATTTGGTTAAAAGCATTGAGTTTGGAGATATAAAATCAAATCTCTATAGCAAGGGTCAGACATACTAATCAGGAACAAAGATTCATTGGGTAATGAATCAAAGGGATGCATTTCCTCAGTAATATGTAGAAGATCACACATGAGTTCTGTGAATCCTAAATACTTCTTTGAACTGGATTTGGAAAATTCTAATTCAAACTCTTGGAGAATGAAAATCCAGCGAGAATATTTTCCCCCAAGTACTTTATGAGTCAAGATGTAATACATGGGGTTAGAGTCTGCGTACACAGTGGTTGTGCGTAGCAAAATGTAGCGACAAACATTTTGGACTGCGATGACAGTAGCCAGATCTAACTTCTCAACATGTGAGTAATTCATTTTAGAGTCAAGAAGACTCTTACTTAGGTAGTATATCACATGTTCTTGGTTGTTATCATCAGTTTGAACCAACACCATATCGATGGTAGTGTTGATCATCGATTTGTTATCATTTTTAGCAGATAAATTATTCATTTAAAATACATATTTTTATCATCTTTTGTATGTTTTATGTCACACAGATTATTATTCAACTCCAGGTATGAGTGATTTTAAGGTTTATATAAAATTATTATTTTATTATCATTTTTATGGTTTTATTAATTAAAAATAACATTATTAAAACTCATTTGATGTATTAATTAGTTTGTATAATTGTTTGTAGGTTTTATAATCCTTTTGGGCCAAGTTAATATGCAAAACACATTCAGCCTTGTTTTCACACATCATGTCCAGCTCGACGTCTAGCTCGTCATTCAGCCCGTTGCGTTAAACTCACTGATGGTTTTCCAGATGCCGAAATTTGTTGCTGAAGACTCTAGTACTGAAGCGCGCTAGGAGATAGACACTCCGTTCACACTAGATCGACACCCAACATATCCAGCTCACGTCCTAGCCTTCCATTCATCACTCCGTCCAGATCGCCCATTAGACGGTGCGTTGCTGAGAATTAATTCCGGCCATTTAAAACGTGAGCCAGCTGCCAACATTCTGTTATCTATGCGTCTGGGTGATGAAGCTATGTTCTAGACTGTCCTCTAGCTTGCATTCTCCTTTAATCGCCACCACATCAACCATCCACGCGCTGGATTGATGCATTCAACTCACTCCCTAGAAGGATCGCTCGTGGCCTCCTCTGCCTGACTCCAAACTACCACCAGTCTGCGTGTTTAAAGAATAGAATGAACTATGTTCTAGAAGACCCACCGTGTATGCTTCCTTGGGTTTCCACCATTCCATGTTCATGCTGAAGAAGGATTCATGCGCCACCTCTGCAGATCATTTGCACTGGAGAAGGAAGCTGTGTGTATGCCGTCCAGTGAAAAGAACCAGACTTGCGTTGAGGAAGGAAAATGTTTATGCACTGGCCTGTGATCAGTTAAAATCCATTATAGTCAACTAAATTTAGAGAGCAGTCGACCACTAAAGGGCCGACTTGCTCATCCCTGTAAATAATGATATAAAGTAGCCTCTGTGAGAGAGCTCAGTTAGCCAGAAAATCAGTCAATTAGTAGAGTTAGGAGAAGAGTTCTTGCTGTAATTTACTCTTGAACTTTGTATTTTTGTTCCACCATCTGAATAAAGAGCTGTATGCATTGCTGTTGAATATTGCGTTTAAGTAGAAGTTAGCCAGGCATCACCCCTGATTGCTGAGAGGCCCCCTCATCAACTAGAGGTTCATTTTCTTTGTTTAGCTTAGTTTCTTTTCTGTTTTAGCTAGTCTAGTTTAATTTCTAGTTTGTTTCCATTAGATTATAGTAAATGCTATTCTATTTGTTTTCTGCAATACATTAACTTAGTTTTATTTCTAAAGTTAATTAGTTAGATGCATGCATAGCTTGCTTTCAGTTATTTGCTTTTAGTCATTTTGTTTCCAGTTATTTTCATTTCCAGCATTACTTTCAGTCTTTGTTTTCAAGAATATAGAATAAGTTGTTTTCATGAATTTAGAATAGATTCAATTTTATTATTTCCTTTAATGTTTTGAATTTATGCAAGTTAATTTCCACTTTATTTATTAGTTTAAAATGCAAATGATTCCTTTTGTTCATGAATTAGTTTAAGGTTAATTTGATGTTAAATAGGTTTATTTACTGTTCCAATGCATTAGAATTACATCTGCATGGATTCAACTGAACATTAGTTCATTTAGGTTAGTTTTTACCATTTTTTACTATGTAGCCTGTCATTCAAACAACCTATTCAGTCTGTTATTCAGCCACCCTTTCAGACCCATAGTTCAGTCTGTCATTCAGCCTTTAGTTCTATTTTTAGTGTTTTTTTTATGTATTTTAAGATTTTTTTTTTCAGTTCTGTTTTTCTGATGTTTGAATTATGCTTTGTATGTAATAGTTAAATAATAGTTTTGTTTAACATTTAAGTTAAAGTTTAGTTGTTTTAAATTATTTATTAAAGTTTTATCATTTTCCTTACTTCTTTTACTTTGAACGTAGTTTAAGTTATTTTTAAGTTTTGTTTCTGATTTTATCTTATGGTTGTATGGTTTTGTGTCTATTCCTTTTGAATTGATTTATTTGTTTGCATGCGAGATTTAGTGTTTCCCTTAGTATGTTTTTAGGTTGTCTTTTTATGATTGTGTTATTGTTGAAAGAACTTGTCGGACAGAACCTAAAGATATTTCTTTATCAAGTTCTCTACTTGCTTCTTTTATTTAAGTTTTTGTTATTAAGTTTTCTACTTGCTTCTTTTTAAGTTTTCCTTATTATGTTTTATCTATTAAGTTTTCTAGTTGCTTATAAGTTAAGTCTTCCATTTGAATAAGTAAGTTGCTGATTATATCCTTTTCACTCCAAAGTTATAAGATAGATTATTTGTTTAGTTAATCTTTTATCTCAGTTTAGTTACTTTAATTGAATTTTTAGGAAGTTTGACTCTATTTTTCATTTTGAAAGATCTTTCGATCTTTTGTTTGTTAAAATATTTACATGACACTCTCTACCTTCGCATATATTTTGTGTCAACTCTAAGTTTACCAACCCCGGTTGATAATTAAAGAATAGGTGGATTAATTTAGACATTATAACACCCAACACTTTTGGCGCTGTTGCTAGGGAGTTGTTCTGTAAGGTAGATTAAAATTCTTTATGAAGTTTAGTAATAGGTTGGTAGCGAGGGAGCGGTAAGATGAGAGGTAAGAACCTGCGCATTTGTTATAATATGAACCCCCAAATCCAGCAACAATAGTAGCATAGGTTTTCTTTAGTTTAAAATTCTTTCATGATTATAATTAGAGATCCTCAGGGTAGATTTATCAAGACCTAAAAAGTTATTGAGGTCTCTACTAACTACCGTAGGGGACGTATTTCCCCAACTACTAACTCACCAGAAAGGTATCGAAAGACACCTATAGGAAGTAGTTCTACCCTAAAACCTAAAGAAACTCCCTTAGAAGATCTTAGTGGAGAAGCCATAGAAGGAGAAGGAACCTTGGCAGAAGGTCCAAAGGACCCTGTTCCTAAGGAAGTTCAAGAAGATCAACCATTAGAAACCCCTAGCCCTCCACTAGTTTCAAATCTAATTAACACAACTTTTTCACTAGTAGGAGATCCGAATTTTGTTGACTCTATTGATCTTGCTCAAGTAAAAGCTCTTTTTGGAACCACAGTAGATCCAGTTATTTCACAAATTGAAACTTCTACAATAGAACCTACTATCCTCTAGCATTTAATAAAAACACGATTGATCAGAGGAAGATCTCTCCTGAAAAATAATGTTGGGATGCTTCCTTGTCACCTCAAAAGGAGCCTCCTAGGTATATTTACGTTAAGAATCTAGGTTATATGGAGAGACGAAGGGAAAACGAAGATCATGATGAAGTTAGAAATGAAGAAGGAGAAGGAGAAAATCGAACTGAGGCTATCTTCAGATTCCCTATGTTAGATACAATTCAGGATGTAACTATGAAAAACATCCCTCCTTCCTCCTTGCCTACTTTCTATGGAAAAAGTAATGGGGACTCGAACACATTCCTGTTCGAGTTCAATATCCTTTGTAGGTGTTACAATTATCTACAAGACTCTCACAAACTAAAACTCTTTCCCGCTACACTCAAGGATTCTGCCTTGAGATGGTTCATGGGATTAGGAGAATCCACTATTAAGACTTGGGATGATATGAAAACCTCATTCTTACGAAAATATCAAGAATACTACAAACCTAAGGACTCTTGACATGACATATTCAAGACACAACAACTTGAAGAAAAGAGCCTGGAATACTATCTTGAGAGGTTCATTTATACATTACATAAGTCTAAATATAATGACCTCCGAGAAGATGCAGTACGCACACTTTTCCTGAAGGGAATCTCTGAGGACTTGTTAGAGAGTCTTAATCTCATGGCAGCTGGCGATATTTATCATAAAACGTTTGCATATATTGGTGAGATGTGTAAAAATTATTCTAGGAGTAGGGGGAAAGTTGCAAATTTTTTTCGAGAGCCTTTTAGTAAGAATATAAGAGGAAATGTTCCTAGTTCAAGCGGAGTTACAAGAGTAGAGTTAGGAAACCTATTGAAGAATTTTAATACTGATATCTTAGGAGCAATGGGTTCCCAACTAGATTCTTTACAAGCCAAGAAAAGGCAGGATGAAGAATGAGCAACAATGAGTATCTTTTATCCAAGATGTAGGACTAAACATCCCCAAAGGGAATGTCCATTAAACAACATCTCTGTATGTCACATCTGTACATAAGAGCATCCAACAGATAACTGCCCATCCTTTCTTGGACAGCAATCCATCTATAAGAGTGGGGATGTAGCTGAAACATCTAGGAGGCCTCCTTGGCAACCTAGGGACCAACCAACATATCCAAACTTTTCACCACAACCTCTACCCTATTATCCTCCGTATCAACCACCTCAACAATGGAACAATTGGCCATCTCAGTATCCTCCTCCTCAATTTCCACAACAGAAATATTGGTCACAAGGATGGTGAGGACAACCATATCCTTAGCCACAACATGTTCTTGCACCTAATCATCCTTATCCTTATAATCAAACAAATTTCCAGCAAATACCGCCTAGATTTGTACCTCCAGTTCCTTTTATCGCACAGCAACCTCATCACTTTTAGAATGAAAATCCTCCTCGACCAACATTGTTACATGCATAGCCAATACCTAACCCTAACAATAAACCAACTCAAGCTCTTAACAACATTGAGTTGCAAACTCTTCCCTCATACTTTATCTTGACTGACCTGTACATTGAATTCAATTACGATCGGGAAAAGTTGTGAATAATAAACCCAAGTCATCAGTCATCATTCAGGAACCAAACGAAGAAGAAGAAGATTGAAGTGAACCCGTGAATGATGCTATTTTGGAGGATGTGACCATTCCAAAGGTTCCAGTACACACCCATCCTCCACAAGAAACTACTCAGGAGCAAAGAATTCCTCCATTTCCAGAAATATTAGTAATAGATAGACTTGTAGTTCATCCAGAGTATAACATTTTGAATGAATTAAAGAACATTTGTATTAAGATCCCTCTATTACAATCTTTCAAAGGTATACCTATCTATAATAAGGTAATAAAAGAGCCATGTATTAAACACCCAGGAAAGAAGCGAAAGGACCCTCTTACAATTCATGTTATAGGAGAAATGTTTGAATGTATGACAGGTCAGTCCCGGATTACAAAATATAGAAATCCAAGAACCCTAATAGTGACTGTAATTATAAACAACACCGTCATAGAGAATACATTAATCGATTTAAGATCTGCTATTAACATGATGACCACCGTAGTTTTAGAAGTGTAACACCCCGGTTTCAACCTAGTTTGCATTAAAATGTATATGATGTATATATTGTAATTAATCGTGGTATGGAGCTAAAGGAAAAATCCCCACCATCGATTTGGTTGTTTTATGTTTCGGCGATTAAAATTGTTGCCGATGGTATATCGTGCTATTTGGCACATATTAATTCTGGCATCATGTAAACATGCATTTTAATTGAAATAAACCCCAATCGGCTATGTCAATGCAACCATAATGAAAAGGAAATGATTTTCCTAAGGATAGGGAGAGAAATTATTTAACACTTGGGGCCAATGGGGAAAATCCAAGTGTCAGATGTTAAACCCATTTAGTTGTCACCCACCCTTTTGACTTACTCACCTTTCCTTGTCTCAATCAGTCAACTACCAAATTAAAATACTCTAATGTTAGTTGGGTAGTTATTGCATGGGAAGTGGTGTGTGGGAGGACTGTCAGTCCTTTCCCACACGCACACTCCTCCAGGAGATTCATTCACCCTCACGGGGGTAGGAGGAGACCACACTACCCATTATTCATTATTTCCTTACGCAGAGAGTTGGGGAGCCGTTTTTGTGGCATTCATGATTTTCTTATGTATGTTCCATTCATGTTTTGGTCTTGGCTGTTGTGGGTTATCCTTTACGATTTGGGGTTCCTGGACATTTTCTCCTCATGCGCAGGTTTTGGATTTTCCCTCATGCGGTCACTTAGTCTTCACGCGTGCATACCACGATTGGTTCAATCTTCTTTTTCTGATTTTGTTGTGTGTGCAATTTCCTTCAATTTGTGGGTCGGTGTATATGAATCCATCTCCACGCTGAGACTCTGTTGTGTCTGATTCCCTTCCCAATTGGGCTGTGTCTTTCCCATTGTCTTCAGCGGATAAATCGTGGATGTTGTTTTTCCCCACGAGTGTGGTTTATCGATGAGTTGTTTTGGCCATGTTAGGGCCAAGAATAACTCTGGATGATCTTGCTCGGTCTGAGCTGTGAAGCACCATTTTGGCTGCAGTAATGTTTCCTTTTTATTCCCCAGAGTTGTGAATTGCTCGATTTCGCTGTGTGTATGCAGTGGTTAGAATTTGGACTATTTTGGAGTGGGAATGAAGGCTTCATCTGCTTGATAAACTTGGTGTGTTCGGGAGCCTCATGGACAGAGCTAGAGGGATGGATTTTTTCTCCATACACCCTGAATAGCACTAGAAGTGAAGTCAGGGCCTGAGGGACTGTGTAGCAGAGAAGGGACTGATTCCTTGTGTTGGGTGTGTTTGGGAATCCTAGAAGTTAGGATAGTTCTGGTGTAGGTGTCCTTAGCTCTTCAGTGAGCCCACTAGCTTAGCAGTCAGTTTTTCCCAGCTCCCTGATGGCCTGAGAAACCCAACTGTGTTGGATTGGCTGAGTTGTGTATCTTTGGCTATGTGTGAGCCTGCTTAGTTTCCTTATTCCTTGGGGAATCGTGCCCAGCTTGGGGGTGGCAGTGTTGCTGAGAGATTAAGGAAGCACACTGGCCTATGGTTGGGTGGAACGTTGTAGTGACATAGCTGGTTGTGGGGAGCTTCATTCCAAGATAAGTATTCTTGTCTATTTCATCTCTGCAATTGTATTTACTGTTTAATGAATTACAATGAACATGTCGAATGCTTGAATGTATGGTTTTGCTTCCGCTGAATGGTAATGATGTGTCCATGTTTTATTTTCAAAGCATTTCAGTTTTTATGTATATGTTCATGGGTCTAGTTTCCCTGCTAGATAATGTCTCGGTAATGTCTTCTTCATCGGTTTGAGGGTCGGGGACATTACAGTGTGGTATCAAAGCCCACATTGGAGCGTAGGCCTCAATGGGCCATGAAGAGGCAG
Source organism: Pseudotsuga menziesii (assembly GCA_001517045.1). Classification (NCBI taxonomy): domain Eukaryota; kingdom Viridiplantae; phylum Streptophyta; class Pinopsida; order Pinales; family Pinaceae; genus Pseudotsuga; species Pseudotsuga menziesii. The sequence continues at coordinate 164,457 of LPNX010633859.1, forward strand.
TGACAGAAGCAAGGTTACCCTCTGCACAACAGAGGAAAATTGAGAAAATCAGGGAGGATTTCAAAATTTTAGAAAAATTTCTAAGTATGAGAAATATTGGATGACTTAGGCTGAAGTCCATCCGATACGTCGGATGACTTAGGTTGAAGTCCATCCGATACGTCAGATGACTTAGCCAGAAGTCCATCCAATACTTTGAATGACTTAGCGGAAAGCTCATCCTATACGTCGGATGACTTAGGTTGAAGCCCATCCGATACGTTGGAGGACTTAAGCTGAAGCCCATTTGGTTAAGAAAACCACGCCGAAAGAAAACTTTGAAAAAAATCGTCCAAGTTTGAATTTTTGCCGAAGCTCTCGGCTGGTAGGAGCTGAAGCTCTTGGCTAGGAGGAGCCAAAGCTCTCGGCTGGGTGGAGCCGATGGTCTCGACTGGGGTGAACCGAGACATAGGCGACAAGGAAACCGAAGAGAAAATTTTGAAATTTTTTTGAAGTGTTAAAATTATCAGAATATGTTTGTTGAAGCGGAGTCAAGGTGTCGGCAAGGCTCACCAGAAGGGAGTCGATGTGACGGCGGAAGGAAGAAAAGAAGAAAAAATTTTGAACTTTTCTAAGTATAGGAAATATCGAAATTTTTTTTCGATGTCTCTTGAAAGACAGAGGCAGATGGAGCCGATGCATCGGAAGACAGTGGAAGATCTAGCTGAAGTGTCAGAAGGGAAATGAATATCGACCCGTCGAAGCATCGAAAAAGAATAAAAGATAAACCAGCTAATGCGTCAAAAGATAGAGGAAGGCGAGCTGATGCATCGGAAGACAGAGGAAGATAGACCCGATATGGCATCGGAAGACAAATAAAGATGGATCTGATAAGGTATCAGAAGACAGATGAAGACTCACTCGATAAGGTGTCGAAAGCGTTTTCAACTAGTGACCCGATAAATCGGATGGCTAGTTGGGAAGGGATCTGATTAGATAAAAAAAAATTGAGTTTCTTTATTATTTTTCAGTGGGATTTTTCAACAGATTTCAATAGTTTTTCAGTGGATTTACACGGCTGAAAAGGAATTTTTTTTTGTGTTTTGGGAAAAGTTGTCATTGTATGATTTTTCCAAGTGAAGGTAAGTAATTCTAATTTGTATAAATACTATGCAGCTAACAGTTGTGTTACTAACACATTTTACAAAATCATAGTCACCTTCAAGGGTAGTAATCCAGGTAGTGCAGTTTGGAAAAGTAAGTTGTGGTTCATCCATGAGAACCCATGACAGATATGATGCTCAGGATTCCTACGAGCATGTACGAGATGCCATGGGAGAAAATGTCTATGTTGGAAATGATGAGATAGAGTCTAATGGAAGGATATTCCAAGAGACACCGCCAGATATTGCAGCGACCATGAGAAACTTGATTAAAGCCCAAGAAGAGCAGCATCAGTTGAATGATGCTATGTTGCAGACTTTGACAGACTTGCAAAGGAAGATAGACTCTAGACAGGGTACAGTAAAACCAGAAGGTAGTAAGAGTAGTACCAGGAGAAGAAGAAGAAATTCTATCAGATCATCTAACTCATAAGAATCTAATAGGGATTCAAGCTCTTCTTCTTGCAAGGGCAAGAGAAAGAGGCACCACAGGGATCACTCTCGGGACAAGAGGCTAAAGCTTGGATTCTTGGGATAAAGAAGTACTTCCAAGTTCAGGATTATTCGAGGAACATGAAGGCAAGGGTTTCCATATTTAATCTGAATGGAAGGGAATCCATTTGGTGGGAGCACTTCAAGAAAGTAAAGAGTATCAATGAAAGGAGACTTAAGTGGAAATAGTTCAAGAAGTATTTCAAGCAGAAATACCTCTCTGACAGGTATTATGATGACAAGATTAAAGAATTCCATGAGTTGATATTGGGACATCATACCATGGAAGAGTATGCAAATAAGTTCTTAGAATTGTTAAAGTATGTCAGGTACATCAAAGATGAGAAAGTGAAGATCCAACGTTTCCCAAGTGGATTGCCTCAGTCTTACAAAGATAGAATTGAGTTTTATGAAACTAGAACTCTTGAAGAAGCAATAAGGAAGGCCAAGTATTGCTATGAGCAAAGAAAAGGTAAACCTGATTATCATAAGACATGGAAGGACAAGAAGAATGAGAAGTCTAACCAAAGGAAGAAAGGTTTCAAACCTTCTAACTTCAAGAATTAGCAGAAGCAACCATCATAAGCTGAGAAGCAGCCAGCCAAAGTGATGGGAGAAAGTTCTAAAGAGCCACACCAGAACAGGGGACCTCTCCAATGTTGGAAATGTGGAGGACCCCACATGCGCAGAAATTGTCCACTCGATAATGAGAGTGCAAGGCCAACTTATAACATTCAAGAAGCATAAACAGTGGGTCAAGTAGCAAGGGCAGTCCCTAGGATTTATGCAGCACTGGAGGACCGCCAGGAAGATCACCAGCCAACTGTGATTGAAGTTGTAGGTAAGATTGTTAAGAAATCTATTTCTATTTTGATTTACCCTAGTTCTACTCACAGTTACATTACCCCTAGAGTATTGGAGGATTGTTCTTTTAAGAAAGTAAAGCATAGAAAACCTTGGTTAGTTTAGCTAGCCACTGGAACTAAGAGGAAGGTTAGTGAAGTGGTAGAGAAATGTCCATTGGTCATGAATGGATTGGTCACTTGTGTAGATATGAATGTTCTACCACTTGGTTCCTATGATGTTCTCATTGGAATGGATTTGTTGGAAGCTCACAGGGTAAAGCTTGACTGTTACAGTAATACTTTCGAATGCATGGATGAATAAGGGAACCCAGTAGTGGTAAGAGGTATTCCAAAGGTGATTTTTGTAAGGCAAATTTTAGCCATGCAGTTGAAGAAATTATGTAGGAAAGGTTTCCAGTTGTATGCAGCTCATATTTTAGAGGCAACAGAGAATGTAACTCCTAGGTTGGAGGACTTTCATGTGTTGTAATAATTTAGGGATGTGTTTCCTAATGAGATTCTAGGGCTTCTTCCAAAGAGGGACATTGATTTCACAATTGAGCTTGTCCCAGGAGCAGCACCAGTGTCCAAGACACCCTACAGAATGAGTATACCTGAGATGACAGAACTGAAGTTGCAACTGCAAGAGTTGTTGGAGAAGAAGTATATAAGGACGAGTGTGTCTCCTTGGGGAGCACCTGTTTTGTTTGTAAAGAAGAAAGATGGTACACTTAGGTTGTGTATTGATTACAGATAGCTGAACAAAGTTATTGTTAAGAATAAATATCCTTTGCCTAGGATTGATGACCTCTTTGATAAAATGAGAGGAGCAAAGGTATTTTCCAAGATTGACTTGAGGTCTGGTTACCATCATGTAAGAATCAAGGATGAAGACATTAATAAGACAGCCTTCAGAACAAGGTATGGACATTATGAGTTTGTAGTGGTACCATTTGGTCTCACAAATGCACCAGATACATTTATGTACCTTATGAATAGTGTCTTCAGCAGGTATTTGGAAAAGTTTGTTCTTGTTTTCTGTGATGACATTCTTGTTTATTATAAGAATGAGGAAGAGCATGAAGAGCATTTGAGATTGACATTGTAATTGCTCAGGGAGCATAAACTGTATGCAAAGATGAGTAAGTGTGACTTCTAGAGAGATAGAATTCAGTATTTGGGTCACATTATCTCAGAAGAGGGTATATCGATGGACCCTAAAAATATTGAGGCCATTATGAATCGGCCTACTCCAAGAAATGTGACATATGTAAGATATTTTATGGGACTTGCAAGATACTACAGGAGATTCATTGAAGGATTCTCCAAAGTTGCACATGCCATCACTTCTTTGCAAAGGAAGGGAATAAAGTTTGAATGGATGTCGAGGTGTGAAGAAAGCTTCCAACAGCTGAAGAACCTTCTCACTAGTGCACAGTATTGAAAGTTGCAGACCTAGAGAAATATTTTGTGGTGTGTATTGATGCATGCGGACAAGGGCTTGGAGGAGTCCTTATGCAAGACAACCACGTGATATGTTATGAATAAAGAAAGCTGAAGGAGCATCATAAGAACTATGCCACTCATGATATAGAGCTTGCAGCCATAGTACATGCTCTCAAGATGTGGAGGTATTACTTGATGGGAAGAAGATTTGAGCTAAGGACAGACCATTGTGGTCTGAAGTATCTATTTGATCAGCCTACTCTAAATGCTAGGCAAGCAAGATGGCTGGAGTTTTTATGTGAGTTTGATTTCAAAATCAAGCACATAAAAGGAAAAGAGAATAAGGTAGCTGCTGCACTCAGCATGAAGGTGCAAGAAATGCATGTGGCATCTCTTAGTATTTTCCAATCAGATTTAAGGCAACAGATTGTTAATCATACTGCTGAAGATGAAATGTATGTGTAGGTAAAAGACAAATTGGAGCAGCAAAGTCTTGAGAAGAGGTATGAGGGATATAAATTGGAAGAAGATGGAATTCTTACTTATAAAGGCGGAATTTATATTCCAAATGTAGCATAGTTGAGGAGAGTTGTTATGGATGAAATCCATCAAGCTCCATATTCTGGTCACCCAGGATATCAGAAGACAATTGCTACAGCCAGAAAGTAGTACTTTTGGCCAAGAATGAAAAAGGACATGGTTGAATACATTTCAAGGTGCATGAAATGCCAATAGGTAAAAGTTGAGCATCAACACCCAGCATGTTTGTTGCAGCCTTTGCCAGTTCCATAATGGAAATAAGAAGTTATTTCCATGGAATTTATTATAGTATTGTCGATGACTTGGAGACAACATGATTCCATCATGGTTGTGGTGGACAAGTTGACAAAGGAAACACATTTTATACCAATTAAGTCTACGCATAAGACTGATGACATTGCAAAGATCTTCATGAAAGAGATTTTCAAATTGCATGGATTGCCTAAGGCGATAGTCTCTGACAAAGATGTCAAGTTCACTTCCAATCTTTGGAAGGGGTTGTTTGCAGATTTGGGTACAAAGTTGAACTTCAGCACTGCCTACCATCCTCATATTGATGGGAAGATAGAGAGAGTTAACCAATTGCTTGAAGACATGCTTCGCATGTATGTGATGGATAAACCAACCAAGTGGGAAGATTACTTTAACTTAGTAGAGTTTGCTTATAACAATAGACAACAAGAATCCTTGGGGATGAGTCCATATGAATATTTGTATGGAAGAAGGTGTAGGACACCAGTGAATTGGGATAATCCAGTGAATAGGGTTGTGCTTGGTCCAGAAATGCTCAAGGAGATGGAGCAAGAGGTTGTAAATATTAAGCAGAATATGAAGGTAGCCCAGGACAGACAAAAAAGCTATGCAGATAAGCATAGGGTGAACAGAGAGTTCAGTGTAGGGGATCATGATTACCTCAGAGTGAGGGCAAAGAAGAGTTCCTTGAAGCTAAGAAGTTGTGCCAAGTTGTCACCTAGATATTGTGGGCCATTTGAAGTGCTTGAAAGAATAGGGCCAGTTGCATATAGACTTGCATTTCCTGCTAGCACTAGAGCTCATAATGTTTTTCATGTTTCTTTGCTTAAGAAATATGTACATGATCCTAACCATGTGATAAATTGAGATGTGATTCAGGTGGAACCAGAGGGAGAGTTCCAAATCAAGCCAATGCACATCCTCGACAGGAAGGTCACAATACTCCGGAACCGAGCCATAGGGCAGGTAAAGGTGCAATGGGAGCACTACAGTCCTGAAGAGGCTATGTGGGAGCTAGAGGATGCCATGCGATTGGAACATCCATTTTTGTTCAATTCTACAGAACATTGAGGCGATACCAGTGTATCATTTTGTTCAATTTTGTAAAGCACTCAGGACAGTGCTATTGAAGGGGGAGGGGAATGTAACACCCCGATTTTGACCCCGTTTGCATTAAAATGTATATGATGTATATATTGTAATTAATTGTGGTATGGAGTTAAAGGAAAAATCCCCACCATCGCTTTGGTTGTTTTATGTTTCGGTGATTAAAACCGTTGCCGATGGTATATCATGCTATTCGGCACATATTAATTTTGGTATCATGTAAACATGCATGTTAATTGAAATAAATCCCAACCGACTATGTCAATGCAACCATAATGAAAAGGGCATGATTTTACTAAGGATAGGGAGGGAAATTATTTAACACTTGGGGCCAATGGGGAAAATCCAAGTGTCAGCTGTTAAACCCATTTAGTTGTCACCCACCCTTTTGACTTACTCACCTTTCCTTGTCTCAATTAGTCAACTACCAAATTAAAAGCCTTTGATGTTAGTTGGGAAGTTATTGCATGGGAAGTGGTGTGTGGTAGGACTGTCAGTCCTTGCCCACACACACACTCCTCCAGGAGATTCATTCACCCTCATGTGGGCAGGAGGAGACCACACTACCCATTCTTCATTGTTTCCTCATGCAGAGAGTTGGGGAGCCATTTTTGTGGCATTCACGATTTACCTGTGTATGTGCCATTCACGTTTTGGTCTTGGCTGTTGTGGGTTCTCCTTTACGATTTGGGGTTCCTAGACATTTTCTCCTCTTGTGTAGGTTTGGGATTTTCCCTCATGTGGTCACTCAGTCTTGATGTGTGCATACCACGACTGGTTCAGTCTTCTTTTTCTAATTTTGTTGTGTGTGTAATTTCCTTCAATTTGTGGGTCGGTGTATATCAATCCATCTCCATGTTGAGAGTTTGTTGTGTCTGATTCCCTTCCCAATCGGGCTATGTCTTTCCCATTGTCTTCAGTGGATAAATCATGGCTGTTTTTTTTCCCCATGAGTGTGGGTTATTGCTGAGTTGTTTTGGCCATGTTAGGGCCAAGAACAACTCTGGATCATCTTGCTCGGCTTGACCTATGAAGCACCATTTTGGCTGCAGTAATGTTTCTCTTTTCTTCCCCATACTTGTGAATTGCTCGATTTCACTGTGTGTATGTAGTGGTTGGACTTTGGACTATTTTGGAGTGGGAATGAAAGATTGGTCTGCTTGATAAACCTGGTGTGTGTGGGAGCCTCATGGACAAAGCTAGAGGGCTGGATTTTTTCTCCATACCCCCTGAATAGCACTGGAAGGGAAGTCAGGGCCTAGGGGACTATGTAGTAGAGAAGGGACTGATTCCTTGTGTTGGGTGTGTGTGGGTGTCCTCGAAGTCAGGCTAGTTCCGGTGCAGGTGTCCTTAGATCTTCAGTGAGCCCACTAGCTTAGTAGTTAGCTTTTCCTAGCTCCTTGATGGCTTGATAAACCCAACTGTGTTGGCTTGGCTAAGTTGTGTATCTTTGGCTATGTGTGAGCCTGCTTAGTTTCCTTATTCCTTGGGGAATCATGCCCAGCTATGGGGTGGCAGTGTTATTAAGAGATTAAGGAGCACACTAGCCTATGGTTGGGTGGAACATTGCAGTGACATAGCTGGTTGTGGGGAGATTCATTCCAAGATAAGTATTCTTGTCTATTTCATCTCTGCAATTGTATTTACTGTTTAATGAATTACAATGAACATGCCAAATGCTTGAATGTATGGTTTTGCTTCTGCTGAATGGTAATGATGTGTCCATGTTTTAGTTTCAAAGCATTTTAGTTTTTATGTATATGTTCATGGGGCTAGTTTCCCTGCAAGATAATGTATCGGTAGCATCCTCTTTGCCGGTCTAAGGGTCGGGGACATTACAAGAAGTTTTATAGTTTGGACAATTTCTTCGACCTACCCCTTCCATCCTAGAACTAGAAGATCGCACTACGGTAAAACCTGTTGTAGTCCTGGTTGACATTGTTGTATCAGTAGCTTCATGGGAATACCTTGTTGACTTTATGGTCGTAGAATCAAAGGATAATTCTAAAGGACATCCTATTATCTTGGGAAGACCAGGGTTAGCCACCGCAAATGCTTTTATAGGGTATAGGGATGGAGAGATGACTATTTCCAATGGGTTGTCCACACACAGACTTCTTTTATTCCCCTCTGCACAACCAATAACTGAAAATTCATGGTGGTTAAATTGTTCTTTTGGGGATGAAGAATTTGATGATCTCTCCCTTCCTAGTGATTTTTCTTTAGCACTTCAGGAGCAGACCATTGAGAATGCATTAAATCAGTTTGTCTCTTCAACAACATGTACAGATTTCCCTCAGTCCTTTGCTCAACTCGATCAGATTTTTGGAGATGAGTTTCAAGAGAATATGGCTCTCTCAATGTTTACAGAAACACCATGTGTCTTCACAATTGAAGAGCATACAAGACTGTATACCATACCTTGTGATGTTGGCCCTAAAAAATTCTTACATATAAACGCCGTATTAAGTGAAAACCAACAAGCACATTTGCTTAAAGTTCTGAAGAAACAAGCTGGAGCATTCACATGTTAATACACCGATAGGAAGGGTATACACTCTGATACCTGTATTCACCATATTTATATGGATCCAAGCATATCACCTGTAAGGCAGCCACTTAGGAGGATGAATCCTGCTCTAAAGGATATAGTAAAAGAAGAATTACAAAAAGTCCTCACTACTGGTTTTATCTGTCCTATTTCCAACAATAAATGGGTATCTCCTTTAGTAGTAGTTCTAAATAAAGTTACAGGGAAATGGCGTATTTGTGTTGATTTTAGATAGTTAAACATAGCTACACTTAAAGACTACTTTCCTTTACCTTTTATCGATCAAGTATTAGATACTCTGTCAGGTAAACAATACTTTTCATTTCTTGACGGATATAGTAGATATAATCAATTTATAATAGCACCTAAAGATCAATATAAGACCACTTTTACATGCCCTTGGGGAACATTTTCTTATCGAGTCTTGCCATTTGGCTTATGTAGCGCACCTACCACTTTTCAACAAGTAGTCTTAGGAATCTTTTCCGATCTTATACATGATTGTGTTGAAGTATATATGGATGATTTTACAACCTACGGTAACACCTTTTAGGAAGCTCTTGACAACCTAGAGAAAGTTCTGATCCAATGTCAAGAGACAAACCTAGCCCTTAGTCATGAAAAGTGTAAAATGTTACTGATAGAAGGTATATTTTTAGGACACCATATTTCTTCCCAAGGAATTAAGGTAGACCCTGCTAAGATCCAAGTAATAGTTGGCCTTCCCTCTCCGAAAACACAGAAAGAGGTAAGAAGCTTCCTTGGTCATGCAGGCCATTACCATCGCTTTATTGAAAATTTTACTAAAGTAGCTGCACCAATGTTTAAGTTACTTACAAAGGACTCAGAATTCCAGTGGACAGAATCCCGTCAAAATGCTTTTGAAATCTTAAACGCCAAACTATCAGTGGTACCAATACTTAGGGGTCCTGATTGGTCCCTTCCTTTTCACATATCTACCGATGCCTCTGATATAGCCATAGGAGGAGTCCTCGACCAAAAAGAAGGACAAGCACCTTATGCCATCTACTTTATTAGCAAAATTCTAACCCCCGCCGAATTAAATTATACCGTTACCGAAAATGAATTTTTAGTAGGAGTTTATTCTATTAATAAATTTTGTCATTATATCATAGGTTATGAAGTTTTTGTGCATGTCGATCACTCCGCCATTATATTTATGATGAATAAACCAATTACCAATGGTAGAGTGACTCGGTGGCTTCTTTTGTTGCAAGAATTTAACATTACCGTTATTGATCGACCTGGTAAAGAAAATATCGTAGCAGATTTCCTTTCCCATATTCAACATGAAGATGGTACTAAACCAGTTTATGACACTTTTCCTGATGAACATCTATTTGTTGTATCTATTCAAACCCCTTGGTTTGCGGATATTTCCAATTATCTAGCAACGGGGAAAATACCAAACCATTTTTCTCCACATGAGAAGCGTCGTATTATAGTTCAGAGTTATAATTATTCTTGGGTTGATAATGATCTCTTCCGCACTGGTTCCGATCTTATTATTCGACGATGTGTGTGGGAGGATGAAATGACAGACATCCTCCATGCATGCCATGATGGACCATGTGGAGGACATTTTTCTGATAAGAGGACAGCATATAAAGTCTTACATTCTGGTTATTATTGGCCAAGAATTTTTAAGGATGCTGCCAATTATGTTAAAGGATGCGATAGGTTCCAAAGAATGGGTAGACCTATTTCATCTAATCAAATTCCTTTACAACCCCAAGTCATGATTGAACCTTTTGAGAAATGGGCTCTTGATTTTGTAGGACCAATTTCTGCCATGTCTCGTAAAAAGAAATATATCTTAGTTTGTACGGACTATGTCACCAAGTGGGTAGAAGCTAAGGATTTATTTAGAGCCACAGAGAAATCGGTGGTAGAATTTATATATGAAGAAATATTCACCCAGTTTGGTGTAACTAGAGAAATTATCACAGATCAAGGTACTTGGTTTACCTCTAAATTAATGAAAGAACTTACTACGAAATATGCCATCCAACATTGCAAATCTTCACCTTATCACCCTCAGGCTAATGGTCAGGTAGAATCAACTAATAAAGTATTAGAAGCCATCTTAACTAAGACCATTCACATACATCATAAGGATTGGGCAGATAGACTTCCCGAGGCTTTATGGGCCTATAGGATAACATGGAGAAACACTATTGGACATACCCCCTATGAGTTAGTATATGGAAAACAAGTCCTTTTACCTATTGAGTTTCAAGTTAAAACTTTTTGTATGGCAGCACAATTAGGCATGAATTTGGATGAAGCACAGAAACAACGAATATTACAAATTAATGAGTTAGACGAAATTAGACAAGTTGCACCCCAAAGAACAGTGTTAATACAGGATCAACAAAAAACATGGCATGATAAATTTATTAAGTAAAAGCAGTTTAATACTAGAGATTGGGCACTACTGTTCGATTCACGGTTTAAAATTTTTAAAGGGAAATTAACTACCCGTTGGATGGGTCCATACAAAGTAGTTACAACTTTTGACAATGGATTAGTAAAAATTAAAACAATTGATAGCTCAGAAATTTCCTTTGTAGTAAATGGACATAGACTTAGGCTCTATCACCAACCGACATCTAAACAAGATTTCATAGAAAATATCTTGCAACAAAATGAAATGGAATTAGATGAAGGGGAAGTTATTCCTCCTCCTCCTGATCCTTGAAATATTTTGGGTTATTATCACCTGTATATATGCACATATGCGTTTGTTGCTTTGAATAAATAAGAGTCATTTCTAGTAGGTTGTCTATACAAGAATCTTTCACTTTTATGTCTTTATGAATAAATTGAATCATCTAACAAGTGGTTTTGCAGTTTGATTACATATATATTATCTCTATGAGTAGCTAATGGAATATTACTTGGACAAGGAAAGTATGCTAAATACACATTAGGTATTTTAATCTTTTTGGGGTACTTTCAAAATTTGCAACCTATACGGATAAATTTATATATCAATCCTTTGTATATCATACTTAACCAATTCTGTTATGATTCCTATAGTTTTTGGTATTTTGATTCAGACATGTATATTTCTGATTTATTCTTTTAAACGCTTACTTGATAAGACCCATTTTCATTATCTTATTTTCCACATCCTTATTTTTCACCTATGGATTACTAGTTCATCCTATACTTGATATCAAAACTTGTCTCTTGAGTATTTTGGTGATAACTCGAAAGTAAGTGGAATTTTAATCCGTGGGGAACATTACTTTACTTTATAAAGAAGAAGGACTGTTAGGTTAAAGAACAACTTTTAGTTATTCTCTTTTGACATGTTTTATGAGTCTGGCCATTATGAAATTACTTATAACTTTATTTTGAAAAAAATTGAATTATGTGTTTAGCAGGACTTAACACACTCTAGTACCAATCGACTTCCATATCTTTAATATCATTACACAAGGAAAACCCGTCGGGGTACTGAATAGGCTTGCTGGCAGCGGGTCAATGCTAAGTAAAAACCTTATAAGAGGAAGCTTGATAAATGTAAGTAAACCCGTCGGGGTACCAAACAGGCTCGGTGGCAATGGGACTATGCTTGCATGGTACCAAGATAAACCCACCGGGGTACTGAACATGCCTGATGGCAGCGGGGCATTGTTTGGTAAATTAGATTTGGTTAATACATCACTATACACATAGTTCGTCAAATAGTGATAATATATGTAAAAAAATTTCAAAAAAATTATGTCATGGCGTATTGTTTATAATTTCATTTGATAATGGCTCTAAGTTGACTTTGCCCCGACCGTCTAATTCTGCATATATCTAATATTTCATTATCTTAGAAATGGGACCTATAGCTGTAAATCTCACACACTCCGGGGTACACTTGAAATACTTGATGATGATAGGATATCTTTACAATGAGGCATGGATGGCTAGTTTTTCCTATGGTTTTATTTTAATTATATTCTTCTCATTTTACTTGGTCTTTCTAAGCACTGTTTTATTTTTCATAAATATACATTTTTGAACCATTTCCATTTACTAGTTAGTTTTCCTTACAACAAATTAACAACATGCTCGCTTTCTTTCTATTTTTCTGGAACAATCACTTCTTCTCTCTGTATGGCTTGAGGACATGCCATCTCTTTGGTTTGGGGGAAGAGGGATTTGAATTGAAAAATTAGATTATTTTTTATTTTTGATAAATCTATTTATCTCTAACAAATGATAAGTATTTTCAGGAATATAAACAATGGAATTTGGTTATCGCTTGAAGCATATTTTATAGCAAAATTCAATATGGTCTTACCATATGAAGAATCAAATGAAGGCAAATGAAATATCAAATAGCGATCTGAAAAATGGTGATATTATAGTACTTATGATTAAATTTCCTAACCAAATTTTGTTTTTAAGCAAATAGTTTTTACTTCCATATCATTTTATTATTAATAATCCTATCCTTTTATCCAATTAATTATGCATAAAAATGATTAATCTTCTTGCTATTCAAGATGCGATTTATGTTTTTGTTCAACCTGTCCAAATTTTTACTTTGGACATGGTTGAATTAATTTCAAAACCTTATAAATGATAAAATTATTTTTGAAAACTGTTTATTTAAGAATGTTGAAAAACTCAATAAAGTCATTTTTAATTTTCATACAAATATGTGACATGAAAGATATGTTATTTTTAAGTTATAGGTTAATAGATTGAAGTTTAAATTACCTTCTTCATCTGCCAAGTTGAAGGCAACTGCTAGTTTGCCTTCTTCCTAAATTGTTTTTCTTTCTTTTTGCTCAGTGGGACCTGGCATTTCTCCGGTTTGGGGGAATGTTGATCCTCGATTTGTTATCATTTTTGGCAGATAAATTATTCATTTAAATACATATTTTATCATATTTTGTATGTTTTATGTCACGTAGATTATTATTCAACTCCAGGTATGAGTGATTTTAAGGTTTATACAAAATTATTATTTTACTATCATTTTTATGGTTTTATTAATTAAAAATAACATTATCAAAACTCATTTGATATATTAATTAGTTTGTATAATTGTTTGTAGGTTTTATAATCCTTTTGGGCCAAGTTAATATGCAAAACGCATTCAGCCTGCTTTTCGCATAGCATGTCCAGCTCGTCATTCAGCCCGTTGCGTTAAACTTGCTGATGGTTTTCCAGATGTCGAAATTTGTTGCTGAAGACTCCAGTACTGAAGCGCGCTAGCAGATAGACACTCCGTTCACCCTAGATCGATGCCCAACGTATCTAGCTCACGTCCCATCCTTCCATTCAGCACTCCGTCCAGATCACCCATCAGACTGCATGCTGCTGAGAATTAATTTTGGCTATTTAAAACATGATCCAGGTGCCAATGTTCTGTTATCCACACGTCTAGGTGATGAAGTTGTGTTCTAGACTGTCTGCCAGCCTGCGTTCTCCTTTACTTTCCACCACATCAACCATCCACGCACTGGATAGATGCATTCAAATCACGCCCTAGAAGGATCGCTCGTGGCCTCCTCTGCCTAACTCCAAAATACCACTAGTCTGCGCATTTAAAGAATAGAACGACTTGCATTCTAGAAGACCCACCATGTACGTTGCCTTGGGTCACCACAATTCCACATTCATGCTGAAGAAGGAGGCATGTGCCACATTTTCAGATCATTTGCGTTGGAGAAGGAACCTGTGTGTATGCCGTCCAGTGAAAAGAACTAGACTTGAGTTGAAGAAGGAAAATGTTTATGCACTGGCCTGTGATCAGTTAAAATCCATTATAGTTGACTAAATTTAGAGATCATTCGACCACTAAAGGGTTGAATTGCTCATCCCTGTAAATAATTATATAAAGCAGCCTCTGTGAGAGAGCTCAGTTAGCCAGAAAATCAGTCAATTAGCAGAGTTAGGAGAAGAGTTCTTGCTGTAATTTACTCTTAAACTTTGTATTTCTGTTCCACCATATGAATAAAGAGCTGTATGTGTTGTTGTTGAAGATTTTGTTTAAGTAGAAGTTATCCAGCATCACCCCTGATTGCTGAGAGGCCCCCTCATCAACCAGAGGTTCATTTTTTTGTTTGGCTTAGTTTCTTTTCTGTTTTAGTTAGTCTAGTTTAATTTCTAGTTTGTTTCCATTAGATTATAGTAAATGCTATTCTATTTGTTTTCTGCAATACATTAACTTAGTTTTATTTCAAAAGTTAATTAGTTAGATGCGCGCATAGCTTGCTTTTAGTTATTTGCTTTTAGTCATTTTGTTTCTAGTTATTTTCATTTCCAGCATTACTTCCAGTCTTTGTTTTCAAGAATATATAATAAGTTGTTTTCATGAATTTAGAACAGATTCAATTTTGTTATTTCCTTTCCTGTTTTGAATTTATGCAAGTTAATTTCCAGTTTATTTATTAATTTAAAATGCAAATGATTCCTTTTGTTCATGAATTAGTTTAAGGTTAATTTGTTGTTAAATAGGTTTATTTACTGTTCCAATGCATTAGAATTACATCTACATGGCTTCAGCTGAAGATTAGTTCCTTTAGGTTAGTTTTTACCATTTTTTACTGTGCAACCTGTCATTCAGACAGCATGTTCAGTCTATTATTCAGCCACCCTTTCAGACCCACAATTCAGTCTGTCATTCAACCTTTAGTTCCGTTTTTAGTGTTTTTTTAATGTATTTTAAGATTGTTTTTAGTCCTATTTTGCTGATGTCTAAATTATGCTTTGTATGTAATAGTTAAATAATAGTTTTCTTTAACATTTAAGTTAAAGTTTAGTTGTTTTAAATTATTTATTAAAGTTTTATCATTTTCCTTACTTCTTTTACTTTGAATGTAGTTTAAGTTATTTTTAAGTTTTGTTTCTGATTTTGTCTTATGGTTGTATGGTTTTGTGTCTATTCCTTTTGAATTGATTTATTTGTTTGCATGCGAGATTTAGTGTTTCCCTTAGTATGTTTTTAGGTTGTCTTTTTATGATTGTGTTATTGTTGAAAGAACTTGTAGGACAGAACCTAAAGATATTTCTTTACCAAGTTTTCTACTTGCTTCTTTTTAAGTTTTTCTTATTAAGTTTTATCTATTAAGTTTTCTAGTTGCTTATAAGTTAAGTCTTCCTTGCACTTTAGTCTTCCGTTTGAATAAGTAAGTTGCTGATTATATCCTTTTCAGTCCAAAGTTATAAGATATATTATTTGTTTAGTTAATATTTTATCTCAGTTTAATTACCTTAATTGCATTTTTAGGAAGTTTGATTCTGTTTTTCATTTTGAAAGATCTTTCGATCTTTTGTTTGTTAAAATATTTACACAACACTCTCTACCTTCGCATATATTTTGTGTCAAATCTAAGTTTACCAACCCCAGGTGATAATTAAAGAATAGGTGGATTAATTTAGACATTATAACACCCAACAGGTAGTTAAAGATACAACCGCATATAAGGAATAATCGTTAGTATAGTTAAGTGGTTGCAACAAAGGTGCATGTGTAATAACATATTTGAGGGTATCAAATGCACATTGTGCAAGGTCATCCCAAACAAAGGGTCTATCCTTTTTAAGAAAATGCATGAAACCATGCATTTTTTCGGCATAGTTGCATACAAAACGACGCAAAAAGTTTTCCTTACCTTGCAAACTTTGAAGTTTTGTGATGTTGGTAGGCGGTGGTAGGGACAAAATAACCTCAATATTCAGAGGGTCTATACGAATTCCATCCTTAGTAACAATGAATCCAAGCAATAATCTCATCTCGACACAAAAAATACATTTATGTGGATTTATCCGGATGCTGTAATGACGACATCTAAGAAAAATGGCTCTCATATGGTCAACATGGTGTTCTTGATGTTGCAAATAAGCAGGTAGGTCATCGAGATATAGTTCCACATGTTAGATTTTTACAATTTATTCAATATGATCTAGGATATTATCTAAGAGAATAACATGCACAAAAAAAATCAAAAGGGATAAGAGACACACAGATTTTCCTCGAGGAAACCTAAAAGAGAAAACCTCGCAACTTTCTCAGATATAGAATGAGCACTGGTAGCAAAAGTAAAACCCAAAAGTATAAAGATGATCTTCGACAACTACTTTCTCTCTCTCATGTGTGCAATATTTTCCTCTCTATATTATGCGCTATTGATGAGTGAGTGTGTGTGTTAAAATAGAGAGTCACACACTCTATTTATACCCTTTTTCCACCTGACATTTTCCTTGTAGGTCTAACTTATCTAGGAGAGTATAATAACCCTAATATAACTTAAGTGAGGGTTCTAATGCCCCAACATACAATGGAGGGTTAACCTCAATGAATTTACATGACTTAATTACATTAATGACTCTCCCTATTAGAGGAATAAACATCTTCATCGGGGTACGATGAAAAAAATATGAAATATACAAGTGAATATCTTCCGAAGTTATAATTACATTAACACTCGCTCTTAAATAGGAAAGTATTCTCTTGACACATACATCAATACATATAGGCACAAGTCTTCAATGCTAGATCATCATCATCACTGCTATTGTTGTTCTCATCATCTCAAACAAATGGTGCTATCTCTCAAATCTACTCGTCATAGGAAGTTCTATAGAGCCAACCCTTTTTAATGCTGGATGTAGGCCTAGTCTCCATGTAGGTCTTCAAATCATCAAGTAGGTATAGACAAAAACTTATTTCCTTGCAAAACCTAAAGGATCTTCCAGGACTGATTATATTCCTTTTCAAAACCTGAAGGAGCATCCTAGGACTGATTATATGCCTCTGCAAAACCTGAAGGATCTCCCAGGATTGATTATATGCCTCTGCAAAACCTGCAAGAGAATCCCAGACTAATTATATGCCTTTGCAAAACTTGAAGGATCTCCCAGGACTGATTATATGCCTCTGCAAAACATGAAGGAGCATCCCAGGACTGATTACATGCCTCTGTAAAACCTAAAGGATCTCCCAGAAATGATTATATTCCTCTACAAAACCTGAAGGAGCATCCCATAACTGATTATAATCCTCTACAAAATCTGAAGTATCTCCCAAGACTGATTATATGCCTCTGCAAAAACCGAAGGAGAATCCCAGGACTGATTATATTCCTCTGCAAAACCCGAAGGAGAATCCCAGGACTGATTATATGCCTCTACAAAACCTGAGTCCCCTACTATCGTCTCATCATCTTTAGATCACCTCATCGTCACTCAGAGCACAACCCAAATTCACACATCTCGACCACAACCATTACATCTGCACAATGGGAGGACACACCTACCACCATGTGAGAATGGGTCTCATGCATCTTCATATTCTGGACCCATCACCTCCCCTTGGGAGGAACCTCGATCTGAAGTACACCAAGCTTCCTCTACAAAATATGAAGTATCCACTAGGACTGATTATATGCCTCTGCAAAACCTGAAGGAGAATCCTAGGACTGATTATATGCCTCTACAAAACCTGAGTCCCCTACTATCGTCTCATCATATTTAGATCACCTCATCGTCACTAAGAGCACAACCCAAATTCACACATCTCAACCACAACCCTTACATATGCACAATAGGACACACCTACCACGATGTGAGAATGGGTCTCATGCATCTTCGTATTCTGGACCCATCACCTCCCCTTGGGAGGAACCTCAATCTAAAGTACACCGAGCTTCTCTCTGAAGTATTCAAACTTCACTCTGGCTAATGGCTTGGTCAACACATCATCTATTTTCTCATCCGTCACAACATACTGAAGCTTCACTTCTTCTCTATGCACCATATCCCTAATATAGTGGTAGTTGATCTCAATATGCTTCGAATTTTCATGGAACACTAGTTTCTTGTACAACTTCACACAACTCTGGTTGTCACCGAAGATACAAGTCGCCTCTACCTGGAGATCAAACAAATCAAACAATAGTTTCCTAAGCCATACTTCCTCACAACTAGCTCAACAAGCTGCGACATATTTTGCTTCATTTGTACTCAGTTCCATGTAGGACTGCTTTCTGTTAAACCAAGAGATCACACTCAATCACATACTAAAGCAACACCCTGAAGTGCTCTTCCTATCTAAGTCACTGCAAGCACAGTCTGAATCAACATAACCCTACAGGTTAACATTTTGAGTCGCGTCATATCTATGCCCATAATCAATTGTACCCTTTAGGTACCTCAATATATGCTTTTCAATAACCAGGTGAACTTGTCTTGGATCCATCAGGAACTGGCTCAAATTTTTCACAGAAAAACATATGTCAGGTCTCATGTTTGTCAGGTACATCAATGATCCAATCATTTGACGATATATTGTGGCATGAACTAACTATGATGAAGCATCGCAAAGTAGATTCAAGTTTGATGCCATGGGTGTGGCTATTTCCTTGTAGTCCATCATACCAAATATATTTAGGATCTCTACTGTATACTTCCCTTGACCAAGGAAGACCCCATATGTACTCTGCCACACCTCCATACCTAGAAAATAATGCATCATGCCCAAGTGCTTCATCTCGAACTCGGAATCAAGATTCCTCTTTGTATCCGTAATCAACCCATTCTCACCTATCACAAATAGGTCATCTACATACAGTAGGGGTATCACTGGGTTCCCTTCCTTAACCTTGTAATAAAGGTTGTAGTCTGCTTTACTCTTGGTAAATCCAAAACTAGTAAGGAAGTTGTCCATCCTGCCGTACCATGTCCTGGGCGCCTGCTTCAATCCGTACAAATATTTATTCAATTTTCACACATGAGTCTTCCTATCATGTGTATAAAATATGAGTGGCTACTCCACATACACTTCCTCTTCCACTACACCATTCAAGAATGTTGTCTTGACATCCATATGGTGTATCTTCCATTTCATCATTGCAGCCAGAGAAAGTACTGTTATGATGGAAGTGTATGTGGCTATAGGTGCAAAAGTCTCCTCATAATCTATCCCTTACTTTTGGGAGAAGCCACTTGCCAAAAATATCACTTTATATTTCTTTATGTTGCCATCTACAGCATGCTTGATCTTGTAGATCCACTTGGAAGTCACAACAGACTTCCCTTCTAGTCTTGGGACCACATCCCAGACATCATTCTTCATGGTTGACTGGTATTCCTTGATCATGGAATCCCTCCATTATTTATTTTCTACTGCTTCCTCATAGATGGAAGGTTCCTTGTTAATGATGTCACACAACAGGGCTACATAACTGGAGTATAGACTAGGTCTCTTCCTTTCTCTATGTATTCCTTCTAGAGCGCCATATCTCTCTGCATCTAGGATAGCCTCTCGTACACATACTGGTTTCCTATTGTAAGAATTATTATCATGGGGTGGATCCACAGGTTCTTTAGGTTCTTCTATTTCTCAATATTCTTCTAGAATTGCTTCATTCATTGTTGTATCTCAGATCATGGGTACTTCTAGCTCTTTAATGTCTTCAATAGGTAGTTTTCTGGATTTGTTGTAAGCCGAGTCTTCATCAAATGTCCCATACCTACTGATATCGATATTCTTGTACCTTGGAAAGTATATTATGCAGGGCTTTGACTTTTCACTATATCCCACAAATATGTACTTCTTTATTGAAGGGTCTAACTTCATTCTTTTCTCCTTTGGAATGTGTATGTACACTGGGAAGCCAAATATCTTGAGATGGCTAACTTCTAGTTTCTCGTTGGAGAAGGTTTCTTCTGGTGTCTTGTTGTCTAGTACTCTGTGTGGAGTACGATTCTATACATACATGACTATTCTTGCAGCTTCTTCCCATAGATGAATTGGAAGATCCTGATCATGGAGCATTTCCCTTGTTGCTTCCATAATCATTGTATTCTTCCTTTCTACAAATCTGTTTTGTTGTGGTTTGTATGGAGTGGTCAACTCCCTTTTAATACCTGACTCTCTGCACAATTCCTTGAATTCTTCTGATGTGAATTATCTGCCATTGTCTGATCGAAAGGTATTGATTTTCTTATCTATGTGATTCTCCACCAGGGCTTTGAATTCCTTAAATTTTCTGAATGCTTCATCTTTTCTCTTCAAGAAATATATCCAGGTCTTCCTAGAAAAATCATCAATGAAAGAAACATAATATACATACCCACTCAATGAACTGGATGACATTGGGATGCATAAATCAGAGTGGATGACTTCCAAGATTCCTTTTTCTTTGCTCTCGCTACTTGGAAATGTATTCTTTATGTTCTTTCCCTTCACACACCCTTTGTAGATTCCTTCATGCTTTGTCTGGATTTCAGGAGGATCGTTGACTGCTTTGCTTGCAAGTGATAATGATCTATAGTGCACATGTGCAAGCCTTGTGTGCCATAATTCACTTTGTTCCATGGAGTCATGAACCAAGGCTTGTCCAGGTTGGCCCTTTAGTTTGTATAAGCCTCCCTCTTGCTCTCCAGTCACTACTGCATCATCTATGGTCTTTCCTTTTGTCCACATAAGAACTTGGCCATCAATAAATGCAACTATCATACCTTTTGTATCCAATGCAGCCATGGAGAGAAAATTCTTATTGAGTCCTGGTACATATAGAACATCCTTCATCTTTAAATATTTTCCAGATTTTAGCTTATAAGAGGCTTCACCACTTCCTTTTATAGGGTATTGGTAGTAATCCCCAAGTTTCACCTTGTGAGGTGACTCATGTTCAGATAGATTCACAAAGGATTCCTTAAATCTTGTCATATGTTTGGAAGCCCCACTATCTACAAGCCAATCATTACTCCCATGTGAAATAGTACCTGTGAGATTTGAAATCATAACATATTCTTCATCACTTGAATAATCTGCACGGTCTCCTTTGGTTCTCTTCCTAGGAGGTTCATCATCCTCTACAGTGTGAGCATGATGTCTTTTCTTGTTATTCTTATTATTTTTATTCTTGGGACAATCCCTAGAAAAATGTCCCTTCTTATCGCAAGTATAGCATCTGACATTAGATGGATCTCTCCTGGGTCTTCCAGGGTTATCTTTCTGATTCTGGTGGTGATGCTTTCCTTTCTTGTGATGATAGTGCTCCCTTTTTTTATTCTTGGTGTGTGCCACGAGAGATTGATCTTCATTTTCCATATTTTCTTCTCGAGCTACGATTTGTGCTTCTTCTTGTGAGCATTCCTACCACAGCCTAATGAAAGTGACTAACTTTATTCTAGCACAAATTCCTTGAACAAAGGATTCCCATGACCTAGGAAGACCATTCAAGGTGGTTATAACAACTTCTCCATTCTCTACGTCTTCTCCCACAGCTTCAAGTTGTTATTTTATTTGAGAGACCCTTGTAAAGTATGACTGTATGGTCTTTGCATTCTAAATATTCACATTCTTCAACTGATTTTGCAAAGTCATCTTCCGATTCATATTATTTCCTTCAAATAAATTGGTCAAGGAATCAAACATCTCTTTAATTGTCTTTAAGGAAGAAACATGTGGTATAAGATGATCCTTGATAGAATCAACATAATCCTCTTGGCCTTGACCAAGTTCTTCTTATGTAAGGCTTTAGCCTCATCTCCCTCTGGAACTAGAACCTCTCCACTTATGTAGGTGTCCAATTCATTTTCTTCAAGAAAAAGTGCAATCCTATACTTCCATGCTCGGAAGTTATAAGATCCTTCAAGATTATCCTCAAGCTTGATGTGATCAGACATCTTTAATGAGAACCTCAAATGGAAATACAGAAGATTTATATCTTACCACTTTGAGATTCCCGAACTAGATCTGGAGCTGGTCTTCTGTAGTGTTGGTTTTCTGGTCCGGGGTCAAATTAGGGTTTGACTTTCCCATAGTTTTACCCAACCAAAAATTTTGATCTTGGTCTCTAAATTTCGATTTTGAGGAGGAGAACAATCCTATTCCGGGTTTACTAAAAAATTCCACTTCTGTGAAAATCCCTAATTTCCCGCAGTAGTGACATGCCAAAAACTGAAAATGCCCAAAATCAGATTCTGCTTCAATAGGAAGATGTGCCCTTCAAAGGAGAGTTATCCTAGCCTCCTTTATTTGATGATATGTGGAGAAAGACCCAAAAATTAAGAAGCTCTAGCTTCTGCAGCTGCACTATGCCTTCTTCTCAATTTGGATCTTATCCCATGTTATATTTTTACAGTTTATTCAATATGATCTAGGATGTTATCTAAGAGAATAACATGCACAACAACAATCACAAGAGACAAGAGACACACATATTTTCCTTGAGGAAACCATAAAGGAGAAAACCCCACAACTTCCTCAGAGATAGAATGAGCACTAGTAGAAAAAGTAAAACCCAAAAGTATAATGATGATGTTTGACAAATGATCTCTCTCTCACTTATGTGAGCTAGTCGTCTCTCTCTCATGTGCTATTGATGAGTGAGTTTATGTGTTAAAATACAGAGTCACACTCTCTATTTATACCTTTTTTCCACTTGACATTTTCCCTACAGGGCCTACTTCTCTAGGAGATTCTAATAACCCTAATATAACTTAACTGAGGGGTATAATCCCTTGACATACAATGGAGGGTTAACCTCAATGAATTTACATGACTTTAATGACTCTCCCGTTTAGAGTAACAAACATCTCTGTCGAGGTACAATGAAATAGAATATGAAATATACAAGTGAATATCTTTTGAAGTTACAATTACTTTAACACCACAATATGTTTAATGTCGTGGAAAGCATAAGACATGGCATGTTGAAACGTAGCGCCAACATTTTTAATGCCAAAAGTAAACTTATGGTAGGCGAAGGTCCCCCATGGAAAAATGAAAGTCGTATTATGTTGGTAAGAAGGGAGCATCTCTATATGATTGTAGCCAGAAAAACCATCCATAAATGAAAATTTGACACTTTTAGCACAAATATCGATGATTTGATCGATGTATAGAGTAGGTTAGTTGTATTTTGGACAAGCCCTATTAAGGTCTATGAAATCTATACAAACCCTAATTGTACCCTATTTTTTGGTAACAGGAACAATGTTAGAAAACCATTCAGTCAGTGGCATGAGATAAATGAACTCAGACTTAAGAAGTTCTTCAACTTCCTCCCTAATGGCCATGATTTTCCATGGATGTACTTGAGGCAGTTTTTGATGGACTAGTTTGGCGTCAGGGTATGTCTTGATCTCATGAACGATGATCAAAGGATCAATCCCTGACATATCTTTGTATGTCCAAGCGAAAACATCTTGAAACTCTATAAAATGGGATGTATAAGTTTCAACTTTTGGAGAAGAACATTTATGGCCCAAGTGGATGTGTTCAACAAATCCAGGTTTCACTGATATATTGACCAGAGTGGTCTTAGTAATATTACTTAAATTATATTTAGACTCATCATTTTGAATGAGTACAAGTGATTGAGCAGTAGTTACAATATCGGATGAAACCAATGAATCAAACTGATCTTATACCAATTAGTAATGGGGAAGGAAAGAAGATCGATGGTGACGATCTTTCTAAGGAATCTTATCTAAAGACATAAATTCCATAATGGATTCATCCAATGGAATAGGGTATAAAATATAATCTAGAGATGGGTGGGGGGAGTCTAACCAATATGGCAGATGGTAGGGGTCTGATGCCACCAAAAAGTGATAATTAATAATGGGGTCATCAGAGGTGGATTAAATAGTCTGGTAAATCTCTTCAAAGAGACTCAAAGGTGTCGAATCGAAAATTGATTTCTCTTTAATCGAGTTGTCATGACTCGTCAAGATCATGTTCACAGATGCTACCTATGAAGGAGGAGGAGGATTTTTCAATGGAAAGAGTACCATAAGCAAAGAATATTTAATAAATACTACTCTAATGTTCTGATACCGCAGAGCCGAAGAGTCCAAGAGTGAGACATTGTTCGTAGAATTAGAACTTGTATCTCAAGAAAATTAATCTAACTGATCTACGGTAACAATCTTCCCTTGGAATGGGAATTTGGACCACACGAAAGATGGATGATTCCACTGTTTGCATCACATAGAACCGATTTCTACCTAGGAAAATATTGTAATATAGGGGAGAGTCGACAACCTCGACATGGATGGACACTAATTTTCCACCTAATTCTATTAACAAGGAGGAAAATAATCGATCGAGTTGAAAACCACTACCATTAAATGCATCCAATGTCATAGGTGAATGATTAATTTCAGGGGAACCTATCACTATCCAGTAGGACAGAGATATGACTAAAGTTGAGGCACATTCGTCGAAAATGGTATGATGTAATTTGTTCCCAATAAATTTAATGGATAATTGAAAAGATAGTTTATGGGAAATCCTTGACTTAAAATAATCCAATTTAAAAGTGATAACATTACTATTTTCAGGATCCATAGATCCAAGTACCGACAACATATTCTTCCTTTGTTTAGGACACGTTTGGAGTACTTCTATGGTAGACATAACACACTGTGCTTGGGCGAAATCTTCCACTACATTGTAGTATTGGGAAACACATACAATAGGATTAAATAATGATTTATGAATGTTAATCTTGTGTGGCCGAAGGACTGCGTTAAGAACATGTTTTTTCAATTTGAAGGTCATTGGTAGGAGGAGGAACAAATGTTATAGTTTTACCAAGTGGAGCATTATCACCCTTTATCTTTGCAGGAAGGCCGTAGCTATGATATATAGTCGTAATATGAACCGATTCAATGGACATAATTCTAACTTCATCAATGGAGGATGAGGAATACTCGTGCAAGGATTGATGGCTAAACAATTCCTGTTGGATAGGGAAAGGATCAGTCAAAACTGTTGGGGTTGAAGTGTTTTTTAGGAATTTTTTGACCTCCTCATTACAAGGACATTATTTAGTGAAATAATCACCTCGACATATTAGGAAAGGAACTTTAAAGTTTCTCTTATTTTTTGATTCAACATCCATAGCTTGTGTTTTATTATCTTCCTGTTGACTCGTAGGTTTCTTAGATTTATTTATTCCTTTTTTATTTGTTCCCTAATATTTTGAGGATTGAACCGCATTCACTTCAGTAGAAACAAAAGGAGTAGAAGTAGTCTTGGGATTGGAAACTGTCTGACTAGCAGGTGAAGCAGTTTGGGTTTGTTTTTTTGTGGATTTAGCCACATGCTGTGTTTGGATAGAACCATGTATGCCATCAACAGGTGGTTCTGATAAAGGTCTTGAAGGGTCCAAAGTAGGACGAGGAGCATTCAGAATCAAATCATACAAAATTCCCGACTAGGAATAAACCAATTCTAGGTACTTAGAATGACTAATGGCTTGGTCTTCGGTAACAACACCTCCCATGGAAACATCTCTGGCAATGGGTGGAAGTAATGACTTAGTAAACCAATCAACACGTAATTAATGAGGAACGTGAGACTTAATTAACATACGCTGGTGTCTCCACTCATGTATATGATTTGATATATGGGTGGAAGTGGTCTGGTGAAGCGATGTCAAAAGATCTATACCTATTTCATATCTAATCAGTAAATGAAAATGTTTCAAAAAATACATTTCTAGAGTGTTGAAATCCCAAAAGGAATGTTGAGGCAAATCTATATACCATTTAGCAGAAGTTCCAATGAGAGTCCTATGAAAAAGTATCTAATGAATATAACTATCCATGAGAGAATCAAATAAGCACCAGAGATGATAAGTCATCACATGGTTTTTAGGATCTTCACTAGGTTTACCATAAAATTACGAAGGTAATTTTACTAGAATGGCTGGCCATGAAGGATCATGGTGAATAGGATCATTAATCAATCATGAAAAATTTGGTAGATAAAGTGTAGCCAGAAATGGAAATTGTTGATTTGGTTGAGGATACTGGTATTATTTATGTTGGCCCTAGAAAAAGTTAGACATAATCTTGGCCAGAAAGATGAAGATTCCAGTCGCAAGAAAATAAAAGACCCCGACGGAAGGATCCATGACAAAAGAGGAAGAAAGTAGGTCAAGACAAGGATTTCACCTATTTTTGGTAAAGAGTTAGTTAGATTCATAGTTTGCATTTGGAAATAAAGCATGATTGTAATTTGGACCGAATGTGCCTATTTTTAGATCTAATGGGATGCTTTAATTAGAAAGGAAACCCGTCGATTGATAGTTGAGAGTCAATCGATGCTTAAATCAATAAGTGTAAAAGCATAAAAGCATCGATCCAAGTTGTGTACAGATCATACATATTCATAGACGACGGTTAAGACTAAGAAGAAAAGAGAGAAAAGAAATAGAGACCAAAAACTAGAGAGCATGATACCAAAACAAATACATTAATTGTAAAGAATATTGAAATAAGAGTCTGGAAGTTGAGTGCATGGACCAAAGGTACTAAACCATTTCTCATGCCAAATTAAGAGCACATTTGTAGTTTTTCCTGGATGGGTTTCCATGTTAAACCTTGTGTCTGAGTGTCTTTAATTTTTGTATTTATGTCAAATGCATATCTGTTTTGAATGAGTTGAGTAGATTTGCTGGGAATTATTATTTTTTATATATGTCATAAATACAATGTTATGATCATATGTAATAGTAGTTAATGTGTGTTAATTCTTTATGTTACATGTTTTCATATATGTCGACGGATCAATGGATCAATAGGATATCTTCTTGAATGAATGTATGAGACATAAGTTTGTTCCCTCAAGTGACTTGACAATGATGCACTAATGAAATCACCCTCATAACTGTAAAAACATGGTTCTGGAAGTCCCCATAAGATATATTGGGTGATACTTCATCTACGTCACAGGTGTTGTAGAAAGAGTTCTTATATGTCGGGATTATATCTTGGGTTTTGTTGATGAACAAGGGATCTAAACCCGGGTTGAGAGAGAAGTAATCCAACAAATGGTTCTGTTACCAGGACCATGAATCGTTGTGACAGGGATATGTTTTGGCACTCGACAAAACCGAAATTCAAGATTGGGTTGATTATAAAGCACTAGAGTTTGCATGAGAATAAAGTAAAGGATCGCGACTGAGCCCGATAGAATTGTTGGAATGATACCCTTACACAAATATCCATGAAATTTTCTTTAGTGAATTTCCCATTGTAATGCATGAGTGGTTGTCGAAGCTAGTGATCCAAAAGAAAAAATTTCACAACAGATAACCTACCAAGTGGAGTCCTCAGTTGATCTAGCGGTTGAAAAGAATTAGTAATCATATATCTAGGGTTTTCAAATTTTGGATTGATATTATTCTGGAGGGATACATCATAGAAATTACAGTTGCAATGATAAATTCATACAACAAAGCAAAAATATAATTCTTCCAAGGACCTCGAGGTCGATATGTAAAATATTTAAATTTGTGGATAAAGATGCTGGTATGTGAAAAAGGGATCTTGAGAATGGATTTTAATGAGTAAAAATTTGTGCGTGGAGAACCAGAGTAATGTAAGAAGAAATATTGTGAGAGAATGCACTAGAATAAGATGAAATTTTTCCTATTGATAGTGAGATTGAGCAAGAAGGTGGTCTCCTGATAAGTGGAAGAATATTTCGGTCTGGAAAGAGAAGAAGGATTGTGACGAAGAGAGGAAGTTGCATCGCGACCAAAAGAAGGGACTACATATTGGAACCACATTGCAATGAAGAGTTTTACAATGATGAAGAAGAATACTGGCTTATATTTGAAGAAGAATAAGAGGTACCAGATCCATATAAAGATTATGACATACTCATGATCCCATATACATCTCCAGGACCCAAGGAAAGATCTAGAAACACATCACCCAATGGTTTGTCTGTCATAATAATAGTAATAGTGGGAATACAAGTGAAGGAAGTCCCACTAGTAGAAGATTTAATTCAACAATAACAAGAGTAAATAGAATGGATGGAAATGATATAAAGCTATCGATATTCAATGGAAATGGGTTAGAGAACCCTGAGCAACATTGGTTCCTATGTGAAGTTCTATGGACTATGCAATTCGTCCAAGATGAGGCCATAAAGAAAGCTTAGATGATTACAACCTTGAGAGGTCATGCACTGGAAAAGTACATTAAATTCTCCGTGGTTCCAATAGGAATCCCTTAGAATACATAGATCAAATCTAGACTAGATTGCTATATGTATTTAAAAATACTAAATATGAGTCACAATGCATTACAGAAATAAAGGAGATTAAGCAGTTTCCTACAAAGTATGTTTGGGACTTTGACCAAAGATTTAAAACTTTGATAGCTAAAGGAAGTTTTTAGATGTCAGATTCCAAACACAAAGAATGGTTTATTGCGGAAGTGCTACCACATATCCATGTTCCTTTGATACACCATAATATTATATCTCGGAGTGAGGCTCTTAAGCTCACTATGAAACTGGACGCTTCACCGATCAGAGAAACTAGTGCAGGAATGATACAGATATAGTCGCATATTGCTAATATCACATTGCAACTACAAGATATCAAGAAAGGGAATGAAATATAGAAGGAACTTTGGTGTACACGATGTAGAACTGAAGGCCACCATAAATCTTCATGTCCAACATT
The DNA here is from genome assembly GCA_001517045.1 of Pseudotsuga menziesii. Taxonomy (NCBI): domain Eukaryota; kingdom Viridiplantae; phylum Streptophyta; class Pinopsida; order Pinales; family Pinaceae; genus Pseudotsuga; species Pseudotsuga menziesii. The sequence continues at coordinate 193,315 of LPNX010633859.1, forward strand.
CATGGACTATCTTGCATCAGGCACACCGAAACCAATAAATACACAAGGGATTCCTTGGTGTAGAATTTGTCAAACTGGAGGACATCGGTCAGAAGAATCTTTATATTTATAGAAAATAGTAAGCACACCAGCCAATATATATTGAAAACTCTATCGATCACTAGGACATGACGAGAAAGAGTAAAAAACATACTAGCTACTGCAGGAGAATACAATCGAAACCTACCTGATGAAGAATAATGAACAAATATAAGATGAGCGAGCTCAGGAAAAATTTACTCAGGTACAATACCCACAGTAACAATACCCTTAACCTATAGGAGGTGGAATTTTTAGAGCCCGAGGACTAGGAGGAGGATTTGGTTGTGGAAGAGGCCAAGTCATTTGTGATAAATTGTGGACAACCTAGATATTTTTCTAGAGACTACACTAATACTACGTTGACATGATCGTACTGTAAAGCACTAGATCACACTGTTGAAGGATGACCACAATTGATTGCTAAGTGGCAGGCTAGAAACATGGAAAACCAAAAATTGCCTCAAAATGATAATCCAAATATATGTAATATTTCCACTAAAACAAGGGAACCTAATATTACCGTTGTGACAAGAGTATGTGCTACAACTGGAGTAGATCAAGAAGCACCACATGGATAGCCGAGAGTGCGCCTGAAACAACAAAAGAAGATTCCATATGATTTCTAGAAGGAAAAATAAGTATTCTTAGACGCTCAACATGAGTTCATCGACATAAATCAAGCATCGAATTCTGCTACTGTACCAAATGAAGGACCAATATTGGATATGCCTCAAAGATGTGAACAACTATTTCAAAAGAAATTGATAGAAAAGGTTAGAAAATTGAAATAATTCTTTAAAAGTTGTTTATCATTACTAACAGATAAATATGTTGTAGCAGAACTGATAGCGTTAATAGAAGAACCTAAAGTATATGTGCAACTAGAAAATAGAGTTAACCACAATGGGAACAGATTTAAAAATGGTCGTGAGCTAAGGATGAATTCCTAAATAGGATATTACAACATGGATTATATTATTCTGGACTTGGGTTTTGATGGATATATGTCGAGGTAAATAATGAAGGACAAATGGATATCTGTACCATATCAACAATATTACCTCTACAATGAATGATTATGTGAATCCAAGAATCAATGGAAAAATTAGCTGGTGAAGCATTAGTTCCTTCTCATTGGATTTAGGAGAAGCTTTGGAGAATTGGCAGAACCGACTCCATGAAGTATCAATGCAAAATTGTGCAAGAATTACAAAATCAGTGTGATGGGAAGGTATTGAGGTTTCCGATTTGCCTACCTATGAAGGTTTTCCTAGCATGGAATCTTTTATTACAGTGTTTGAAGAGAAAGTAACCAAAATTTAGTGCTTGTTAGCCATGGACTTTGCATTGAAGGCTACATCTACAAGATGGTGGGTTGCACACAAGCAGACTATTTCATAATGGCCTTAATCTGGAATATTGCTGGAAGTTAGATTTGGAGAAAAGATGCTCTATATTGGTCCAAAATATACATGATTGACTTATCCTATTAGACATATTGAGCATTGTCATGTGAAATGGGAAAATTTTCCACGACAGGAATGGGTACACCAGTTTATACATAATTTGGGCATCATACTGAGAAATTGGTATACGTCGGTTGAGCTGTAGTGAGGAACAATTGAATGGGAATATCTAGCTTAAGGTTTCATGCATATGTTTGAATTTGCTGATGATCATCCTTCAATTGATGCTGCTCTACAATAGTACTCAAGAATAATATCTATGAAGATATTCCCGTGTCGATGAAAAATTTCCATCAGAGCAGCACGATAGGTCAACATTGGATGGAATGATACAATGTAACATGTGAACCTAATGATGATGATCCATGCGACATAAATATTCATGAGTCTAAAGGTACTCGCCCAATGGAAGGATCAAGTGTATCAAGCAATAAGTTTATGAACCATTTGAAAATAAAGAAAGTGAATACTGGTTCTTTTGAGAACCCGAAGTTTTCTAATATCAAAGACTACTGGGATGATGAGAATGTCGGAAATATTATAGACCTATTACATGAGTTTCAGGATACGTTTCCCAATAAATTTTCAGAAATGAAGGGACTTGTTGGAGATATTGGAGAAATGATGATTCCCTTGAAGCTCAATGCAAAACCTGTCAAACAACAACCATATCGGCACAATCCAAGGTACAAAGAAGAAGTGAACACAAAGTTAGAAAAAATATTATATGCAATAATTATAGAACCTGTTAAAGAATCCAAATGGATTATCCCTATGGTAGTACACGATAAGAAAACTACCGGTGAAGTGCGTATATGCATCGAACTAAGGAAGCTGAATGATTCCTATCTGCATGACCCATTTCTGACCCCATTTACACATGAAGTATTTGAGATTTCTTGGGGTCAAGAATTATATTCATTTACTGCTAGGATCTCTGGTTACCATTAGATAAGGATTGCGAAGGAATATCGACACAACACAACTATTGAGATGGAATGGGGATGTTCCCAGTATATGGTAACACCATTTGGACTTAAGAATGGTCCTGCTATCTTTTCTAAGATAGTTGTAGCTTCTTTTAAATATTTCATCCATAAATTTCTTGAATTCTTCTTTGATGACTAGACCGTATTTGGGATAATAAAACATCATATTGAGAGCCTTAGAATGATGATGTAATGATGTCGACAGTTCCAAATTTCTCTTAATTCGAAGAAATGCATTTTTTGTGTTCCTTTTGGAATCTTGTTGGGTCATGTGGTTTGTCACAATGGAATAACGATGGATCCTAAAAAGATCGTGATTATTGTCGACTTACCACCACCCTCAACAGTAAAACAATTAAGAAATAACTTAGGACATAAGGGGTACTATCAAAAATTTATCAAAGGATATGTAGAGGTGACTACCCCTATGGAGAAATTATTGAAGAAGGATGTCAAGTTTAAGTGGAGTGAACAATGTCAACAGAGTATGGATGTCCTTAAAAACAACATGGTTGCAACACCCATATTATTCTTTCCGGACCAAAAGAAATAATTTCATGTACACGTTGATGCGTCATCACTCGCACTGGGTGTTGTACTTGCACAATGAAGTGAAGGTTCGATTGATCATCCCATCACATTTGCTAGTAGAAAATTGTCTACGGTAGAGAAGAACTATACCATGAAAGAAAGAGAAGGGCTATCTATGGTATATTCTCTTCAAAATTTTTGACACTATTTGCTCGTAGGATATTTCAAGATGTATATAGATCATTTTGAGCTGAAATATTTGGTTAATAATATAATGTTGGGGCAGAATATTTGTCGATGGCTTCTTCTTTTCCAAGAATTTGACTTTTATAATATTGTTAATCTGGGTCGACTGAATTTAGGACTTGACCATCTGTCAAGGCTAGAAAGTGGAGAAGAGCCTAGTAATCTCGACGATAGTCTTCCTGACTCACAACTATTTGTAGTCAAGATGTTTGATGATCACTATAGAGATATTATACATTTCTTAACTATGGGATATTCACCACAAGGATTTAGTACAACACAGAAGAAACGATTAGTTGTAAAAGCTGCAAAATTCCAATTGATTGTTGGACAATTATACAAAATGGGACCAGATGAAATTATTCATTGGTGTGTCTTGGAACATGAGCGAATGATGGTATTGGATGAAGCACATGCTAATCTCGCAGGACTCCATTATGCAGGAAAAGAGACAGTCTGTAAAATTATACAAGAAGGATTTTGGTGGCCTACTTTGCATGCCGATGCTAGAGATTATTGTCGCAGCTATGATATATTCCAAAGAATTGGAAAATCGTTGCGACGAGATGAAATGCCTCTAGTACCTCAAATAAATTTACAATCATTTGAAAAATGGGATGTTGAATTTGTCAACCCTATTAATCCACCAAGAAAGAGAAAGGGTGTGTTAGCACCATTTTGGTTAGCAGTTGGATGTGGCAACCCTAAGGAGAAATAAAGAAGTGATATGAAATTTTTTGATGTTATGCTTAAAGGGTGACTTAAAGGAATGAGTACATGAGATAAATATAAAGTGGAGACTTGTGTTTCTTAGGAAACCATGGGATAAATTTTGAAAAATATTATAAAAATAAACACCCGTGGTATAGACTGAAAGTTTTATGCAACTCAGATCTTCAAGCAGGGAAATCAATGGTTGATATTTAATCCACCTCCAGGAGATGCGTGGTATATTTTAAGTGTATGATCAAAGGATGGAATTTAGAGAGAAGCCTAGATCTACTGTCGAGTGGAGAGCTAAAGGAAATCTATGGCGAGGGATAAATCCGCTGGTGAGACTTGAGTAGAGAAACAAACTTTTCTAGTCAACGAAAATGTTTACGACCAGCATAGATCTACGGTGATGATTTAAAAAGGAAAAAGATAAACAACAGGAGATAATTCTGCTGATGAAAGTTGCATCGAAGAATAAATTTCTATGATCAAAAGAATGTGTTAAAGGGCTCATTTTGATCAAATACAGAGATTTAAAGGTGAAAATATCCATGGTTTGGGGAGATTCTGTTTTCAAAAGATGCATGGATAAAGTCAAAAGGGATATTAGTGGAATGTGTTAAAGGGTGTCATTAATCAACGATGGAGATTGACTATTGGTAAATATCAATGGTGGAGATAAAATCCACTGGGAGAACATATGTGTTGGATGCGTAGTTGGGGTGCACCGAAATTGATAAAGGCCGATCAAGATCAACGGTCGAGATTTGAAGCAAATGAAAGTAAGGGATGTCATACACTCCACTGATGAAAGTTGTAAATTGTTTTACATTTTACATGGACATCGGAAAATTAAGAAAATGGTTATGTTTCAAAGGTGATGTGTGGTGGTTAATTGAGATTTGGAAGATCTATGGTAGAAAGAAGATCCATTGTTGAAGAGTGCTGGGAATATAAAAGACACGTAGGGAAACAGAATTAGGGAAGGAAGGTTAAATGACGATCAATATTGACGGCTCGGAGTAAAGTTGAACTATATCTATAGACTAGGAAGGATTTTCTTAAAATATTTGCAGGAAAGATAACAGACAATTCCACTATGGAAAAATACTATAAAAGGGTGAATGCATACGATTGAAATCTATTTGTATTTTTGCGCATTGGGAGAAGAAAGCTTCATTCTACGTGGAAGAAGCCAGGTCAGACAAATACTTGTCCACCCGTCAGTTTACTAGGTAGGCCATGTTCTACCCACCAAATAATATTTAAGTATGGATAGTGGAGGCGAGGTAGAATCTCAGGGTTTAGAGTTCCAAAAAATTGAGGAGGTATTTGAAGACATATATTGTGGAATTTTTGATACTCTTTTGTCCTTTGGCCCTGTTAATCAATTGAAAACTAATATAGAAACATTTAGGGACCTAGGGATGGATTTACATGGTGTTTCAAGTCCCACTTTTATTTATTTTTGTCCAGAACAAACCCTGAATTTTCTGGATTTTGTTGAGAGGTGTGCGTCTAACTATTCCTCCTCTGAAAGAGTGGTCATGGATTCAGCCAAAACTAAAATTCCATGTCCTGTTAATGCCTTAGTTGTCCAAGATTCACTTACAGTCCCTTCTTCATTTACCCTAAAGTAAGAAGAATTTAATGAATAAGACCTAATTCAGTTCTTTTGAGAATCAACCCTTGAATGAAAGCAACCCTTTTTCACTAGTTGTTTCAGGTTAGATGTGTCTTCAGAACCAATCCTTTTCTTTAAATGTTAACCTATTCAATGAGGAAACAAAGTTGATTATTTCTTTGATGAGTCCATTTTTAGGTCTTGCTACTGACAGGTACATTCCTGAGCTATGGATGAGCGTTTGATTCGAAATCAACATAAGTCAGTCTGAGTCATAGTCTTCCCAATCATTATGCATTAAATTTGATGAATTCATGGCTGAAATTATTCATTCTCAGCTAGTGAATTTCCACAGCACAAAACACTTCATATTTCAGTCTTATTTAGTTAGAATGTTCCTGTTTTTCAATGAGGGGAATTTACAGTTGCCAGAGATGGTCCTTACAGATGAAATCATCAATAATTTCTTCAAATACATGAACTTCTTGATGGCAGAAATTTCAAGGTATTTTTTCAAGATAAATTACCCAGGGTACTACCAATAATGAAAGAAGCCTTATAGTTTTCCCCAGATAGAAAAATAAGAGATTGGTTCTTGTTGGAGGAGCATACAATTATTAGTGTATATGGCTTCACCCACGAGTCTTATATTCTACTAGCTTTCCTCACTTCTAGGATTTTTTCCTTTGGAGATGGTGAGACAGAAGCTGATAGTTGAAAATGAACATTTCATCAACTTTAGGAAAGCATCAGAGATAAAATTTCCTTGGGTAATTGGACCCTTTATCATAAAGAGAAAAGCTATAGTTCCTGTAGTGGAAATTTTGCTCAAAGAGTTGGATTTTAGAACAACTAATGCAATAAACTATGATCCACATCATATTATTCAATAAGAAGGAAAGTAAATAATATTAAGCATTTTTAACATCAGGAGGTTGAGGGGTTGGAAGAGAAGGAAAATTGGTTAGAATATCCATCACTAATGCAAGAAGAAGAAGCGATGCAACAAAATCCTCCATCACCAATACATGATGTAGATGTCACACAACATGATAAATTGGTTGTGATTCTAGTAATAGAAGTGATCACCCCCATTGCAATCCATTCATAAATGACTGGTAAAAGGAATTTCTCAGATGTAATGGAGACATAGGAAGAAGGAAGTTCATAAAAATGCAAAAGAGAAAAGATTGAGACTGAAGGGGAGTTGGTAGAAGTGATTAAGACTAAAGGAATGAAAAATAAAATGAAGGTCAAAGTGTATTAAGGAATATTGCACCTTCTACGGACAAAAGCTGTTCCTCTGGTCTGAATGATTCAAATCCAGAACAAATGAGTGGACGACAAAGGATGAAGACCTTCCCTGAATGCTGTAAACACCTGGAATACTGCTTTGATCATGAACCTGTGTACCTTAAAACATGTCAAACAAACAAGCACATCAAAGCTACCAAAAAATCATCTACGCATCCATACTAGTGACTAAGGAATCTAGTAACATATACATGAGAAATCAAAACAATAGATATGTGGGACGAAAATCAGCTTTGCATTAAGAATCAATGAAGAAGCTTACAACCATTACCTTAGTGTCGACAAAATCCTCCACAAGACAAACACTTCATCCCCAAAAGCTTCAACTTTCTCTCTATGCTCTCCAATGATTTGGACTAGGTAGTCAATTAAACAACATAACAATACCATTCAGTTCTCCCCCTCAACTATGGATATGAGCTTGTATTTATAGGGCTCAATGGATAGGGATAGTTGAGAGAATTGTGGGTGAGGTGGCTCCAATATCCTACCAAGGGGAATCTCTAGCTCAAACTAACCTATATTGATAGGGATAAGGGAGGACATGAGGCTCATGATCTAGAAGCCTTGAGAAACTTCTCTTTTTCCCAGTTTACCCAGGGTACCACTTTTGTTCCCTTATGACAGAGCGGTTTAGGTGAGAATCGCTTTAAGAACACATCCTATAGGCGATGGCACCGCTTCTCTATAACAGGACACAGGAAGTGCTGAATAAAATATCGCTCATCAGCCAAAGGGTAAGCATAGTGCTAGATTTTTTCAAGTAGAATTAACATCCAAAGCAAGTTTCCACTCCAAGTTTTTGGATTAAGGGAAAAAACAGGGGTTAAGGATCTCATCACATGATGGTGACAGGATTAGGTATAACAGAATGCCCCCCAAAGCATGAGGCTTAGATGGATACAATAAGCGAGAAATTTGAAAGAACAAGTTGTCGCTTCGAGGTGAGAATGTCAGCTCGGTTGGAGAATGTTGTCGAGTAGACATCTACAGTACATCAATACTTTTGACTCATAGAAAAATGTAACCAACTCATGGCTGCAGACCAATACAAAGCATATCCATGAGAGGAATAAATAGACATAGCTACTAGAATACAGTGTAGAACCATGTGATAGAGGACTCAAACTTGGACATAGCTACCAGACATACAAAGTAGATCTATGTCATACAAATGCAAATTTGAGCATAGCCACGACCATACAAATGTGGATCCATGCTAGATATACAAAAATGCATCGCAACCTGGTGAAAGCAATGAGTGCTAAAAAAATACCCAAGGTCTTTGTATCATCTTCCACAAAGTACAATTCTATCCATGTGATTACAATGCTCTGAAGTCAAACATGGTAGAAACCACTTGATTACTAGCCAATGATGTGAATCATTAACAAGTGTGAGGGAGATCACCATTGATGTCAATGATTCCCAAGGTACCCCAGTACAATCTACTAAGTGTGAATAGATGTCCTGATGTCAAACACCCAGTTGATTCTATCGATCAAAGGTCAATGACGTGAACCTATGTCAAGAGCAAGAGAATCTGTCATTGAGGTATATAGATCTCAAGGTACTAAATTTTGCTGCTAAGACTATTTCCTGGATGATGAGATGACATCGATGGGAATAGTATTGTCGAAGGAGGGCCATGATGAGTCCCACATCGATGAAACAAAACTTGAAGCATAGTTCTGGAATGATGTGAATAAGGTAACCATAAGACTGACTCAAAAGTACTAACACATAGACTGTTTTGACTGCAGAGGTAAAACTTCTTCAACTTCCCTTTGAACATCGGGTGGCATGATAAAATACTTGACAGCATGACTAAACCAGACAAACACATAGTGCGATGGTGGACAATGCATTCTTTTGAAAGACTCAAAGGAGTGACATGACTCATGAAAGTGGATCGTCATGGAAATCAACTAAAATACCCAATTGACTGAAATGATATGCAAACAAGTGCCATGTTCAAAGGTAACGACAAACTACTGCCATTTATTTGAAAAATGATTCCCTTTCCATTTTCCCCATCATGGTTGATGAGTGCTTCTTTTCAGTTTCACGAGTTCAAAGAGGGTAACAAACACTTGTTATAGCTTGTCTGAAGACAAGTCCAAACTCATATGTTTTACGAACTTGAGAGAGGAGGGGTTTGTTCCCAAAAGAGGGTCTCCCAATGTTTAATTTAAAGAGTCCAATGAAAGTTAATTAAGTATCATTCATGTTTAGAGAGTCTGAACGACAATGGAAGAAGACTCCATAGGGTCCTTTTTCGTAAAATATTTCACCTGAACCGAAAAAGTGATAACCTACCATCAGATGAACGAATCTTCAAGTTCTTTAACAAGCGCGAAGAAGAGGAGCGGGTAGAGGCAAGGTAAAGTTCAGTTACCTATTCTTTCGATGGTTGAGAGATCAACTCCTCATGGTGGAGGACTATGCATATGCGGGCACTGGCTTCAGTGGTGACCTTGACCTATCGCTCCCACCTGGTGGACAGTGGGGTGATATCGGTAAGAAACAAAAACCCTAAAATGGAAATTGTGTTTTTATGTTTTTATGTTTTATATTTTTTATGTTTAGTAATGAGACTTGAATGTTTTCATGCAGACGTTGGGGCAGCATGACTTGGGGGAGCCTCCCCACTAGACATGCGAGTCTAAGCCTGTTTTGTACCACATGGAGATGATGTGACAGGGGAGCTAGAGGAGAACCTCGAGAGGTTGACTCTAGACATCCCGGATGCCTCGATCGATGACCTCCCACTGAGGTACTAGAGGCCTACTGCAGGAGTACCGGGTCATTTCAGCAGACTGCTACATTGAGTAGCTCGGGTGGTTATGTGTTACCATGAGCATCATTAGATGATGAGTGCATGATGTATTCACTTAAAGCTGATAGATAGCTTTAGGAATTTTGTATGGTGATTTTTTACCTGAAATCCTACACGCTTCAGATGAGGTCTCATGACCTATTTTTTGTAAAACATGTATATATATATATATATATATACAGACTTCTACCTTGGTGTTTATATGTCTCAAATGGTTAATGTATTTTACATGAGTTTTATGTGTATTTTATAGTTTATTTACAGTGAACCATGTTTGATTTTCATGTCATGAATGGGAAATATGCCAGTCTAGGATGTAATTTTCCAATGAGTCAGCAACTACATTATGTTCCCTAGGGATATGCCTATAGGTGATAGTTTCAAATGATATTTCTAATAAACGTACCCTCCGAAAGAGACGGAGAAGCACAAGATTGCTAATGGTATAGACATGGTTTAGATGACAAACCATGAGTTGTGAGTCCATCAAGACTACCAAGTTGTGAACATCTTGGGAGAAAACTTCAGTTAGAAGACCTATGACTGCTCGATACTCGATGATATTGTTGGTAGCGAGACCAGTATAAACCACTCCTGAACTGACCAAATAGTAAGCTGGGGAATAGAGAACCCAAGCAACTGAGGCAAGATTCAAGGTGTGGTGGCAAGCACCATCAACGAAGCCGTAGAAAGCCATTTGCTCTGCACGACCAAAACATAGTATAAATAGATACGAACACTAAACTCAAAACCATATTGAAAATACTTAAGCGCACTAAAAGTAAAGTAATATACATATATACAAGGTACTGCATAAGGAATATATAGGCATAGTACCTCTTCAGGTACAACCCATTGCGAGGTTGTGCTAAGGGGATTCCATCATATTCCATGAGCTCGTAGGCCCCTTTCTCTAAAACTATGGAAATGATGAAAGGACCATACCCCATGGATTTGAACTTCCCTTTCCCTATTTTGTCATATCTTTGATCATAAGTCAAAACTAGGTCACCCTTGTTAAATACACGAGGTTGGAAGGACTTGTCATACTGCGCCTTGATGCGTTTCTTGTGTGCCTCATTAGCTAAGGCATCATCTCTTCTAGTTTTGTCAAGGTTATTTAAGTATATAAATCTCTCTTCCTCTATGAAAGTGTCTGGGAGAAGTTTGACGGCAAGTTTCAAGGATGGAATCTAATATTGAATTGGCAAGACAACTTCTAGTCCATAGACAAGCTAGAAAGGTGTGAAACCAGTACCTGTTTTCACCGAAGTCTTGTAAGCCCAAAGAGCAGAGAAAAGGATATGGTTCTAGTTGTATTTATGGTCTCCAACCATCCGATGAAGCATCATTTTCAAAACTTTGTTAATGGCCTTGACCTAACCATTAGCTTGCAGATAATAGGGCGTAGAGTTTTCATGACGAAAACCTAGCTTGGCACTTAGTTCCTCCATCATTTGATTACGAAAATGTGATCCGTGATCAGTAACTATGGACTGCGGGACTCTAGATCTCGCTATCATATGATTGAATAGGAAGAGAGCGATAGTCTTATCGTCCTCTGCATATGTAGGCATGGCCTCATCCCATTTTGTAAAATAGTCAATGGCTGCGATGATGTAACCATGCCCCCGGTTGAGGTAGGCTTACAATGCATATAATCAATCCCCCATTTGGTGAAAGGGTCAACGAAAATGGTGGGGGGTAATGGAGCAGGATGAGTGCACTTTTTCAGATAAAAATGTTGATAGGGTGGGGGTTTCTTTACAACCTCGTGACAATCTTTAAAGACTGAAGGTCAGAAATAGTGAGTGCGATGGATTTTCTAGGATGTAGCCATCCCAGATAGATGACCGCCACATTCTCCAGAGTGGCAATCATTTAAAACTTGTTCAGCTTCCTCGTGGGTAAGGCATCACCGGAGAACGGAATTGATACCATGTCTATACAAAGTGTCATTCAAGATGAGGTAGTATTTTGAGTGGTGATGGATACGGCAGCGATCATCACGGGATAGAGTAGGCTGAAACCTTTGTGTCTGGATATAAATGAGCAAATATCCATACAATGGGTCAGTAGTGCTTATCAAGAACATGAATTCATTTGGGAAAGAATCATTGGGATTAGATTTCGTCGAATCACAGGGAAAATCACACATGAGCTTGGAAAAGACCAAGGATTTCTTTGATGTAGCTTTGGAAAATTCCATTTCAAAATCTTGTAGTATGACTATCCATCGGGAGTACTTACCCCCAAGAACCTAACGAGTCAGGATGTAATACATAGGGTTCTGGTTTGCCAATATGGTGGTTGTGCAGAGCAAAATGTAGTGACGAAATTTTTGAACAGAAATGACCGTGTCCAATGCTAATTTCACCATGCGCGAATATCAAGTTTTGGAATCCATGACATTCTTACTAGCATAGTAGATCATGTGCTCCTTATCGTCGGGATTCTCCTACACCAAAACCATGGTGATGGTAGTAGTGGAGGCAGCAATGTATAAGAGAAAATCCTTTGAATAATTCGGGGGGTGAATCATGGGTGAATGAGTCAGAGCATGTTTGGGATTATCAAAGGTTCACTGGGTTTGGCCATCCAAAAAGAATGGGGTGTCCTTCTTAAGGAGACGCATATAACCGTGTGTTTTCTCTACAAAATTGCACATGAAATGATGTAGGAAGTTTGCCTTCCCTTGCAAACTTTAGAGTTCTAGAAGGTTGGTTGGGGATGGTAGTGCTAAAATAGAGGCAATTTTCAATGGATCTATCTGGATTCCATCCTTAAAAACCAAAAAACCTAACAGGCGTCCCATCTTAACGCAAAAAACACATTTATGAGGATTAAGCCGTATGTTATAATGATGAAATCTTAGGAAAATGTCTCTAAGATGACCAGGGTGGTCCCCCCATTGCTGTGAATGAGCTGGGAGGTTGTCAAGGTATGGTTCAACAATATGTTTTATATCATGAAATGCATAGGACATAGCACGCTGGAAAGTGGCTCCCGCGTTTTTTAGGCCGAAAGGTAACTTCCTTAATGCAAAGGTTACCCATGGGAAAATGAATGTTGTCTTGTGCTGATCGGTGGGTATAATATCAATTTGATTATAACTCGAAAAGCCATCCATGAATGAGAAGATGACACTTCTGGCATAGTTGTCAATAATCTGGTCGATATGCGGAGTGGGAAAGTTGTCTTTGGGACAAGATTTATTCAAATCTTTGAAATCAATGTAGACTCTAACGGTGCCCTGCTTTTTATTGACAAGGAAGATGTTCGATACCCATTCCGTCAGAGGTACGAGCAACCCTGCTTTGAGAAGTTTCTCTATTTCGGCTTTGATAGCCGTGGCTTTCCGTGGATGGACTTGCCTTAGTTTTTTCCTGATAGGTCTAGCAGTGGGATAGGTTTTTATTTCATGGACCACAATGGATGGGTCTATCGCCAACATTTCTTTGTAAGACCAGGGAAAAACATCACGGAATTATTTGAAAAGTGCTATGTATGCTTCAGATTCTTCTATTGAGTAGTTCTTCCCAACATGAACATGCTCAAGGGTGCCAGGCTTGGCTGATATGTCAATTGGATTTGTTTGAGTAATGTTACATAGGTACTCTTGAGAACCTGTGTTCTACAACAATATAGGAGTTTGAGGTGTGTTGACAATATCAGTGGAAAAGATGTCACATGCCCCAATTTTGCAAAAAAAACAATATTATTTTATTTGATTTTATTCAAAGACAATATGTTAAATTTTATGCTAAGTTGCAAGTAATGACTCAGCAGAGTCAAGAATATTGAATGTAATTTTGAATATTTTAATTATAAAGAAATAAAAGTGGAGACAACAGCTTAGGAGAGTTGTTAAGAGAGTGTTTACTGGTCAAGTTGGTGGAGGAGACTGGGTGGAGAGCAAACAGACAAGTGGCAACATCCAAAAACACTTCCCATTGTTACAGGTGGCAACCTCCCTACATTTGGGGTCATGACCCCCCAAGAAAGTGGGATCAGAGCAGGTGGCTCAATTAATGACAACTAACCCAAAAGACCTAGGAAATATTTATAAAAATGCCCATTGAAGAGAGATTAGGCTACTCATTCGAGGGAAGTGATCATTCAGGTGAGTGTACTTCAGAGGAATTCAATGGCAAGGGAATTTGTGGAAGGATTTTGAGGGGTTAACTGCTATGTGATCTAGTGCAGCTTTTCAGCTGAAGGATCTTACTACTGAGTGCAGAGTGATTACTGAGTCATTGGACTAGTATATTGTTTGCTTGCTCCACCAAATCTCAGCCAAGGAGACCAGGAATAGGCTCGAGGGTCCTGAGGAGATGCTGTCTGAGCGCTCTCCAGGAGTTGGTAGGGAGGAATGGCCTCCTAATGCTGTTGTTGTCCAGCTTAATCAGGTTCTACAATCTTTTTGGTTTTACTGTGTTAGATAGTTAAATATGGATCTGACTGTTAAATGAATGTCAAGTACTTAGTAATAAATTGTTAAGAGGTAGCAATATTTTGCATTAGTGAAAGAATGAATCTGAATAAATGAAAATAATTCTAATCTGTGTTTTTCCACGTCTGGAAGGACCAGACCGTACTCCAGCATAGACAGAGTATTTAAAATAGATGAAGGTTATGATAGGAGTTTGAAATGAATAGATGTATTATGCATTACATAATATCATAGCAATTTATTTATGTATGTAGATTATTATTAGAAAAGAACAATAACGAGCTCATATATGTTTATTGTTAACCAGTTTATGTATGCAAGTACACTGGAAAAGAAATAGCATTAACTCAGCACAGGTAGAAGGATCTTTTTATTATAAAAATACCCTAATAGAAAATAGGTTATGCTTACACATAGTACATTACCCGTTTGTAGATGTGACCTTTGGAGATAGCCAGCAAATGCTTCGTTATGGATTGCAGCACAGTTTCAAGCTCCTGCACAGAGTTTGCATCATAAAGTGTTATTTCTCCAAAAACCTTGAACATTGTAAACCCTACTATAAAAATAACACGGCTATAAATTAATTCTAGGTTAATATAGAGCTAAACATGAATGTAATAAAAACAACGAACAATCTAGCAGAGAGACTATCCTTACAGCAAGTAAGCATATGAATCTCCAACCCTGTCACCATGAAGGAGATTCTCAAACAGCCAGCGAAGCCTTAGTTTTACACAAGCAGTCGCAGGCCACGAAAGAAAGGCAAGTTGGGATACAAGCCAGTTGCAAACTCAATGCAAAGGAAAGCTATCATACTTTTTGCAGAGACTAAGCCAACAGCTAGAAAAAATTAACCTCACGCAGTGACAGACCACGATAGAAGGACAAAAAGTGAGTTACAGGAAGGCTGTAAAGCCAAATTCAAGGAGAACAACAACCCTGATAGAGTAAAAGAAACCACGGTGGAAAGTTGGTGATAGGATCGAGCTCAAAGGAACCATAGCATGTAAAACCCAGGAATTGGAACCACTAAAAACTGAGTATCACTCACGGCCTCCATGGGAGCTTGCAAAGCAGCCCGAAGGGCCAACACAAAATGCGGAGGAAGAATAAGCCAAGGCTTAGGGTTGCTTGGTGTTATATACAACCAGTACATGGCCAGGAGTAAACCACGTGGCCTCAATAATACAATCATGCAGTGGGTCGATTTTCAATAGTTACCTGCGACCAAATAATATCCAATTATTTACCAAATGATTTTTAACAACGACGCATAAACTATAATGTATGCCCTTGTTTCACATCATAAAATATATATTGCTTAATGTATAGTTTGATAGCTCATCATTGGCATGGGGATACAACGTTAAGTTAACATTGACCTAACACAATATTGGTAATCATATAGTCTTGTATAACCCTGAAATCCTTGCGTGAAACTTTTGGAAAATGATGATAAATGAATATGCTTGTATCATCATCGGGTATGCTCGGGATATATATTAAACCTCTTAATCCTTAAACCGTTCAGCTTGGGGTGTTTGTAATTCATCAAAATTATATAGTAATGTTAATATTACTATATAAGTGTTTTATTATCCATGTTTTATCAATGTTAATTCTAGCAAAGTATAGTGATCGTTTATTATATAAAAAGTACAAGTTGAAATATGTAAAACCATCAAATGACTATAGTTTCTATATTTTAAATACATTGTGGTCTATGCATAGTTACACCCTTCTTTTACAACAATTCAAGTTGTGACAATTATAAAAATTGCATAGCATAGTATTGAGTAGATTCATGAACACTTTAGAAGTTCAACGTTGTCTGAACTTGTATGTATAACAAACAAAATAGTATATGTATGTTCATAAGCTTTATAAAAACCAACGAATCAAATAGTAGTAAACTATGAGGTTGGCTATTACAGTAAAGGAACACTTTATGAATTCTTTTACATAGTTCGAATTGGTCAGAATTTATAAGACTATGGTTGTTCTCAACTCGGCATTTACTAGTAATTCACCATGTCTATTTATTTTAATAAGTTGGTTTTATGATTAAACAAAATAATTGGTGCTTAGCATAGGATAGAAGGTGGACCTTTATGGAAACATCAACCTTAGAAACTATGTGTAGACAGTAACTTAATACAAGCAAAGTATTATAGAAATAATATGAATTGCAATAGAATGATCCTACTGGAATCTATAATCATTAGAACCACATGGTTTGACGTAGAAGTATAGGCAAACAATGTTTCTTATGAAAAGATTCTATTGTTTTTAGACTAAACAAACTTAAAATGTCAAGAAGTTTACAAACTGTAAATTTCCTTGCAGAAGATAAATATCAAGCAGTTTGATTCTCAAGTAAGTAGTATGATAATGTATAATGACCCAAAAGTACAAACAGTAAAATGTTGCAAGATATGCCTATTAAAGTAGAAGTTACTAAGGAATTAAAATAACAAGTTTAGAGCCACGGTAAATATCTTTACTGTCGCTACGTACGATAAAGAAAGAAACTCAATCATCTGAACTTCGTTTACAAGAAAAACTGAAGAAAACAAAATATTTTACCTCACGGAAGTTGTTTGGAATTTAGAAACTTATTTACTAAGCTTTTTAATTGTAAATAAAAACACTTCTGGATACTTTATGAAATTAAAACACTACTTGTTCGATCATACCTGTAAACCTGTAAGAACCAGCAATCTTTTTGTGGTAGCATAAATGCTAAGTAAGCCCAGGATTCAAAGTTAGATTCCACCTACTTGTCATAAAGAAAACTCATCAGTAAACTGAAATAAAACAATACGAAAGTAAACCTTATTCACGTTACAAAAAGGAAACAACTGAGTTACATAATTGAGATTATGTAATACTAATCATTTGAATGTTTCTTTTATTGCTAACCTTTAGCTGTTAGTAAACCGCAGTTTTAGCATTTTATGTTATCTCAAAATTTTAAATTTTTGTGAAAATTCGGGGTTTTGACAAAAGAGGGATGCAAAACATGGTCTACCGAACTGGTGTTGGGGAGGAATGAGGATCTATGATGATGATCCTCCCATATAGGCTCATTCGTATTCATGATCTCCATAATGGACTCATCGGAAGGAAAAGTCTGGGAGAGATAATCCAGAATAGGAAGAGAGGGTTCTAACCAGTAGGGTAGGTGGTAAGGATCCGAAGTCACTAGATGAAGTTCATCGATGTGGTCATTGAAAAGGGTTTGGGTAACATTTTACATTTCTTCATGTGGACTCAACAATTTGCTTGCCCTTTGGATCATAATCAAATGATGAGATCATATTTACTGTCGTCGTGTCTGTGTTAGGAGGAGTTGAGGGAAAAATCCCCATAAGGGACGAATCCTTCAGTATGCCTACCCCAATTGACTGGTAAGGAGGAGGGAGGGGACTAGCCTAACATAGGGATGTTATTAGCTGTAGAGGTAGCAATATACGACGTACAGAAATTGAACTGGTGAATGGTAACAATTCTCCCTAGATGCAGAAATTGGACAGTTCGAAATACCATCGAAGCGACAGCAGTCATGGCGTAAAACAAATTTATTCCTAGAAGGAGGTTGTAATCTAGTAGGGCATCTACTACTTCCATTTGAATAGAAACAAATTTTCCCCCAAGCTCGACTGAAAGGGCTGGTATGAGACCATGGGGCTGGAAACCTTGTCCATCAAAGGATTTTAGAGTCGTAGGTGATGTTACAAGCTCGGGAGAGCCAATAGCTTTCCAACAAGTCAGGGACAAAACTGAATTTGAAGCTCCTTCGTCTAAGACAGTTCTAAAGAATTTCTTTCCGACTATTTTCATTATGAATTGGAAAGCAATTTTGTGAGGTAGTCTATACTTATAGTTCTCGACATTGAAATGAATCAAATTAGTATTGTCCAGGTCTAAAGATCCTAACGCTGTTAACAAGTTTTTTCACTGTGTAGGACAACTTTGGAGTACTTCCAAGGTAGACATTGCACATGGTTCCTGAGCAAGATCTTCAACTAAATTATAAAATTTTGTAGCTCGAACATTAGGGTTAAAAACATCCTTCCTAAGAGTACTCTTGGGTGGGCGCAAAACCATGTCGATATTAGGTTTCTCGATGGTTAGGGGAACAATAGACGAGGACTCGGGAGAACCAGTAGAGGGATCTTTTCCTGAAGAAGAACTGTCTTCTTTCTTGTCTGCAGGTTTGTCACAACTCTGACTTTGAGTTTACAAACTAATAGTGTCTGAAGACATCATGTGAATTTCCTCTGAAGAACTAGAATTTCCCTGATTAGACATGTGGTCTATCAGCTGTTGTTAGGAGGGAAAATAATCCATGAGAATTGCCAGGGTAGGATTAGTTTTTATGAATTGGGTGATTTCATCATGACGAGGACACTCTTTCATGAAATGGTCACCTCCATATATCAAACATGGATATTTTTATTTTCTTTTCCCTTTGTCGTTCTCGTTGATGGTTGGTTTTGGATTCTCCTATTGTTTTCCAGGTTTTTTGTTTTTAGCTTTACCTTTCTTTTTATTGTTGCCGCGAATTTGAATACTCTGAATGGAATTTACCTCGGTGGAAACCTTGGGAGTTGAAGGAGTAGGGGTGGAAGCCTGGGGTTGCTTGGCAGGTTTTTCTGTCGATGAGGACTGGATTGAACCAACAATCCCATTAACAGGGGTTTCAGCTGGTGGCTTGGCGAGATCAGTGCTTGGGTGAGGAGCTTGAGGGATCAAGTAATACAATGTTCTGGATTGGGAATAGACCAAGTCCAGATATTGGGATTGACTAATGGCTTGCTCTTTAGTAAGGGAACTGCCCATAGCCACATCTCGAGATATTGGAGGCAACAAAGATTTAGTAAACCAATCAGCTAACAACTGATCCTGGATAGGAGCCTTAATAAGTATTCTTCGCCTTCTCCACTCATGGATATGATCGGATATGTGGGTGGAGGTGTTCTACCGCAGAGAAGTTAAGAGAGTCTGTACCCATTTCATAACGGATAGGAAGAGAAAGTGTGTAAGAAACACAGTTGCCAATGAGCCAAAATCCGCAAATGAATGTTGCAGAAGTTCAATGTACCATTTCATGGCAATACTGATAAAAGTTCATTGGAAAAGTCTTAAATGAACTGAATCATCCATAAGGGAGTTCGAAGAACACCACAAATGGAATGTCATGAGATGGTTTTTCGGATCATCTCCTTGCTTCCCATTGAACTTTGGGATGTCCAATGGTAACTTTACCGAAATGGGAGGCCACAAGGGATTATGTCGAATGGGATCATTAATCAACTTGGACAAATCAGGCAAGTTCAAAGTTTCTAGGAAAGGTAACTAGTGATTAGCTTGCACATACTGGTAGTATTGATAGGGAATTTAAGTACATGTAGGACCATAAGTAGATTGATAGACAGGTTTTTGTGATGAAGAACCACCGAAAGATCCACCCACAGGGGGTTGGTTTCCGGGATTAGGACTGTTAGGACCGCTGAAGTCTCCAGGAGGAGGACCATTAGGGCCTATGGGACCAGTAGGATCGTTTGGACCACCAGGACCACCTAGACCACCAGGAGGAGGACCATTAGAACTTCTGGGACCCCTGGGAGATAAAACTCCAGAGCCTCTGGAGCCATTAGGAGGAGGGCCACCATGCCCTCTGAGACCATTAGGAGGGAAGCCACCAGGCCCCCCAGGACCACCAGGACCATTAGGACCATAAGGGGGAAAGTCACTAGGCCCTCCAAGACCATTAGGCCCCCCAGGGGGAGGCCCTCCATAAGGTGGTCCTTCGGCACCCCCCGCAGTATGTATAGGTATCCCTCCCATAGCTGGCATGTAGGACTAGTTAGGTTTCCCCCATGGCGTGACAGTGTTACTAGGATATGGAATTGAAGCATAAGGAATTCCTATAGGGTTGGGTCGGTAATTAATGTTTCCTACAGGTACTTTATTTTCTATGTAACCATACCCCCAAGAGGTTTGATGGGTTACAGGTTGTACCCCCAAGGGCTGACCTGAACTGGACAAGGGGTTAACCACATTCGTGTGGGTAGGAGGGACATAAAATGTAGATTGCTCTATACTAGAGGTCTGCCCATGACTAGCTACAATTCTAGTGACAGATAATGTAGGTCATGCCGAGGGTTGTCCCTCAGCACTAGAAGGTATTGATCAAACATGAATTGAATGTTGTTCCCCAGGTGCAGAAGACCCGGGAGTATTTGGAACAAACATAATATGGGAGGTAGTGGGGTTGGTAGTTTGACTTGGATTTTTTGGAGTCACAATGCGATTTAGAATAGGTTCAATGGGCCTCATAGAATCAGCAAGTGAGCGATATCCCACAGGAAAAACTGCTGAATGAGGTGGTGGTGTACCCAATATGTTATCTATTTTCTTCTCAATTTCTTATGCACGGAGAATAGCTGCCTGGTATTTTCTACGTTCTTCTTAATTTGGAGAAACTTCTTTAGAAGAGGTTAAACGGGTGCCAAACAAAGCAATGGCCTGTCCTATAGAGGTATCCCAAAATGGAGCATTGGGACCATAATCTGGACAGGTAGTATCATCAACATGACCTTCTATGGGAGAATGGAATGAAGTATTACCCCTAGAAGGTTGCTGGACCAAGGGAGGCGTGTGCGAAGGATATGGATCTCCACTTTCTGCAACCACATTTTCTCCCACTTGGGAGTTGGTAGTAGCTCCTTGGTCGATATCTCCCATAGGATTTTCTCCTGAAACAGGAATAAAATCAGGTGGAAAGCCCCGTACTCTTCTGGACTATCTTAATTCATCCAGTTTGTACAGTTCCTATCTAACCTAGGGTCTCAAAACTAGAAAACACACCAAAAATTTCCCTACTCAAGCTATAGGCCAAACAAGCAAACTTAAATGACAGGAGGAGTTCAAATAGTCAAGTCTCTCACTAGGATTTTCAAGAAGGTGCCACTCGCGATATACCTCAAGGGTATGTGCGTAGTAATCTCCCTGAATGTTGTTTTCCATGTATGGATCCAAGCAAGACAACCAAAGGGATTTTATCAGATAGATAAGGTATCCTAATGGGGTCTCCTGATATACACAAGGTACATGGGATCTCAAATCGGTAGTAGTGCTGTCTAATGCATAACTGTTCACAAGGGGCATTCCTATATACAATTGAGTACGTGAAGTACCTTTCTATATACCTCAAGGGTACATGAAAGGCCGTTCTATATACCGATGGTATGTGGAAAAACCGTGTGAGTCCCGGGATGTAATGTGGACGAGTAACGATAGCTCCTACACTTGACGATGCCCGAACACGTCTCTAACCTATCACTCAAATTGCTATGTAAATTTTAAGCCTATAACTACCGTTAATTTTAAAGTGGATGGTTAGGTGAATGCATGGAATTTTGACAGAAAACGTAAAACCATGCAGAATGTAGATGCAAATATTTCACTTTATCGTTCATGCTATGCCTACCTACGAGAGGGAAAGAGAGTATTTTATTTTCATTTTGAAAACCAATAAATTCCCAAACAACTACTATGAACAAATCAAAACCAAAGACAAGCAACACATTCCAAACTCATTTTTATTTTTGAAAGCAATCAAAGGGGTAAGAGTCTCTTTTCCTAAAAGAAAAACAACAAGCATTCTACATGCATATGCACTCTATTTTTTCGATTTTTTCTTTTAAACATAGATAGATCTAACTTAAAACTACACTATTTTTTCTTTCAATGAGATAGTAATAATGCAAGAGAGACAAAAGAACAAAGAGAACCTAAAATCTTGTGAGGCTAATTAGAGATCCAATTCCCTATGCTTAGTAATGATAATGACCTAGTCTGAATAAAAAAAAATTCTTTTTAAAAGAAAAAAGAAGTCCTCTATGGAAAAAAATGAAATTAAGATGATAAGCAAATGGTTTTTGTTTCAGTATTTATAAAAGATACGAAAAGAGAACTAATGGAAACCTAAGCTTTCGGAAATTCCTTTCAAAATCACAACCAACAAGCATGAAAGCAAATGAATAATCAACAAGCCTAATCTAGCTTTTGAATTCTTCAACCAAACCAATTTTTAACAATAGAATTTTCAACCATGAGAATACAGATTCTAACACACAAGCCTGACAGTGCAGGGTTGAAAGCAAAGAAAATCCAACTTTTTGCAAAAAAATCACAAAAAACTAGTTCTAGAACAAGGCCTACCTGGCACCGCGCTGGAGGGGTCTCGACAGAGCGGTTCTGGATGAGCATCTCTTCTGGATAAAGGGACTCAGGTAGTGGCACCGCTTATGGCTAACAAAGTTCAGGTGGTGGCACCACTTGTTGCCAATAGGACATATGCGGTTCCCTAAATAGATCCAAAAATCAAAGAGAATGAGAAATAAAGTTAGAAATTGATCAAATCAAGGTAAATATTGATGAATTAACAGTAAAAAGAGCATATAAAGTTGAAATAGTTTATATGTGAACAGATCTGAAAGTTTCAAACCAAAATTCACTAAGTGAGATGGTAGATTTGGCTGAAGAGAGTTGGAGATGGAGCCTGGATTTGGATAAGGGTTCAAAGACTGAGGAAGATTAGACCAATAGAAATTTGCTTTGTTCCCTAGCGGAGTCGCCAGATTTGTAATCAGGAATATTTCACCTTCTATGAACAAAAGCTGTTCCTTTGGCTTGAATGGTTTAGATCCAGAACAAATGAGTGAGCGACAAAGGATGAAGACCTTCCCTGAATGCTGTAAACACCTGGAATATTGCTTTGATAAAAAACCTATGTACCTGCAAACATGTCAAACAAACAAGCACATCAAAGCTACCAGAAAATCATCTATGCATCCATACTAGTGACTAAGAAATCTAGTAACATATACATATGAAATCAAAACAACAGATATGTGGGATGGAAATTAGCTTTGCATTAAGAATGAATGAAGAAGCTTACAACCATTGCCTTACTGTCGACAAATTCCTCCACATGACAAACACTTCATCCCCAAAAGCTCCGACTTGCTATCTATGCTCTCCAATTATTTTGACTAGGTAGTCAATTAAACAACATAACAATACCATTCAGTTCTCCCCCTCAACTATGGATATGAGATTGTATTTATAGGGCTCAATGGATAGGGATAGTTTACAGAATTGTGGGTGAGTTGGCTCCAAGATCCTACCAAGGGGGATCTCAAGCTCAAACTAACCCATATTGATAGGGATAAGGGAGGACATGAGGCTCATGATCTATAAGCGTTGAGAAACTTCTCTTTTTCCCATTTTACCCAGGGTACCACTTTTGTTCCCTTATGATAGAGCGGTTTAGGTGAGAATTGCTTTAAGAACAAAGCCTAGAGGCGGTGGCACTGCTTCTCTATAACAGGACACAGGAGGTGCTGAAGAAGGTACCGCTCATCAACCAAAGGGTAAGCGCGGTGCTAGGTTTTTTCAAGTAGAATTAACATCCAGAGCAAGTTTCCACTCCAAGTTTTGGGATTAAGGGAAAACATAGGGGTTAAGGATCTCATCACATGATGGTGATAGGATTTAGGTATAACACAAAGGACCAAGCTTTGAAGTGAAATAATATGCATTCTCAAAGAATCCTAAAGGATCTACTGACAAATTCAAAACTAGGGCTGAATTGTATGATAAATACATAGATAATAGGGATACATCCTTGGATGAGTCTCTAAAGTTATACGCTAATGTCAATAATATCACTAATAAATATGTTTCTTTAGTGACTGATAAAGGTCATTCTGAAAATACTTTGAACTTAGTAGTGGCTACTAAAAACAGGGTAACTAAAATGAGATTGAATTTAGAGAATATTCTAGTCCCAGATATGACTTGCACAAACATACTGGAGAAGTAAACTATAGTGATTTGCTGAAGGCTACTCTAAAGGTGTCCAGGCTATAGTCCACCAAGAAAAAAATATAAAATCAATTAAGGAAGGAAAAGGTGGATAATAAGGAACACCACCAACAAATTAAGAAGCTTCAAGGAGATTTGTTAGCAATAGACAATGAAGCTAATAAAGGAGAATCCACTAAAAAACTACTTGCTGAAAAGGAGAACACCATCCAAATTTTAAAGAAAAAGCTAAAAATACCTACTACATAGCTGATTCAAGAATCAAAGTTGACTGAGTCAGAAAGAGAAAAAGAGTTAGTAACTGATGAGTTAAGTGTCTGTAAAGCCAAAATTTTGAAGATTATTGACAGAATAAAAGAGTGGGAAAAAGAAAAGTTTCTTTTGATGGAAGATGCAAAAGTTATTAAAGATAAAACAATCTGTTTTGGAGAAGGTGATAGAAAATAAAAATAATGAGGTCGAGGTACAGGTAATTCAACTTGTGGCATAGAAAAATGAAGACTCTATTGTGCAAGCCATGTCCCAGGTGAGTTTGAGGGACTTGGAAATTATTGGTATTAAGAACCAAAATAAAAACCTAGAAGATGCAACTTTAAAGAAGGAAGAAGGAAAGAAAGTGTTAGAAAATAAATGCAAGTACCTCCTGGATAAAAATGATTAGTTGATAAAGCAATTGTCTGGGAAATTTCCATTGCAAGGAGTATGGCATATCATTTGGGATATGATTATAGCAGAAGCTGTAAATCTTAGAACTTAATTGAACTACACTATGGACAAGGAAACAATTATACATGCTTCTAAACAGAGCTGTACAATAGTAAATGAGGCTTTGAATAAAAAACCCATAGACACATATAACAATACAATTAGTTTTCTAAATGGTTTATATGAAGACAATTTAAAAACAATGGGAATAAAGGATACAATTTCAGTGATTACTTGAACAAGGAAGGTAGTTGGGAAAAATCATCATCTAGACACGGAGCATGCAAAAATTGACATCATGCAACATCAGATTAATATGTTTATAGGATCATTTACACCATTGTTTCAGAAGGGTTTCCCTTCCTTCTCAGAGCAAAATGGTAAATTGTTGTCTCAAGTTGAATATAATGCTCAGCTGGTCAGATGTAGGGTGGATCATAGAAAATTTAAAGACATGCATCAGTCCTTATCAGGGAAGCAGCAGTTGAAAAATTATCAGTGGACTTAGAGATAATTGACACTTTCAAATCTATTTGTGCTCAGTTTCCAGAAATTTCATATGTGGACCATGTAGATCTATGGGTACTAGCTAAGGAAATGGCCTGTCTGGAGCTTCCAGGTGTTGATCAGTGGAAGACAGTAGAAAAATTTGGAAGGACCAAATACAAATTGTGCCAATGAAGAAATAGAAAATTGTTTAAGACTACTATATTTAAATTTTTTAATAAATTTATGAAGCAGTTAGTTGGTTAGGAGTTAGAATGAAAAATGTAATAAGGTTGTTATTTTTCCTATTTTTACCATAGAAGTAGTTAACAACTCAAGGAGAATATTTTTTATTTAAGAAACCTTTTGCAACGTAACAAGAGTTGGTGTTGGAGTCATTTACCCAACATGCACACTTATTTGGTCAAATTTTGCCTATTTACCCACTATCCTGAGTTTAATTAACTTACTTGGCATCAAATGAGCACACTATGAAATCAACATGAGCACACCCACGCCCTCCTTTAGTCAAGGAGGCCAACTAAGCCTTCTCCTTCATTCGAGGAGGCTAACTGGGTTTCCTCCTTCAAACAGGGAGCATTTCTGGGGTGATCTGAGTGTCATAAATGTACCTAATTGCTAACTGATTGTTACAATCAGTTAACCTGAGTTGTGAAGGTGCCTCCATTCATTATTTGATTATTTTTGGTCATTATTTATGAACTAAAGCTAACACATGTGCCTACAACCACTTCTGATGACATGTGTCACTTCAGTTAACTCCATTGGAGCTACTTGGAGTTATGGATGCACTACCTCCTTCAGTTGGTCATGCAGTTACATGTGATGAGTCACTTTCAGTTAGACTTAGTCATCTATTGCACTCTGATTCAGTTACGAATTAGTGTGAGAGTCAGTTATTGATTAGTTCTATGTTAACTAAGTGTACCGATTGTGGCTGACATTCAGTTAAGCTACACCCATCATTCAATTTGAATAACCTCCTTGGTAATTCAAATTTTCTTGGCATTCATGCATCTTGTATGATCATTTTATTGTATTACTCATTCTTTATTGATTATATAGAGCTGCTATTCCTATTGCAGCACCATTATGCTATTTTCATGCTTAATTGTCTAAAATCTCTTATGAGACTGTGTTTTAGTCCCTAGATTACTGTGACAGATTAATATGGTATCAGAGCTCATGGTGGGATGAAGCTCATTCTCTTGAAAAACATGGTTTTTGACGGATCTTGCATGAAAAATTGAGCAAAAGATCAAATTCTAGCACTGCATTAGAAGCCAAAGGTTTACCACTTAATACCCCAAGTAAAGGAATTGTTGATCAAGCTTGCTTGATCAATTATGATGGGTGTGATGAAAACTTGAATTGTGTAGGATGTTCAACCTTATGGTGACTTTACTGTTTTGATTTGCAGGTTTTACAGGCTCACTGCATTCGCTATAATAGTTTGATATGGTTTCTCCCATAGATATTTTGACTCCGTTCAATTTCCATTCATGGAAAGGAGACATGGAGATCCAACTACGTGCTATAGGACTCTACTGGGTCACTATGGACACAGAAGAAGAGCCTACCCATGTTATAGGCAAGGCTATATTTTTAAATAGGAAAGATGAAGAATTCGGGTTCCTGTGTCTCTCTATCTCCAAGGATCTTCTATTCTACCTCTCGGGATTGAAGACTTCGAAAGATATTTGAGACCACCTTGCCTCCTTGTATGGAAAATAGGATGATTTGAGGGTTTATCAACTTGAAAATGAGTTGATGTCCCTTCAACCTGGAAATTTTGAGACCCGTAATGACTTTTTCACAAAATTCAAGCATATAGTCCTTCTATTGAAGTAGTGTGAGGTGAATAAGGAGAATGATCAGCTCATCCTCGCCATTCTCTCAAAACTTGGAGATGATTATTTGGTGTTTGTTTCTACATTCCGTGTAGGGAAGCTCACAACCCCTGGATCAAATATGCCTTCACTCAATGCCTTCATTGAGTCCCTAACAAGTGAGCATGATAATCCATATGGGGATCATCAGATCCTCCCATGATCAAGCCCTCTTTGCTTCAGGACCCAAGGATCAGAAGGGGAAAGGAAAGCAGTAGAAGAACCCAAAAACCAAATTCAAATATCTCAAGCCTAAAGTTCAAAATCAGCAGCAAGAAGAGCCTTCTGTCTTGAAGAAGAACAAAAAAAAAGGCCACCATGGGAAGGAAAAAGTCAAGTGTTCATACTACGGGAAGGGCTTCCACCCTGAACATGCTTGCATGAAAAAGAAATTTGATTAAGCTACTTCTCTTCTTGAGAGAAATCACATCAATCTTCTGGAAAGATTTCAGAGGAGATATCAGCAAGATCAGGATCCCCAACTTGAAAGAGGTCATGCTCTCATGGAAAGCACTTTGAAGTCCAATGCACTAATGATAGACTCTAGATATTCGAATCACATGATGGTATAGAGAGACTCCTTCTCATCCTTGGAGACTGGCAAAAACATTCCCATCCACATGGGAGATGACTCCACCATCATATCTAAAGGACAAGGTACTGTAAATCTTGAGCATGGTTATTTTTCGAATGTTATGTATGTACCATCTCTTGCATAAAACATCCTAAGTGTTTATCAAATGAAAACTTGCATCCAGAAAACTTGTAGTAAAAGGCCTTGCAAACCATCATGCAAAAGCCTATGAGTTCTCCCATTTTGTGGCAGATGCAAAGCCCACCGCATTGCTGACTCATGGAAATGAGGTTAGTAAATTCTGGAATGAAATATTATACCATCTAAACTTCAAGTACTTGCATCAATTACAGAAAAATTCCATGGTTGAAGGCCTCCCGGTCATCAAAGATACCACCAGAATTTGCAAGGGTTGTGTTGTTGGCAAGCACCCTGAGCATAAGTTTGATCGGGGGAAGGCAAGCCGAGCATCATGCATATTGGGGCTGATACATTCTGATATCAGCAGACCAATTCCTATCACATCCATGAATGGATCATGGTACATTATCACTTTCATAGATGACTTTTCCAGATACACATGGGTATTTTTCATAAAAAAAAGTCCAATGTCTAAGAAAAATTCACTGAATTGAAAGCACTAATTGAGAATGCATCTGGAAAAAATATTAATATTTTGAGATCTGATAATGGAAGGGAATATATCAGTAATGAGTTGCTTCATATATGTTCTGAAAGTGGCATTCAGATCCAACATTCAGTTCCCTACACTCCCCAGCAGAATCGTGTAGAGGAAAGAAAGAATCGGTCTCTCAAGGAGCTGACCACCTGCATACTGGAATCAAAGAAGTTGGCTGCAAATTTATGGAATGAGGCCATGAATTATTATATTTACATTAAGAACATATTTCCTCAATTATCCATGAAATGGAAGACCCCTTTTGAATCCTACTTTGGACACAAGCCGGATGTGTCGAATCTCAAGGTGTTTGGGTCCATTGCATGGGCCCAAATTCCGCATGATAAAAGGAGAGCTTTGCAACCTCAAAGAATTGAGTGTTTTTTAATTGGATATATTGATGAATCTAAAGGTTTCAAGCTTCTGGATATCAGAAAAAAACAAATCATCATTGAAATAAGTGTCCGGTTCAATGAGCCTCTTCAGGAGATAGAACTAGTGAAGGAGAAAACTGCTTAATTTCCTTCCTATTCTACTGAATATTTGGATGATGGAATTGGGCGTGATGACCTTGATTTTGAACCTATGATTTTTTATGTTATTGAAAAGTAAAAATAATATTCCAAATCATAACCTCAAGTGAAAAATCATCTCCCAACTTGGGCCAAGCAGACAGTCTCCTTCGTAGGTGAAAACATTGGAAATCCGGATGATCCAAGAGGAACCCGGTCTGGTTTCCAAAGAACAGGTATTGTGCTCTCTTGTATTGATTATTTTATGTCCAAAAATTGTTATTTAATGATAATTTCAGATCCTAAGTCTTACTACCATGCTAAGAAATATCCGAGATGGCAAGCTTCCACGGACGAAGAGATGAATTCTCTTCAAAATAATGCTACTTGGGAGCTAGTGTCTCTTCCTACGGGGAGGAAATTAGTTTAATGCAAGTGGGTGTTTCAGACAAAGGTTGCTGCTGATGGAAGCACCTAAAAATATAAGGCAAGGATGGTGGAAAAAGGTTTCTCCTAGGTCCAAGGTGTGGACTACCATGAGACTTTTGCACTAGTTGCAAAAATGGACTCCATCCGCCTAGTTTTGGAAATTGCAGCATCCAAGCACTAGGAAGTGCATCATATGGATGTTGAATATGCTTTTATACAGGATATATTCATGAGGGGATTCACATGAAGCACCCTGAGGGATACATTTATGATTGATCCTTGGTTTGTAAATTGAAGAAGTCACTATATGGTCTAAAATAGGCCCCAAGAGAGTGGTATTCAAAGATGGATGCCTTCCTTCTTTCACAAAACTTCCTACGGTGTAAATCAGATCCAAATGTACAGAAGTATCAACGTAATTTGATTATTATTGTATTATATTTTTATGATCTACTGATAACTAGAATTTTATTTTCCTCCATTTCAGTCATTAAAACTGCCCTCCATGATGCATTTGAAATGAGCAATTTGGGGCTCTTAAAGCAATTTATGGGGCTCAAAATTGAGCAAAATTTTGATGGGATCATGGTCACTCAGTATAAATAAATATCATAAATATTAATTAAGTTTAACATGGCTGAATTTAATGCTGCTACATTCCCTTTCCTTTCAGGGTTTAGCCTCGAAGAAGGAAAAAGCACACCTCCCATGGACCACACTATCTACCGCCAACTGATTCATAGCTTGCTTTACTTGACTCATTCTCAGCCTGATATATGTT
The DNA here is from genome assembly GCA_001517045.1 of Pseudotsuga menziesii. NCBI lineage: Eukaryota > Viridiplantae > Streptophyta > Pinopsida > Pinales > Pinaceae > Pseudotsuga > Pseudotsuga menziesii. The sequence continues at coordinate 223,551 of LPNX010633859.1, forward strand.
ATGCCATGAATGATGTATAAAGATACATGTAGAAGCCTCATGATATTGATTGGAAGGCAGTCAAGCAGATCCTCCAGTATATTTAGGGAACTAGGACCTTCGGCATTCACTATGCTGTAGACTCCGAGCTAGAGCTGGTTGGTTACATAGATTCCGATTGGGAAGGAGATTCTATTGATTGAAATTATACTTCTGGATATGTATTCATGTTTGCTGGTGGCCCTATTTTCTGGTCTAGAAAAAAGCAGGCCACCATTGCATTGTCTTTAGCAGAGGTCGAGTACCGAGGAGTGGTGAATGCTTGCATCCAAGCTATTTGGTTGCAAGGCATTCTTTCAGAGTTTGATCTTGGTAGTACTTTTTCCACTGTCCTCTTTTGTGACAATCAAAGTGATATTAATATATCCATAGATCCAGTTACCAGGAAGAGGACCAAGCATGTGGAGATACACATGCACTATATCAAGGAATTGGTGCATGACAGGACCATCATTCTACAATACTGCCCTATGGATGAGTAGATTGCAGACATCTTCACCTACAACTTTTCAGAGAATAAGTTCACTTACCTTCGTTCATTGTTGGGGGTGAGTTCATTAGGGTGATCAGATTACTTCTCCGGTGTTTAGCTTGAGGGGGGATTTTTCCCACTAGGTTTTCCCTCTTTCCTCACTTAGATTTATTTTTGAGCATTGTTTGAGTTACATTATTGTATAGGGTGACCTATGGCCTTTGTTGCTGGGGCCCTAGAATTTCATGCATTTATTTTAACTCCTCCTGAGTATAGCTTAAGGGGGGGTGTTGGAGTCATTTACCCAACATGCACACTTATTTGGTCAATTTTGTCCTATTTACCCACTATCCTAATTTTAATTGACTTACTTCGCATCATATGAGAACACTATGACATCAGCATGAGGACACCCATGCCCTCCTTTAGTCAAGGAGGCCAACTAAGCCTCCTCCTTCATTCGGGGAGGCTAACTGGGCTTTCTCCTTCAAACAGGGAGCATTTATGGGGTGATCTAAGTGTCATAAATGCACCTAATTGCTAACTAATTGTTACAATTAGTTAACCTGAGTTGTGAAGGCACCTCCATTCATTATTTGATTATTTTTGGTCATTATTTATGAACTGGAGCTAACACATGCGCCTACAACCACTTATGATGACATGTGTCACTTTAGTTAACTCCATCGGAGCTACTTGGAGTTATGGATGCGCTACCTCCTTTAGTTGGACATGCAGTTACATGTGATGAGTCACTTTCAGTTAGACTCAGTCATCTATTGTACTCCGATTCAGTTAGGACTTAGAGTGAGAGTCAGTTATTGATTAGTTCTATGGTTAACTAAGTGTGCCGATTGTGGCTGACATTCAGTTAAGCTACACCCATTCATTCAATTCAAATGACCTCCTTGGTAATTCAAATTGTCTTGGCATTCATGCATCTTGCATGGTCATTGTATTGTATTACTCATTCTTTATTGATTATACAGCGTTGCTACTCATATTGTAGCACCATTATGCCATTTTCATGCTTAATTGTCTGAAATCTCTTATGAGACTGTGTTTTAGTCCCTAGATTATTGTGACAGATTAATAGTTGGAACCCGTGAGAAAAAATGATATTGTAAGAGAGCTCAAAAGATCAATAAAATTTCAGAGTTGAGCAAGAATTTTACAAAGATTCTTGTGTTATTAACTTTGCAGTCTGTACTTTACCCTTCTTTATGTGAATGTGTTTCCTTTTAATCTTTCTTTCTGTCATCTTTTTCATAATTGAATGAGTCTATATTGGGTTAGAATTCATACTCATATACTCTGATAATTTGCTTTCAAGTATTCACAAAATTGTTCTTCTAAAGTTAATATTTGATTCATCCTTGTTAGATGCCCATATTAATGGAATGTTTCTAAATTCTTCTTTATCAACAGACAACCAACTTTTTTACCGTGAAGAAGTAGCTACCTTGCATTTGTCTAAAATTCCTTTGCAACAACGCTGCCATTATTTGTTATCATATATGACTCCATGCCCAATGAGCACTAGTTTATATTTAATCCACATTCATTATTAAATTTTATTTCTTTCAAACATTTATGGCCTTGAGTTTATTATTTGAGAGATCTGTCTCTGGAAGGAAAGAAGCCAACTTTCCTCCTAAAGCTTGGTTTTGTGTTTACCTTGGGATTATTCTTTCAAAACTGGGGATAAATTCTAAGTGCTAACAAGGTGCACGTTACATAATCATTGCGACTGACTACTTGACAAGATGGGATGAAGCAACACCAGTAAGGGATTGTACTACTGCGACTAATGCAAGATTTCTATTTGACCATGTAGTAACCCAATTTAGATGTCCGAAGATTTTGATAAGTGATCAAGGCACACATTTCATCAATTAACTGATTGACAAATTAAATGAAGAATTTCAAATTAAGTAACGGAAGACAACACCGCATCACCCACAAGTGAATGGTGCTGTCGAGGTGTTCAATACGATTTTGGAGAAGGCATTGACAAAGATCTGTAATGTTCAAAGAGATGATTGGGATTATAAAATACATGCAGTATTATGGGCCTATCACACCACATGTAAAATTTTTTCAGGACAAAATCCATTTTGATTGGTTTATGTACAAGAGGTTATCATGGCGATGGAATATATTGTACCTAGTCTAACGATAGCTGCGATTACTGAAATGATTGATGTTGGTGCTGCCAAAGAAAGATTGTTGCATCTAGTACAGTTAGAGGAAGATCGATTTGTCATAGGATACCATTAGAATGTCGAGAAGGAGTGGCTGAAAGCTTAGAATGACTGACATATTAAGTATAAGCAGTCTCAAATTGGAGATCTTGTTCTCCTCTATGATAGTAAGTTTTTGAAGCATCCTGGTAAGATTCAGACACATTGGATGGGACCATATATTGCCATTCAAATCACGAAGGAGGAGCAATTCAATTGTAGAAATTAGATGGTTCACCCTTTAAAGGATTAGTGAAAGGATGTTGGTTAAAGCCTTATCAACATGGATGCACTTTGGTCGACTGATAGTTCAAAAAGAGAAGGAAAAAAGTAAAAAAAAACAATATTGTGAGTGTTTTTTTTCACAAGTTTATGAGTGTTGTTGTCACAAGTTTATGATTGTTTTTATTCACAAGATTACGAGTGTTGAAATTTTGTGAGTGTTTGAAAAAGTATAGAATTGTGTCGTAGATTATATGTCTTTCATAAAATAATAATTCTATCACATAGTATATGTCTGTCACAAGAGAATAATTGTTGTCGCATGATGGATTTTGGTCACAATTGACAGTTGGATGAAAATTAATGTGAAGCAACGAGAGGTTTTGGTGATTTTTGGTCACATATGCCATTAATGCACAATAAATACCATTGAGCTGAAATGCGAAGGTACGGTTTGGTTGGCAGTTTCCTTTGCATGATTAGAAAAATTGCTGTATGTGACATAATTTTCTGCCACCTTTCCATTTATTGCAAGATCATGTGAGTGAAATATTGATTGAATGTGTAAACATATTTGATCTTCACATTGAAGCTTGGTAATTCCATTACATTCGATTGATTGAAACTTCTGCACTGAACTATCTATCTGCAACTATTTGAGCCGAATTTATTTTTATAGAGCATGGCCATTTCTGTCTCGATCACAAGCAGCATTCAAGAATCAGGAATTGAAAATCCATCATGCACAACCATCATGGAAGAACATATATAAGTTGTTTGATAGTCATTAGTGATTCTAGAAGTTGTTTTATAGCCATACCCACCTGAGTCATCAAGAAGGAAACATTATGGAATTGGTCACAAACCAAGCACGACAACACCTTCACTTGATGCTGAAGCAACATGAGCCGGGTCAACCATATTGCTACCCGATTATGTTCCACCAAGACCAGCAGAAGCAGTAAAGGATAATGTGGGAAATAATGCAAAGAATCAGTTAGTAACAACAACGATACAGAAAGGAGTTCAAGTGATGACAAACATTATACCCAACTCTAAGAAAATGGGATTAATCAACCATGGACTTCGGAAGTTCTTTGAACTGGACATGAAGAGATATATGAATACTGCTCATGAGACAGAGGATGGACCTATTCATGTGGTCCTAATGGAATGGGTGAGAGGATTACATAAGTTTGGATTGCTTCCGCTGATGCATATGCCATAGTTTGGACACAAAACAGAAGTCAATGCATGTGTAAAGAATTTGTTGGTGTGTTTTCATGGAGGGTGCCAATGGCTCGAAAAAAGAATCTCATTAGACGTTGAGATCATAACATCAATTACAAGACTCCCTTTTGTAGGAGTCGACCCAATTCTCTTCTTCGCTAGGAAGGACCAGGATACAACTCGGGTTAATAGAATGAAGAAAAAATACAATCTGTTGAGGGATAGGAGAGGATTTTCCATCGCCTCTATCAATGAAATTTCCGTTCGGTTCGTATCTAGAGTGTTATCCAGCAAGATACTGCAGAAGATGTGATCAAACCAGTGTACAATAGGTACAATCAATGCGGCAAAGCAATATGCAACAGGTGTCCATATGAAATGGGAAACATATTTATTGAATGATTTGTTAGAAGATGCTGCAGATGTATAGGAAAAGGGTAATCCTTCATTATTCCTATCTTTTGATTTTAATTTCATTTGTCGCATGGGAAGAACCACCAGAATAGCAAGGGGTAGATGTCCCTATGTCATGCTGAGGAGCCAGATACCAAAATATTTGGTTCAACAAGAAGAATCCAGAAAAACAAAGAGACAAAAATGTGGAATTTTATTTGCAAGGAGAGGACCTTATATATTTTTCAAAGAAGCAAGCATGAATAACAGAGGAAACTGTCAAAAGGTTTCGTAACATTATCATATTTTCAGTCGGGACTCACCATATCATTTTGCATCCATGACAAGACTCGCAGAGCCAGTGGTTAGGTACATAGATTCATATATCCACTGAAGAAATTGAGGAGATTATTTAGGTTTGTCCTGAAGAATGGAAAGCCCCTGATGTAGAGGATTAAATCTCTACATAAACGAAGCCCCAACATGATGAACCACCACAGAAGCAAAATTGAGATTAGGGAGGAGATTCACTAGTAGAATAAATCCCAAGAAGTTATTCCTCCAATAGTAAAAATGAATCCAATGCAACCCTGACATATCTAGAGTTGGGGGATAAGAGAAAATGCTTCGAAAAGTATGAGAAGAGTCACAAGAAGAGGAAGGATGAAAGATCATATGGAGTTGTTGGTCTTACAAATGATGGTTATAACCTAATTTCAGATCGCATCAAAGAAGTAGAAAATGATATCGGAAGAAGGTGGATGAGAGATACATGGAATTGGTAAGAAACATTACCGATTTACTGTAGATAATTTGTATTGTGGTAAAATAAGTTAGAGTAATGGTCGACCAAGCACCATATTCAACTGCGTCACAGGACCAAGATGGCCCATTTGAAGAGATACCTATTGATACATCGTTGATGACCCCAGAAACAAATATTCAAGTTGTTGGTCAAGCAATTGACTTAGGAATGTTGGATCTCAATGTCGTGATCAAGGATATTGGTCATGTGAATTTTAATCTTTCCGTAGAACCAATGTACCAACTGCATGATATTCATCATGTCGCATTATAAGATATCAACACAAGAGAGTGTGTAATATTTGGACAACTTAAGACATAAAAGAACCATTTCATCGCTAAAGAAAACAATCAAGGATACTTTGAATAAAGAAAAAACTTGGCAATATTAAAGGAAATGAATGGATGCAACAGTTACACTAACTTGTAGTAATTTCACTAAGGAAGGGATCGCACCTGAGATGTTCTCTAAAGAAAAATTCTTTTGACTGGCTGAGGTAGCTGAGAACCTCCGTAAACGAGTCACAGAGTTGGAATCAAAGATAAATCCAAGAATACCTCTGGAGGTACTGGAAGAGACAAGGAAGGTAGCAAGTGAGGCTATGTAGAAGAAGGAGGAGGAAGAGGTACTTTGTGCTAAAGAGATCGAACATGTTTCTCAGTCATGGGAAGCCTTGACTGACAAAAAAGAGCTAGAATAGGTGACAAAGAAGTTGCACACCGCTGAAGAAGAATTTAACTAGCTTAAAAATGAACTAAAAGAATCTACCAACAGAGGAAAACATGGCCAATTTAGTTGATACGAAAAGATTACAACAAAACGTATCCAAATTGCAAACACAACAATAGAAAACAACAGATCATGTCACAAAGCTACAAGAGAAAGAGGAAAAGGTTATAGTTATTATTCAACTTGCTCATGAGAAGGTGCGACAAGCTTTGGGTTTGGAGAGAATGACAACTTTAGAACATAACAGTTCCAAACTTGTGGAACAATTGAAGACTGTACAAGAAGAGGTGTGACAAGAAAAAAAATAGGTCGTGAAAATATGTCAAGATTTTCAGAGAAAGGTCACACTGTGTGAGATTTCATACTAATGTGGCTTGGGACGAACCATAGGTGAGTTTTGTGGGCCTGTTGACCCTAGGGAAAGTTAGACAAAATCTTGATAAAAAAGATGAATATTCCATTCGCAAGAAAAGAAAAGACCGCGATGAAAGGAGCCGCCACAAAAGAGGAAGAGAGCAGGTCGATATGAGGAGTTCGACCTATTTTTGGTAAATATTTAGTTGGAGTAATAGTTTTCTTTGGAAAATAAAGTATGATTGTAATTTTGGCCGCTAGTGCCTATTTTTAGATGTAATGGGATGGGTTAAATTAGAAATACAACCTATCAACTAACAGTTGAGAGTGCATCGATGGTTAAATCAAGAAGTGTGAAAGCATAAAAGCATCGATCTAAGCGATGCACATATCATACATATTCGTATATGATGATTAATACTAAGAAGAAGAGAAAGAAAAGATATAGAGACAAAAAACCAGAGAGCATGAGCTGAGAAAAGAACATATAAAGAAGAGTATGGAAACTGAGTACACACACCAAAGTTGCTAAACCATTTCTCATGCCAAATGAAGAGCACCTTTGTGGTTTTTCCCCAATTCATTTCCACGTTAAACCTTGTGTCAGTGTGTATTTGATCTCTATGTTTAATTATGTCAAATGAATATCTGTTGTGAATGAGTTTATCTGAATGTATCGAGCATATCTATTGGGAACAAACTTATTTATATATGCCAGACATCTAATGTTATGATCATATGGAATAGTACTTACTATGTGTTGTTGGCAGGGGTTTTGGGACAAGTTGGTTGCATGACATCACGAGTGCCATGCAAGCTCAAAAGACACTGCGCAAGTGAAAGATGGCATGCAAGGAAAAAAATAGACTATTTTATGTATTTTATGTCAGTTTTTGTACTTTGGACTACATTTTGCGGATATTGGTCATTATTTTGTAGATTCAGTTAATAATCAGTTAAGAATTAGTTAGAAGTGGACCTTGAATGTAAAGGAACAATCCTATAAATAGAAGTAGAATTGCAAGTGTTAGATATATTTTTGGAGAGAGATGGAAGCAAATTAAGATTGGAGCTTGAATTGTGATCTATTTTGAATCTGTGAATCATTGTGCATAAGTGATATAATAAGATGGGAGTTGATCTGAATTGTTGTTTCTTTTATCTTTTTCTGTCTTACTGTTTCTGTGATCTAATGATGAATGACAATTTAATGCGCAATATGGATCTATGATGCGATGTTTTCTGCTTTTAAATGATGTTATTTGTCTAGATCTACTTGTGCAATGGTATGATTGTTTCGGTTATGAATGAATGATGCAATATGTTAATAGCAATGATGAATAGCCATGTTGATGATTAAGTAACTGGTCAGATCTATTAGATAAGTTGATGAATTCTCGATCCACATAGTCGTCCTCTATTATGCAGAATATTGGTTCTGACAGCTCTCCCTCGAACATCTCAGGTGAGACTTCATTCGCTTTGTGGGTGTTTTTGGGCAGGGTAAAACCTATCTGGGCTGATGCTTAGGGAGATCGTAGTGAGTTGAGTGTTGATAGAGTGGGAACCCCTATCGACTGGTTTTCCTGGCTGGATCTGCGCCAACAAATGGTTCCATTTTTGGGACCTTGTGGTGACTAAAAGGAGGGTATGGGGCATCTGACGAGACCAGAAATTCAAGATTGGTTTGATCAGAAGCTACGAGAATTTTTTGAGGCAAAAAATAAAAACCGTGGACTGACGACGGAAAATTGGTTGGCAAAGTATATACACGATGGTCCACATGAATATTTTTTCTTGAAATTTCCCATTATATTGTACGAGTGGCTAGCATCATTCATTTAGAAGAAGAAAAATTTCCAAGGAGGAGAGACAACGTCCTGGACCCTTGAACTGATCCAGGAGTTGTAGGAAACTGACAACAAGGCATTGCGGGCTGTTGAGGTCTGGTTGGATAGTATCCTAGAAGGATATATCAATGAGTTTGCAGTAAAGACTACCAAGTTCTATAGCGAAGTTGAAAGGGAAATTTTCAATAGACCATGAGGTAGATTCATTTTATCTCTGCAATTATCAATTAAGATGCTTTTTTGTGAAAAGGGCATAATGAAGATGCACCTCGAGTAGTATAACTCTTGTGTGTGGAGGCGGTGGATTCCGCGATGAAAGGGGGGAGACAAATGGAAAGATAAGGGGTAAATGGGTGCAAGTTTTGATGAGACTGTGAGGGAAGCTGAGGAAGAAAGTGGTATTACGAGGGGAGGAGCAAGGTTTCAACAAGAGAAGAGGTAGAGGACAGGGGAAGGTCCTATTGCGATCAAAACACAAGAACGTGAAGAAAGACCACACGGGATGAAGATACCCTACAATGACGAAGAGGATGACCAGGCCCAGGATACACCTAGAATAGAGACAAGATCAAACCCCAGCAGCAACGTGCCCACACCTCCATGCGCTACTCTGCATTCAGGAAGAAACATGAGTTCTGCATCGACCTGTTTGACATTCCAGCAACAGTCTAGTAGTATATCAACATATGTAGGAAGAAGTCCCAAGATGGTGGGCGACGACAAAATGCTACCATTGTTCCATGGAAATGGGACCGACGATCCCAAATAGTACTAGTTTCTATGCAAGGTAGTATGGACTGTCAGACAGACCACCCAAGATGATGTCAAGAAAGGTCAATTGGCGACCACTCTTTGGGGTCGTGCGCTGGATTGGTACATGAAATTTATACAAGTTCCTACAAGGACCCTTGCAAAAACATTGGATGAAGTCAGGAAGGGACTAATTGAAGAATTCAAAAAATCAAAGTCTGAAGTGCAGTATATTACAAAGTTAAAAGAGATTAAGTGATTTCCTAATGAGACCATTTGGGACTTTGACCAAAGATTTAAGACATTGATGGCAAGAGTGATTTTCGATATGAGTGATGTTCAACACAAATAATGGTTTATTGCACGGTTGGTATCTCATATCCAGCAACCGCTAATGCAGCAGAAGATCGTGACATAGAGTGAGGCTCTAGAGATCACAATGAAGTTGGAGGCTTCACCTATTAGAGAAAGCGCAGCTGGCATGAACCAGATTCAGGTGTAGCTGGTGAAATTGATACTTCAATTACAAGAAATTAAGAAGGATAAAGAGAATCATGAAGATCTTTGGTGCAATCAATGTCACGCAGATGGACACACCAAATATACTTTCCTTGACTTCCAAAATTATCTGTTATATGGGGTGCTGAACCCACTGAGTTGCAACAGTGTACCATGGTGCCGCATATGCCACGTTTATGGGAATTGACATGAGGAATGCAGATACATGCAAAAGATGGTGATGAATCCGGTAAACCTATATTTCTCATTTTGTTGATCTGTCGGAGATGAAGAAAAATACTGTCATGCATATGACCTGCTTCAGGAAAGGACGTATGACTCATACTATGTGTGTCACATCCCCACCCCTCATGCCGACAATGGAGAGGACACCACTAGGTTGTTGGTGCTGTGAAATGGGAAATCTAGCCCCAGTCACATAAACATAAAATGCATTGGAATAAAAACATGTATAGATGCATAACAATTGCAAATACACTAGAAGAAAATACCTTTATTTAAGCATTCAGCATGTTCATAGTAATTCATAAAAAAAATACAATTGCGAAAATTAAATACATGAAGAATACTTATCTTGAGAAGAAGATATTCAACAACTAGCTACATCGCTACAATGTTCCATCCAACCATAGGCCAGTGTTCTCATCAATCTCTCAGCATCACTACCACCCTCGAGCTGGGAATGATTCCACAAGGCACTAGGGAACAACAGGTTTACACACGACAATACCGTACATCCATAGTCAAGCCAACACAGTTGGGTTTCATAGACTGTTCAACCAAGCCAATGAACAACTGGATTCCACAACTATTAGGGAAACACCCCAAAAACATAGGGGTACCTTGGACTTACTCATCTGAGAGACACTTTACATCAACACACAGTCAACCAATTAATCAAACACAACCACACACAATTGCTGGGTATGAATAGAACATTTCTAGGCAACCAAAATGAAATGGCCAAGGGGAAAACAGCCCTACATGAGAAAACACGATTCCAGGAAACGTTTTTGGGAAACATGGGAGCGAAAATCAACCACCATAAATCTCCAATCATGAACCGAAACACATAAAATGTTTCTAGGAATAACAGGAGAAAATATGACCTCCATTCACCCACAAATTGGGAAATCGTGGATCCCTAACCACTGAGAAACAAACCAATGAATATATGGGTATGGAACAGTGAGGAAAAAACATAATTTGTGAGAGGAAAATTCCCAACAAGCCCCATCTGCGTGAGGGAGACAAAGATGGGGGCCAACAAACACCAAAAACGTGAATCTTCGTTGCCTATGCACTCAGCAACATAGAAACGACTTCGCAGCCATGGGGAATAATGGAGAACTATAGAAAACACGAGGAAAGCTCCCAGCTTTCTCAAAGGGAAAAAATGACCTCCTAAAACCCCAAAATTGTGTCCCATTTCTTCCCATTCACCCAACAACATAGAAAACAATTCTAAGCATGGAGAAATGAAGAAACGAAAACAAATCGTGAGGGAGATATTTTGAGGAAGAGGAGGAGGCTTTGTTAGAGGAGGAGGACGACGTCGTGAACCTGTCCAGTGTTACAATTGTGGGGTATTCAGACACTACCAGAGCGATTTCCCACAATTGCAGTGTTTGTGTACATACTGTGCTGCAATCGATCACACTATCGAGAACTATCCACAATCAATCGCAAGTTGGTCGGAAGGTAACATGCCTCAGTTGCAGAATCAGAATCAGTTGCAAAATTAAAACCAACTCCAAAACTAGGCTCATAATCAAATTCCACTTCAAAATTAGGCTGTGAATCAACCCATGAACCCCCCATTGAACTAGAATCTACCGGTACTACAACAAAACCTATGATTAGCGTCTCTTTTTGCTTCCTTTTTTGCGTCTAGACCATCTTTTAATGTATTTTTCTTCATTTTTTGGACAAAATGGTGCAATTTCATGGGTTGGTGCTATTTTAGGTGTTTTCTGCGTCCTTTTTATAAATCTGGCGCAATTTATTGCATAATTTGTGTCTAGTTTTTCACCTTGTTATGCGCCAAGTTTTGCATCATGTTTTGCACCAGGTTTTGCGCCTAGTTTTGCACCTAGTTTGTACATGTACTCTTGTTGTGCCCCCTTTTATGTCCATGTTTTCTTCCTTGTTTACACCCATGTTTTAATCCACTTTTGCATCATTTTTTACGTCCTCTTTTGCATCCACTTCTGCTTCTTTTTTGCATCCCTTTTAGTATCTCCTCATGTGCCATGTTTTGCATCAAAGTTTACATCCCGTTTTGAGTCTAATTTTGCATCTAGTTTTGTTTCACCCACTTTTGCATCCATTTTTTCGTCCACTTCTGCACCCACATTTTCATCCCTCTTTGCATCCCATTTTTCATCCATGTTTACATCTTTTTTTGCATTTACTATTGCATCCACGTTTGCATCCACTTTTGTCACGTCCAAAATCACACCCATTTTTCTGCCTACTCTTCCACTCGCTTTTGCTTCAACTTTTGCATCCACATTTGCATCTTTTTTGCATCCGAGTTTACATCAGTTATTGCATCCCTTTATGCATCCACTTTTGCATCCACTTTTGCAGTGGGTTTTGCGTTGGGTGTTATGTCTAATTTTGCATCTACTTTTGTTGCATCCAATTTTACATCCATGGTTGCATCCACTTTTGCGTCACTTTTTTCATCATGTTTTGCTTCCACGATTGTGTCATTTTTTGCATCCACTTTTGCATCCCCTTTTGCATCGAATTTTGGTGCACAACATTATGCGCCCACTTTTGCGCCTACTTTTGTTGCATCCATGTTTTAATCCACTTTTACATCCAGTTTTGCGCCTCGACATTGAAGATGATAAAGATTATGATATTGAGGATGGCTATGATGATGATGATAATGTTGTTGATGATGAGGAGAACGATGACAATGATGATGACGACGACGACGATGAGAATGACAATGACAACATTGTAGATGGTTATGATGGAAATAAAATAAATGATGATGATGGCAATGATGAAAATGGAAATGATGATGAATACAATGAGAATGATGATGTTGATCATCTTAAAAAATAAGTTGTTATTTCTCATGCATAAATAGTATGTGTCCTCCATGACCCTTTAACACTAATCACATATTTTGGGTAGATGTTATTTCTTATGCCAAAGGTAATGATGAGTAACCGATGACAATGTCAATAATCATGATCATGATGATGTTGGCGATATTCAATAGATTGATATTTTACTTTGGAAGCTTCAAGTGTTTATTGACGAGGAATTTAAAATTGTATTTGGGAAATGTTTAAATGAAATCTCAGTCTCCGTCCTCATGAATCTCAGATTCTCAGTCTCCTCTCGCTATAATTGTTAAAGAAGCTCTACAAAAGTATTATTCATCTATTATCATGGCATACTTTATTTTATATTTTTAATGTCTTTAGATTTATATGTGAGTGTTCCTTCTTTTTCTATGCTTGCATGCTTTAGTTTTTCACGTTTGAACTTCCAAGAATATTTATTCCTAAGGAGGATGCATACCATATCATCAGTGATGAATTGATGCTAGATGCAAACCCCACACTGAACTTGACCTCCTTCACCATAGCATGGATGGAACCTTAGTGCAAGAAGCTCATAATAACAACTATCAGGCATGAGCACCCTATTACAACAATACTATAGGTTTGTGAAGTCACAATAATGATCTATGGGCATACAAATAAGTTTCATATTTCCACTAAAGTTTTTAGATACAATATTCCTTTATTCAATTTCAGATTGATCTTTTTCTTACTAGATTGTTAATTATTTTTAAATGTTAGGGATGTTTAGTATACATCCCTCATACTTGATAGTAAAATTATCCTTATCTCCATGAAAAAAAGTTAATAAAATTCTAAGTATAAGAATTGCGTGGTTTGTTTATTACAATACATTATCATAGAAAAATAATAAGGATGGCAACGCCAATGATGACGACCTCAATCTAGATTTATTTGGGTGATGCAACTGCAAAGTCTAGTTTAGCACTCAGCCAACAATGGTATATCTTTTACAATGTTGAGGGAATATAAATGTAACTTCTCCAAAACATTTGAAATAAGCATAGAGAGTTAGTTCTCCATAATTGTAAAGATAGGTAAGAAGGCTTAATCCCATAATAGAGCTAGTGTTGATGAGTTTACATAGAGATGAAAGGAAGAAAACTAGGGTTTCATGTATAAGCCAACATGTTGCATAATTCAAGGCCATAATGATGAATGTGATCCCTATATTCTATAGGGTTGAGCTCTATCCCAAAGTAACCACATGGGCATGGGTAAATGTAAGATTTTTATCAACATGGGCCTTTCAATGGAAATCTAACTATTAAAATCCAAAGCTCAATAACATGACATATTAAACCATGAACAACCTAAAAAATCCATTGATGGAAATCTGTTGTCGAAGCTGAAACTAATGAAAATGGCATATTAACCCATAAGGTATATTAAATTCTTCTTAATTCATAGCCTCCCAATGAAGGAAAATGATAATAATCAATTCAAAATTCTAATTAATGAATCATCTAATGGTATGTGAAGCTTTGACATTTCTCATGAGGGCTAAGACCTCTTTGAAGGACTTTTCTTCCTTTTGGAGCAAACTAAGGGGACATGAGAACATCCATGATGGTGAAACACACTTTCTTGGTGAGCACACACCCTTATTAGTGAACACACCCTTTACGAATTAAACAACTGCGTTCTGCAAGATACCAACATGAAATTCATCCCACCCTTATTGAAATGAAGCCTTTATTAGTTGGTCTTGCCCTTGCTCAAGGAGCCCATGGAATTCACAAGCTAGGACTTTGGAGGGATGCAACAAAGTACACTAAATGCCATTCTTCTTTGACAATGTTGGTTCTTATGCAACAAGCCTATGCAAGTTATGATTACAATGGCATATTCTTATGACAGAATTTCATTATGCATTAATAATTACTGTATAATTTGCCTTCAAAAAAACAATAACAAAATAAAAACTATCCATTTTACTCATTCTTGTAAATGCAATGGATATACAAGTTTTCAATAAACCTACCCTATTCTTAGGTTTTTGTTTTTTTCCTTTATTTTTTTAATTCAAATTATATATATATATATATATAAACATTTAAAAAAATATTATATTCCACTTATTTTCATACTTATTTTTTTTTTAATTTCCATACTTATTTTTTTCATGAATCTATCTTTTCCTTAAGTTTTTATTTATTTATTTATCACCGCAATCTACTTATATTTAATAATACTTTTTTTACATATTTAAAATATTCCATAATGTATAAAATACACCTCTCTCAACACTTAATAATTTCATCACTATACATAAAGATGTATGTGAGTGCATTTGAGGATGCACATTTACGCTACCATAAAATAATGAAATGAAGAAAATTAAACATTTTTTAAGAATTTGAATTTTTGTACTTTTTATAATGAAAATGAGCTTTACCCTTTTTAAACTATAATTTTAAATTGATAACATTATCACTTTTAATAAAAAATATATTCAACTCTTTTATACAATATTATTATGTAGTACTTTAAAATTCTACCCATCTAAAATAATTATTAAGCGATTTCATGGAACGATAAATTACATAATCCATTTAACCTTAAGGTGAGGTTGGTCTTCTTCTTCTTTCCAAAAGCTTCTATAATGTGAAAGCTTCTTCCTGTAGGGTGGCCCTATGGGAAAATTCTTGAATAAATCGGTAGTAGTTTATCAAAATTTCCTTTTGAGCGTTATATTTAATTATATATTCTTTCTGCTTCCAGCAGGTCTGTTAATTATTGGTTTCAGCGAAAGGAATTTGCTTCACCTTCAATCATATTTCTTGTTCATTCCTTACTTACTGCCCATTTCTGGTGTGAGCTTAGCATTTTGCAACTAAATATGTGATGTATTATTGTTCTCTCAGAAGAAGGAAACTCTTCCAGATTTAATTAACGAAAAGAAGATTTACACTTGGATAGGAAGATTTCACTTTTTTATTTGTGAAAACTGGTGCACTTTATTTACTGAATCAAGGCTTTTGTTTCTAGTTTCTCGTGTAGAAATGGAATGAAAGGAATGGAAAGAAGAAAAATTTGGAGGGTTCAAACACCACAAAACTTACAAAAGAAGTTGTGGCCAAGCTACTGGTCCCTTTAACTAAAGATCATCTTGTCGATTACTATTCTTAAGCATTATGGCGTTCTTAATGAGGTAAGAAAAAAATCATAGAAAAATGTCTCTTTAAGAAATATTTTCTGTTAGAGGGTCAGGTTTTCATAACATCATAGAGGCATTTGAAATAGTGTTCTCCCATCATGGAGGAATCAAAGAGGTAGTCGTTGTCATGGACAAGGCGACACATAAGAAGGGATATGTATTTTTCACATATAACATATCGATTGTTCCCTAAGTTTGTTGGAAGAACCCAACAAGAATATTGATGGTAGACTATTTGTATACAATTTGGTTGTTGCTGGTTCTCAGTAACGACAACAAACCAAGTCGCCCAACATCGACAGTATCGGCAACATCTCCAACAACACATTCTTTAACCTATAGCACCTATACAGTCCATACAACCAATAAAACTAGTTAATCCCTTTCAACCAACTAAAACAGATGTGAGCTTAAGGAGGATCTATGTGGGTAGTGTTCCCACTGACATGAAACCCTCTAGATTAATGAAAATTTTCTCCCAGTACAAAAACATTGAAGAATCCCCTACTGGTTATGATAATCAAACTAGTAACTCCAGAGGCTTTTCCATTATTGTTTACAAGACAATCAAAGCAACTACTTGAGCCATGGAAGATCCTATTAAATCAATAGATTGGAACCAATTTTTTTTAGAAATTAGCTGCTGAAGAACATAAGCAGAAAAGGGTAGAAAATTAATGGAAATATGTTCATGATTCAATTTATAAAAATGATGTAAAACCATCATCATTGAATCACATTTCACAATACAGTGGACTAGGTCATGGGCTAGTCAACTCAGCCCTTCTATCCCTTCAGAATTGCATGAACCCAACATCATTAGCAGTTACAGGTCTAAATAAATATGGTTTAAATGATGTAACACTGTCAAGTTTGTTCAGAGACCCTATTGCAACTAGCCTACCTTATAATTACCTGAACTCTTAAGAATCATTGGACTTGGGCCATCGACTCTTTCTACAAGGTGCTACTTTTGGTTGGACATCACTAGGTGTAGGAAGTTTTGCTATTAGTCCTTATGGATTCTCAGGATATGGAAGTCACCCATATAGCAGCTATGGAGGTGAAACATCTCACTATGGTATTCCTTTAAGCTTATTTGTTGCCTAAACTTCTGCATATGGTGGATCTAGTCATTATCCCCTTGCATCACATCAAAGCTAACACCCGTGAACATCTCCATCATTGGGCATTCTTCTTGGCATGTGGTCTTATTACACATCCTAGGTCTGTGCTCAGTATTATCCATTCTATCCGAATTGTTCTAGTTTAGTTTTGATTGTCTTTATATATATTTGAAATGGTTGTCTTCATTTTTTTCCTTTTACTAGATGTTAAAGATGACCTTTTATAAATTCTGGCCTTTCATTTAGTGTAATTTTTTGTCTTTTGGATTCCACTATTTTTTCTTTCCACCTTCTAGATCTAGGAAATTTGAGAATAAGTGCAAAGCAATAATGTCAAAGAAACCTGGTTCTAGCATTTTCTGCCTTGTTTTTGTTCTCTTGTATATGTTTCATATTCAAAATCTGTTATCAGAATTGCTCATATGATCAAATTACCAAATCTTGTCAGCTATGTGCAAATAGTCACTTCAAAGTTCAAAATATATTGAATTGTACATGAGTGGTTAAGTAAAAGGGTTTTTACCTAAAATACAGAAAGATCTTTATGAATTTGTATTCCCATGTTTAGTGTTAGGTTGTTATTTTTTCTCATGTCTTTGTTATTTACTATATATACCGGCATGTAGTTCATTGTATCATATCATCACATTATTCATTTATTCAATTATGTTTTATCCTATATGGATTTCTCTAATTGATCATATATGTTATGTATATTTTGTATATGAAGTTTGAACAAGACCTGTTCATCACACTTTCTCTTGACTAATAGCACCTCATCATACTCATTTTGATATTTTTCCTCATACTTTTTTGTTGATATTCTTACAAAAATTATTTCCATTCCCAGGAAGATGAAGAAAATATCACCCTATAAATAGCTCAAGAGTTTAATCATCAATTATCATGCACATCCCACCAATGTTTCTTTGATGAGAAGGTGGATCAGTAAGAGCTGAAGTAGTTTTGATTATAATTCCTTTACTTGAATCCCTCAAGTGGAAGAATCTTTCTCTTCTTATTATGATTCTGTTTTTGTATGTGTTCTTTTTAATTTTAGGACCCACCAATTTCAGATGAAATATTTTACCTCTTTGAGTTGGCCTCATTAAAGGCAAAAATGATTTGATTAATGTGATGTTGGATGTCTATTGATGCACCATGACAAGTTAATACATCATGCCCAAAGATTCCTTTAAAATGATAATGTTGCTAGTTAACTCTTCCATTCATTTCATTATCATGAAAGTTACATTTTACTTTGCCCCTTCTTATTATTGTGCAGTAATTCAATGCAAAATCCGTTCCTTTGGCATTTTCAACATAATGCAGCACAAAATTTGGAAATACAGTGTGGAAGCTGCACTTGGTTTGTTGTTCCAGTCCCTTTAAGCTAGAAATGAAAAAAGTACTAGTAAAAACTTGTGTTATAACTGTTGGTATGATCTAGCTTTAGTTGACACGTACTCGAAGTGTCAATGTAATCTACAGGGAAGTGTCTTCATATTCAATGCAAAAGACAATAAAAAAAATGGGCCTTTTCCCTTCAACGTGGGAAACCTTGTCATGCAATGGGATACCATCAATACAAATAGGCCATTCCTCCAAATCAAGACTTCTTTTACACTAGCATTGAGGTTAGGTCTGCTACTAGGATCCACCACTTTTCTATTCATAGGATGCTACAAGTACATTGGCACAATAGGCCCATGGAAACACTAATCCCAGTTGATTGTTGCTACAAGAATCCTCATGGTACACCATAAATATTTAGTGAATGCATCCATTCTTTGTCTTGTAAATCACATTAGAGACTTATCAGATGCACGGTATCCTTAAGACTTTGATAGGAGACTGTACTATTTATAGTCCTTTTTATGTAGGTTTCACTTATGTTCATACTAATTTCCATTTTCCAATTTGAACTAGTTGGTGCAATTCCTTTAAATGTTAATTATGTATACAAATGGTTACTATATGTTCCAAATTTATGCCATAGGGATGCTACAAGACTGTTGCACCTGAGGTAGTCCTAGCTCAGAATTTTATATGCTTCACATTCATCTTTATTTTAAATTCATACCTAGTTACAAGATGTCATAACATGTAGTTGGAAGGATGATATATGGGTCAATGTCAGGTCTAAAAAGGTACTGCTACCTTATTCATGGTCTGGAATATCTATAACTGACACATTGTATGTTATCCTTTGTTTGGTATTATTATTGTTTCCTTGCAACTGCAAAATAATTTATAAAATGCCCTCTATTTGGTTCAAATACTTACTGTAATAGCCATAGACAAATCTATTTTCATATTGATATAAGGTTGCAATTAATGCATGCTTACCTTTCGAAATAATCCTCTTCAAATTGGATGTTGATCTCTTCTTCCACGGAGTGTTGGGGATACAACATTTTGATGTTTTAGTCCCACAAATAGCATCAAATAGATGCTAACAAATTGGTGGACTAGTCTTCAAAAGGAAACTTATTTTCTTGTTAAATACTCAACAATATGGATTCTACTCTGAAATATAGCATTGAACAATATCTTTGGTGATAGTACAGTTCCAAATCCCTTAGTCATTGCTAGTATATTGCCAAAGGAATTATGTCTATGATGCTAGAATATACTTGTCTTTGTTTATTGTATCAAAATTAGGGTATGAAACTGAAACACTAGCTCAAAATGGCTTAATCTCCTTATTGCCAAAAGTTCAACCATGCCCCTCATTTTGGTGGTAACAAGGAGCATAGCTATCTCTAGCTAAGTGACATCCACCATCCCCAACATTGCTATATTTATAGGCCATTGTAGTTTTCTAGATGTGCTGCAATTTTTTTAAACCATCGACAGTACACATTTCTATCTATTGCATGAGTACTTCTCTTAGGATTTAGGGAACCCATGCCCATTGTTTCCTTGCAACAAGGGGTATTTTAGTGGGTACAAAGCACTCCAAAATTAGTGGGAGCAGTTTTGGGTGTGTGGGAATTTCTTGGAAGCTTGTTATGTGGGGTTTGAGGAGTCTGAGAGTGTTTTAGGGAGTGTAGTAATTGTTGTGAGTGCTCAAAATATCCCTACTTGTTGAGGAACATTTGGAATATTCTTGATAGATTGGAATATTTTCTAAGATCTTGATAATCTGTAACCTCAAATCCTATGAAAGAGTGCCAAAAAAGTTTCCAACTTGCCTAAATCAATCCAACCACCAACTCCAAAAGGACTCAATTTAGAAATGAGATAAAGCAAAACAATAGTATTTTTAACTTAGCAAAACATATTTTTGACTTTGGGAATTGAAATTTTGCAAAGTAAAGCACCTTTTTCCACTAATCCTCAATTTTGAACAAAGTCACATGGGTTCAATGCTTACATATAAATCAAAATGTGTGTGGAAATATTTGGACATGTAATATTTGTAATGTAAAAAATAAACATACCATCATACCTTGTGCTGAAATTATAAAATGGATCATAGATGTAATTTCTAGAGAAAATTATGAACGGGACAACATTTTTGAATTAGAATTAGGGGCTCCACAACATAGTTTTCTGCAGAGCGATGTTTGCATCAAAGATAACAATAGTTAATTCAAAGAATGAATCAACAAGGCTAAATATTGCCCATTCACACTATATTTTGTAAAACAACGATGTTTAAATAAATCAATTAAATATGATGGATAAACATGCTGCATCTATAAAGGAATTGTAGTAGTCCTACACCTTGAGAGTGTCAATGTGTTGAATGTTATTGGAAACAAACAATTGAAACACAGTGTCATTATATCTACACATCAACCCTCACATGAGATTTTCTTGTGGATCTGGATGGATCACTGCTTCCATAATAACCATCATTGGATTAACTACCAAAAGATTCCTCATTGTCAAGTTGCAATAAGACTATTTGGAAAGGTTTTCAATTTCATGCCTTAATGGTTGTATTGTGGAGGAGACATGCTTCAAACTTCCCCTTTTCATCAATGTCTCACACAGGCTTGCCGAAGTTGCAAATTCATGGCTGTGTGAGGGATATAATGTGCCCAAAACTCCATTTTTGGGGATGTAACATAACAACAAAGAGCATGGATTTACCCTAATGCTGGCGAAGTTCCTCCAACAAATACTTTGGCACTGCATCATCCTCAACAACAGGTGATTTCTTATTTATCTTTATGACTCAGTACTGGTCAAAAATTTGAAATGAGGGATAGAATGTACTGTTGTTGGTTTATCTCACTATTTAATTAGGGTTCTTGAAGGCTAGATGGCTGTAAAAAATCCTTTGTTTTGGCAAAAAAAGTGACTGTTATTTACAGGCAGTGCCAATAGAAGGGCCTCCCTCTCAAACATGCCCTAACATTTCCTCACATAGTCAACCATTTAAAATGGTGCATTCTAATTTCCTTCTACTATGGCAGTGAACAAAAGTTTATATTTGTACATTGGATCAGTTCTAGAATGACTAGAAATACAACCAAACCAAAAATAAGTTTCTTTATATCTTTGCTCAAGATCTATTAGTCCATACATCTTCTCTCAGTGTTGCGTATGACATCTTAATTATTGTTGTTGATATCATTTCACCACTACTATGGGTTATGAGAGGGTTTTTCTGATACTATTTTCATCTAAAACACTTCCCATAATTCTGGCAGCTTCTTGTAGGCCATTTACTGAGATTATAGATACTACCGAGAATTCATTTTTGAAGTCAAAGACTGCCAACTTCCAAGACACAAGAATTATTGTTTTACATAGTTATGATTGACGGTTTTCAGGTTTCTTCAATACCCAAACTATTGCTACAGGAAGGGTTCAAATTAGAGTGTTGTACTTGTTCCCTAAATTGCAAATAAGAGGATTGGGTTCACATTAGAGATTTATGATGCATGTTATCATCAAGTCTCTTGACATTGCTTTGTATTTAATAGTTTTGTCTGGTTTGTGAACACTCTAGACTCGACACACCTTGGTAGTTCTATAACATTTTTGGAGGTCCTCAACTTGTGATGCATGTTTTAGCACTTCTTGGGCCTTCAAAAAGTTCATGATATTTTCTAGAAGGCCAATGCCAAACACAAATGCTAACATCAGGTTTCCTGAAATCCTGAAAACCATTAAGTTTGTTGAATTCTGAATGGGATCTAAATTCTAATTTTTGCATATGAAGTCTGTGAATTTTGAATAGGAGCTAAAATTCTACTTTTTTCATATGAAGTCCGTGAGGTTAAAACTTAGAACCACTCTCAAACAATTAAGGAAAGGAGAATGTCACTTTTACTTTCTCATAAAATAAGTTTTTTTTGTTTGCACAGTAAAATTTCACCCCAGATACAAATTATTATATGATTTGTATATATTTCTTATTGCAATAGTGTTTTTCTATGACAACGATGATCTTGTATGCATGAGTGGATTCGACAGAAGAGTAGTTGCATGGACAAAATAAGCAATAGTGGTGAGCAACTTTCAGAAAGATTGTGATACCCTGAATGTGTCTTGAAATGCATTTAAAATATTATGATGGTTATAGGTGGGGATTAGATTTCGATAAAGCTGCCAATTGACAGGACATGCACACGTCAAATACCCGTGACTCTCTGTACTATGTGCAGAAATTCACTTTTTCACTTCAAAACATCAAAAGAGTGTTTACTGCTTACCTTATTCTCTAAACCTAATTTTGCAGATTAAGACAAAAATTCTCTTTTCTATGGAAGGTCTTCTGAACCATCAAAATAACCTAGAATTGATATTTAAGGAGTTGCGGGTGAATTGTGAATTTTCTAATTGAATCAGCAAGGCTAATGAATGGTGTTGCAGGTGAATTGTGCCTCTTGGAACTGAGCAATGTCATCCTTCCAGGTAAGTTATATACAATGAGTATTTGCGCTACATATGTATCAGCTATTTTCATTGAATCCTCTAACTTTCAAGGTTATGTGGAAACGAAGCAATTCAAATGCTATTACATTGTTTCTGATGTCAGTTGTTAGGTTGATAGCCTGTTAGTCATTAACATGTTGGGCCTTAAGGTGGCATGTTGGACCCTTAGATAAAAATTATTATTTATACTAAGTCGGGGCATTCTTTGTTAAAGAACATGCCTTTTGTTTTCATAGCACAACTACATTTTACCTTGATATTTTTCATTTTTACTACTCAGATGGTTATCCAAGAATACTTTTTCCTAAAATTTCCAACTGATGATAATGTTTAATAAAATTCGTTTCAACTATTTTGATATTGTGTTATCTAACAAATTGATGTCAATTTTTTCAGAGCTTCCAAAAGTGTAGAAGCTTGTTCTTATATGGAAGGAAGTGGAAGGAGAAATATTGACTGTTGTGGAGGTCATCCCAAAGAGTGAGTCACAGAAAAGCATTTGGGAGAAGTAAAAAAAAGATGTTAAATATCAATTTTATGTTGTATATATTTTACGGTTACTTCTATTTATATTAGTAGTGTTCTTTTCATGTCTACCCATATCTGGGGTTCATGAGTTTCCTTCCAATTGGAAGGTTACGATCATCTCACTCTGGAGTTGCACAAAATTTGGGTCCCTTACTTTTATTGCTCATATAAAGTGCGTCTATAGGATGTTGGATGTTGCTTACGATGTGAGTGTGTTGTAACATATATATTTGGTAGGTCTATTGAACCTGTCTCAGCAATTACTGGCCCTGTTTCACTAGGTGAATATCTCCCAATATCTATATATCTATCTATCATTTTTGTTCAATGGAAACCTTGAAACCTGATGGATGCTTCTCCATATTCGTGGATGGCATCCCTAGTAAACCTGTCATCTTAGATTAATGCACCCATACCACAAGCATCTGAGCTGGGCACCTGATGGCACAAAAAAAGTCCAGTGTCCAACAATATTGGAAAAAAGTAGTTGAGTCAACCTCTAGGTCTAATATCTATCTATTTATCTCTGTATGTACATATTCTTTTGCAATTTAGTTGGTTCGATATAATGCAAACCAAATATTGTTTTGGAAATGTATGGATCAAGTCTGGGCTAGCATGATAATAGATTTCAGGTTTATTATTTCGTGTTGTCTTACATAAAATATTTAGCTAGAACAAATGATTAGTTTTGTCATATAAAAACACAAGGAAAGTAATAAAATACAAGGGGCATTATGTTGGTTTAGAAAAGCCAAAGGTCAATACTTTATTTGTGTCAAATAATGTTTAACTATAGTAATGTGTTCATTGTGAACAACAGCTATATTCTTATTTCATATTATGGTGCATTAAAGCTGATGTGTGATAAGCTGAAAGGCTTATGTTTATATTTGTCCAACTAAATTTTCCTTTTGGAAGTGGCTTCTAGGAAAGGTTTTAGAATAGAAAGCCATCTGGATAGAGTGTGGTAGATCTGGATGTCATGATTTGTGACCTTACTAGGGTTTTTCCAAGAGAACCATTCACTATTCAGATGAAAAATCTTGGCTATATGTGTCAAATAGTATATGCCAAAGAAAGAAATAAATTATATTAATGGCCCCTAAATTATTGAGAAATGGTCAATGGTACTATTTAAGAGTTTGTTTTGGTATTTGTAAACTCTTCCAAATTTTGCACGGGGAGCTATGAACCTGAATTTGTGTTAAAATGGTAAAAAGTATGACATTTTGTGGGCCTTATTGCCTAAAAATGTCCTCCATGGGGTTTAAACATGTGTCTCATCCATGAGGACCCACAACCTTTAGTGGTGCTCCATATCTATGTTGATGGGACTTAGAGTCTTAGTGTTATTAATGTTAGCTATATTATTTCAAGATTGTCAAATATACCTTAATTGTTGCCATGGAATGTGTGATTTGAGGCACTATATTGACACTGCATATTATGTTGAAACTAGATAACTTTAGTTGCAAACTTGAACACTTACTTAAACTTTAAAGTTCTACGGCTTTAGAAGAAGTATTGTTGCATCCATTCAGGTTCTATGCTCACTACTTCATTTATTTTGCGAGTGTTTATAACTTTTTTTGGAGAAAGATGTATCATATGAATTGTCTTAGATTTAACACCATTAATTAAAGTTGATTTAACTCTATCAATTTCAGGGATGCCGAAAATAGATAAGTTGTAGATAGAAGGTAGAGGATATCATACAAATTTGTATGTTGTTCGAGGTATTTACAGTGGAGGAAAGGAGGGGAAAAGCAAAATCCAATGGATGAGATCCATGGTGGGAAGTCCGGATCTAATTTCTATTCCTAGTATGGAGTCTGACATCTACTGTATTGGATTATAAAACTAAGAATACTTGTAGATTTATTCTAATGTATTTGGTGGCATACTTTATCATATTTTTCATCTTTAAGAAACTTGTATTTTGGTTAATATCTAGATATTTGATATTGCAACATAATGGTGTAACTACTAGATTATGTAGTGCTAGTGATATGACACAACATTTTTTTTGTGATTTAACATTTTCATGTGACTATAGTCTTCAGATTCATGGCTTAGTTATACAAGTGTGTTCGACTTGTGGTTTGTGTGATTAATATTACATCTTCGAATGGATTTTCTTTATGCATAGTTTGTTGTCTTTCTTTTCCTACAGATCTAGAATCATATTAAATGCATAGAATAAAGAACACATGCATATTCTCATGGCTTAATACAATTAATTTTTGTATAAGAGATGCTTATACTATGGAAGATCACTACTTTCAAGGATTTTAAGTTTTCTCCTAACTCATACAATTATGTACATCCATACATGCACACACAACAGTTTTGTTGTTGGGTTAGAATCTCAAAACACATAGAACTTGGATTTTTAAAGTCCTTGACTTATTGATTCTTTCTTCAAATATTGTTGTGAGTCTTTTCTATATTCCACTATGTGGTCTTGTGGCCTTTGTATTGTTGTGGAACTCTGATTTTTTCAGCTGAGTTTCAGGTCTTCTAATTCTTGCAAAATTATGTTCACTTATGGAACATTGGTTTTGAAAACTTAGGGTGATAGGTCTCAAATTGTGTTGAACACTTTGTTGTGTCTATGACCTTGCAATTTTGGATGTTTTCTTCTTGTATCCTTTCATCTCCACAACTTTTATATTTCAGATTCTTGCAGTTCTGTAAGACGATGAACTTACACAATGAAATTCTCTCATTTTGACCTAGATTAGTCCTCCCCTATCTAAATCGCATGTGATCCCAAAATGTAAAGTCGAATGTTGTATTATTTAATATTAAGTGAAAAAAATTTGATCTCCAAAACCCTCACTCCCCTTCGTTCTCTAAGGTTCAATTTTATACAACGATCTTCGAATTTAAATTGGCACATCTAATTTTGATGGGAAAGAAATTGAATTGTCCATTATTCAAACTGTTGGTATTCAGAACCCCATAAATCAATTTTTTCTTCATCATCACAAATATGGAACTCATGAGTTATTCATTACCGTTCCTGAGATAAATTTCAATTTGAGATTGTTTGTTGATAAACCCCTTTTGAAATTTTGAATAGTTTAAGCAAACATTTGTTCTTTTCTATGTAAAGTTTCCTTTATTCAGTCCTTCTCCAGGTCTCTTCACTACATTTTAGTCTGAATCCCAGTATTCTCTTTTTCTTTTTGTGTTTTTTTTGTTAGTTCTTATTTCACATTCTCTCCGTTAGCTATTATTAAATTGATTCATGAAGCTATGTTGTGTGGAGGTGCCCCCTATTAGGATATTTAGACACTTAGGAGTTAGTTAAGATCAACTTGTGTAATATATCTGTCAGGTAAAAGTGTGTTTCTTTAGTATGCATTTGTAAATATTCTAATTCGATGGTCACGATATGTTCTAGACATAGAGTGATCCGATGTTTCAACTTCTCTTAGATCATACCTACCATTGATCCGTGGCTTAACACCCGATTGGTCTATGATCTCTATTTAAAGAGCGTAGAGGGTCCTTGGCTAGTTGATCGATTATGAGAAGCTCATATCTAACTTTCTTTCTTTTGCATAATAAATTGCTCCAAGTAGTTATTTGGCTGGGGCCATGGACTGTTTCCCTCTCAAGGGTTTTAACCATGTGACAAACATCGATGTGTTGATCTGTGATATATTTGTGTGAAGTGGTTTTTGAAGGTGTTCGGTATTTTTGGAGTACCCTGTGTACTCGAACATGGTATCAGAGCTTTTATGAAGAGCCGCTTTCGGTTTTAATCAAGATCTGGAACCGGTGTTGCCGAAACTTTGAAAGGGTTTTTGGTTCTGTATTTTTTGTACATTTGTGGCCTATGGGAGTTGTTCCATTGCATCCATAGCACCTATTTCATTTGAAAACAGTCTTCATTTCACCAAAAACTGTTTCCGTTTGCTCCAAAATCACCCATTTCGACAAATTTGAAGGTATAATGTTACAGTGATGGATTTGTTTTTTTTAAATCTCTCATATTTTATCAGTTTGTTATTAGATATTTTCTATTTTAATCTCAGATTGTTGCCTTCCTTGACTGTGTATGCTCTTTGCCATGCACCTTGCACGATCACAACGAATTAGAAATAGTAAGGGAAAGTTTTTTTCTTGTCTTCTCGGCTACGTATGCTCTTTGCTATGCACCTTGTGCGATCACAGCAAATCAGAAACAGCAAGAAAACTTGAAAACGTAGACTTTTTGGGTAAGCTAACCAAGATCTAACCCCATTGTGTGGAAAATGTAATTTTTGTTTTTTTTTTCATTTTTTTTTGTGATTTGCAAGAAAAGAAAGCAAGCACGGAGAACGAGAGAGAAGAGTAAAAAAAAAAAAAGCCCCATTCCTCTTTCCATTATTTTATGTACCTTTTAAACTTAGCTCACTTGGTCCAAAGTTGCTTTATTATTTAATAGGTCTTGAGTTCAAGTCTTATTAAGCTACTTTTTAGTGCATGCAATTTCTATTTTCAAGTTATTTTATTGTAAAAGTGCATCTCACATAAATAAAATAAAATAAAAGTGAGTCACTTAAGTCTTTTAATTTATTGCCGCACTATTTAAAAGTCACATTATTGTAAAAGTGAACATCACTTATTCTACAAAAGTGATTCACTTCAAAGCAACTTTATTGTAAAAGTGATTGTCAAAGGTTGATCTTGGGAAGAGGGGGTTTCTTTTTTTAGTTGGTCAAGTTAATATCTGCCACATCACTATTGGGGACATCTTCAACATTTTCTTTGATCAAGCATAACTTCATCATTTAGAATCAATTTTAGGTGCCGTTTTTTTTAAAAACCACATATTTTTTTGAGCTCTTTGCATCTAGATAGTTAGTTTCTGCTCTTTGAGCCATTATTTTATAGTATGGCCGCCCCTTGTGATATTATACTTACAAGTTATAACTATTTCTCATGGAAATCTTATATGGAGGATGTTCTGTGAAGTAGGGGACTTTTCAGGATAACCTCAGGAAAAGAAACTGAACCCACTGATGATGATAAGACAATTAAATGGGAAAATAGATGTGATGAATCTTGTGGATTGATTGGGATGTCAATATCTACTGATTTGTGATTCCACATATTTGGAATTGATGAACCTAATCTCGCTTGGGAAAAGTTGGAATCTGTGTTTGGTAAACACAATGAAATTTGGGGTCATCAACTTGAGAATGAGTTGATTTCCTTGAATACAAATGATTTTTCATGCATTCAAGACTATTTATCGAAGTATAAAACTCTTAGACTATTATGTACAGAATGCAAGATTAAGAAAGAAGACAAACAATGCATTTATCACATTCTTTCAAAACTTGGACCTGCATATTCTGTTTTTATATCTACATTCTACTCCATGAAAGAATCCTTGACTGTAGCTAGCTATCAAGAGCCTAGACTTGAATCCTTTTGTGATTCCTTAATTAGAGAGAAAGATAAGCTCATTCATCTTGGAATAATTAACAATGCAGATACATCTGGGAAAGCCTTATAGTCCCAACAGAAAGAAAAGTCCAAGCCTCCAAAGAAACATAATTTTTGCAATAATAAGCCAAACAACAAGGTTCCCAAACCCTCTCAGTCAGCTCCTTCTTTAAAAAATTACAAAGTATCGAAGCAAAAAGGAAAGAAGATTGAGCATAATTGCAATTTTTGTGGGAAAGATAATCATGATGAATCTAAGTGTTTTAAGAAGATGGTAGCCTTGGAAGAAACAATGAAGAAGCACCACGTCAACCTAGATTCATATTCAGAATCTACCTCTCATGGACATGCACTTTGTGCTTCTGGTTACTCTTATACTACATCTTCTTCTTCTACTTCAATTGAATGGCTCATTGATTCTGGAGCATCTTATCATATGGATAAGGATAAAGCCATCTTTTCTACTATGCATGAATGTAACACCAAACAAATATTTGTTGGTGATGATAGATCTCTAAGTGTTGTAGGATCTAGAACAGTTCCAGTAGAAAATAGTCATTTTAGTGATGTACTATGTGTTCTAAAAATTTCCTGCAATTTGTTATCAGTCTATCAATTTACTCATTCAGGTGAAGGTAAAACTGTAAAGTTTACACCTCACCAAGTTGTAATCAAGGATTTTAAAAATCCTTAAAATATCCTTGCTACTAGAACTATTGATGATATTACCAGGTTGTACAAATTTAACAACTTTGGGTCATCACCTTTTCCTTCAGTTTTTGTTGCTCATAGTGATAACTTGATCAAACTTTGGCATTAGTGATTTGGTCACTTAAATTATCGCTCATTGCAACAACTATGTAAAGACAATATGGTGACTGGTCTTCTGCTGGTATCTTGCAAGGATGGTGTTTGTTTTGGTTGTGTACTCGAAAAACATCATCAGCACAGTTTTGACAAACGTGCCTCTTGGCACGCCTCGGTTCCCTTGGAGCTTGTGCATAGTGACTTGTGTGGCTCTCTTCCATCTGCTTTATTTTCTGGTTTCAAGTATTTCTTAACCTTCATTGCTGACTAATCTAGACACACTTGGGTTTACTTCCTAAAACTTAAGAGCGAAGTATTTAACATGTTCTTGGCCTATAAGGCCCTTGTTGAAAAACAATCTGGTCATCAAATTATTAAGTTAAGATCTGACAATGGAGGAGAATATGTTAACAACAAGTTCACTACTTTTTGCACTGAACAAGGAATCCAACAATAGCACACTGTTCCATATTCACCACAACAAAATGGTGTAGCTGAATGAAAGAACCACACTTTAAAAGAAATGGCTAATTGTATGATCCAATCTAAAGGACTAAGTCTTCAATATTGGGCTGAGGCCATAAATTGTGCAAATTACATAGTTAATCACATACCCACTAAAGTTTTATAGGGTATAACACCAGAAAAAGCATGGAGTAAAATTAAACCAGATGTAAGTCACTTTCGTGTGTTTGGTTGTGAAGCATAGGCTCACATTTCGGATGAAAAATGGAAAGCATTGCAGCCTAAAAGTGAAAAGTGCATATTTGTTGGATATTCTGAAGATGTAAAAGGTTATAGAATTATTCAGCCACATTCTCATGATATAATCATTAGAAGAGATGTTAAATTTGATGAAAATCTCTTGGCATGAGAGCCTAACTTGGCAGGTGTGCCATCTTTGGCCTGCGAGCCTAATTCAACGATTGTGCCTTCTTCTTCTTCCAGCTTCCTTGGCAGGTTTCCAACTCTAGTTTCTGATGATAACAGTGAGGATGAAAATCCACCTCCACCTGCCCATGTTCCTCCAATTCCCCAGCACCAATACTTCCTCGATGGCTCCGTTCAACCTGTGAAGCAGCTGGTGATCTTGACGGTGATCCTAGAGATCAACGTCGAACACTTTCTCAGTTTCAGTGAGCCTCTTCTCTTTTGGCTGAATTTTCCAAGAATCATGATCTAGAAACTTCTATAGAAGCTTCATGAAATCCAGATTGGGATGCAGCTATGGATGAAGAATATCGTTCCTTAATGGCAAATGATACTTGGGATCTTGTTCCTCTTCCAAAAGGAAGAAAACTTGTCAGATGTAAATGGTTCTTTAGAACTAAGTATGCATCGGATGGAAGTGTTGAAAGACTTAAGGCAAGGTTAGTTGCCAAAGGTTTTTCCCAAGTTGAAGGGATTGACTACAATGAAACCTTTGCCACTGTAGCAAAAATGAACACCATCTGCCTTGTTCTTTCCCTTGCAGCCTTACATAACTAGGAAGTCCATCAAATGGATGTCAAGTCTGCCTTCTTACATGGTGATTTACATGAGGAAATTTACATGGAACAACCTCCTGGATATGTTCAGAATAACTCTAGCCTTGTTTGTCTCCTTAAGAAATCCTTATATGGCATTAAGCAAGCTCTTAGAGCTTGGTATGCCAAAATGGATAGCTTTCTCCTTGACACTGGTTTTTCTAGATGCCATTTTGACCCCAATGTCTATACCAAGAAAGTAGGAAACCATCTCGTCATACTTGTTCTTTATGTTGATGATCTTATCCTTACCGGTAGTGACCCTAAACCTATAACCCATGTGAAATCTAGTCTTAAGAAACATTTTGAAATGTCAGACATAGGACATTTGCATTATTTTCTTGGTCTTCAAGTCTTGCAAACCAAAGAAGGAATATTTCTTTCCTAGTCTAAGTATGCTTGTGACCTTCATCGTTGCTTCCACATGGAAGATTGTAAACCAGCCCCTTCTCCCTTCCAGTCTGGAGTCAAACTTTCTGCCACTTGTACTTCCCTTGAAGTAGATGCCACCTTGTATCGCCAGCTTGTTGGTAGTCTTTTATACTTGAATCATTTTTGTCCTGACCTTTCCTTTGCCTTTGGTCGTGTTTCCTGTTATATGAAAACTCCTCATGAAAGTCACGGGAAAGCAGCAAAAATAATACTTCGATATATTTGAGGTACAATTCAGTTTGGGATTCATTACAGTACAGGGGGGAAACCTTTGTTGGTTGGTTTCACTGATTCAGATTGGGCGAGCGATCCTGATGATCGAAAGTCTACTACAGGTTATGTTTTCATTTTGGGATCTGGACCTATCACTTGGGCTTGTAAGAAACAAGAAGCTCTTTCTCTTTCTTCAATAGAAGCAGAATATCGAGCCACAGTTAATGTCAGTCAGGAAGCTTTATGGCTTCGACGGATCCTTTCAGAGTTTGGATTCGAGCAGCATCATCCTAATCCACTTTGGTGCGACAATCAAAGTGCCATCAAGCTTACCAAAGATCCGGTTCTACATCAGTGCAGCAAACACATTGAGCTACACATGCACTTCACCAGAAATGTTGTTCATGATCGTGTTATTGAAGTGCTCTATTGCCCTACAGATGATCAAGTTGCAGACATCTTCACCAAGTGTCTTACAGAAACGAAGTTTTCTAAACTTCGGTCTATGTTAGGAGTTCAAGAATGTGTCCTTAAGGGGGGATAGGCTCTAATGCATCCTTCCTTCTCCTAATATTGTCACTTTTGTAAATCCTTCAATCCTATCCCAAGTTGTTCTTAAGGGGGGATGTTAGGATATTTAGACACTTAGGAGTTAGTTAAGATCAAGTTGTGTAATATATCCGTTAGGTAAAAGTGTGTTTCTTTAGTATGCATTAGTAAGCATTTGTAAATATTCTAATCCAACGGTCACAATATGTTCTAGATATAGAGTGATCCAACGGTTCAACTTCTCTTAGATCATATCTACCATTGATCCATGGATTAACACCCAATTGGTCTATGATCTCTATTTAAAGAGCATAGAGGGTCCTTGGCTAGTTGATCAATTATGAGAAGCTGATATGTAACTTTCTTTCTTATGCATAATAAATTGCTCCAAGTATCTATTTGGCTGGGGCCGTGGACTGTTTCCCTCTCGAGGGTTTTAACCACGTGACAAACATCAGTGTGTTGATCTGTGATCTATTTGTGTGAAGTGGTTGTTGAAGGTGTTCAGTCTTTTGGGAGTGCCCTGTGTACCCGAACACCCCCCTCTTTGCCCCTACTTTTGAAGTTCACTTCCTTCATAAGCATTGGGGAAGATTGCTTCCTAAACGCTCCCATATGAGAGCATTTTTAGGAATTATGCTTCCTTGGAAAAAAAATGCTTCCTCCTTTTGTTTTCATTTTTTCTTAAGAAAAATAAAAAAGTTAAGTGATGGGCGGGGCAAAAATAGCCGTAGGTACATAATAATTCTATATAAATGAGGAAAAACCTACTTCAATAGCAAAAAAACTAACCTTTGTAATCATTACTGTCTAACCAAGACTAAAAATTAGACCAAATTTAGACAGTATAATTGTGTTTTTATAGTCTTTAATTTCTGATAACAGGCACTGGAAGTTCTAAGCATTGCAATTTTTTATTGGGCAGATAAGAAGGTTTTTCCTAAGTCTGATATTCTTTGTTT
Source organism: Pseudotsuga menziesii (assembly GCA_001517045.1). Lineage (NCBI taxonomy): Eukaryota > Viridiplantae > Streptophyta > Pinopsida > Pinales > Pinaceae > Pseudotsuga > Pseudotsuga menziesii. The sequence goes on from LPNX010633859.1 coordinate 256,917, forward strand.
GTATTCAACTGGGAGCAATGTTAAAGAGACAAACATGCAAATTCACAAATATGTAAATTGTGCTAATATAACAATTGTCAACAATTGTATTTTCAGCAAGGCATCGTCTTTTCCTTCAATTGTAAGTCATCTTGGATGGACAACTATTGAAACCTACAACACTCCCAAGCTTGATAGAAGTGCATATAGATATATTTTTTCAGGCTTGTGATTCCCATTTTCTCTCTGATTAAAAGCACACTTACTTTTAATTTCAGTTTTCTCCTTCTCAGGCACTAGAGTAAATACTTTTTGTAATTTTGAAATTCATTCTATACGTAAAAAACACATAGAATTGCAATAAGACAATGTGCATGAATGGTTCCATAACAATTCATGTCATAATTGTACATAGGAAGGGAAGTATTTAAGCATCTGGACATGATGCCATATGACCAAAAATCATATCATAATAATGTCAAGTTTATGTAAGGTCCTCTAAGTCTTTTAGTATAGAGGGCTTGGTGCTCTTGATTAAATGCCAATCCCATACTACCATACATGATGGAATCCCATCTTGAAATGCTCCAATCCTACCAGTCTTTAAATACCAAAGTCATGAAATTTGTCAAGTCTGTTGAATTTTGAATGGGATGTGTATTTATACTTCATATTAATTTCAATGAGGTTGGAATCACTCAAACATCCTGGAATTATTAACGATAATGTTAAAAATTCAAGTCAAATGATAGAAAAAGAAGGGTAAAGGAGAATTCCAACATATGGTTTAGGAATTTAATACTTTTAGTAATAGCTTCCAATAACAATTAAAGTGTGGGGGGGGTGTCTGAAAAGAAAATGCGAGTAATAGAAAGAATGAACTATTTTTTTTTGTCATTTTCGTATCGAGAGAAGCAAGGTGCAGTCTAAATCCTAGTATGGATGAGATGTGTCATGCTTGTAGTTCATAAATGAAAATTAAACAAATGTTGAAGTCTGAACAACCATAAATTATAGGAGATGTTTAAATGGAATGGTAGAAATGAGTTCGAGTTTCATGAGTAGGCTAGTGCATCCTTCCATAAATTTACACCATTATTAAAATGCTATATATGCAAAGTAACTAATGATAAATATAGAGTTGTGAGGAAAATGCGGTCACGAGATAGTGGAAACTAAATACAGTATAACACTGTGAGTAGAACTTTTACAGGCAGAGTTAATAGTGGTAAATGTTGATAATATGACATCCTAAGTGCACTTTTCTTGTTTCATGTGGTTTCTATTATAGAATAATATGACAAATAATTAATAACTTGATGAAGTGATGGAATTCCCCTTCAACATCTCTTGATGGAACAATCGTTAGTAAGATGAGAAACCCCTCAACTTCATCTACCTCCTTGGGGCCTTATCAATTGTGGAAACTAGTATGATTCTTTTTCCTGTTGACATCTTACTAATTTTTAGATTTTAAATAATGCACATAATATAAATAGTCTTGGTTGGTGTTCATTGTTAAAATATTGATTATATCATATATGATGTACATAGTAGGAATCTCCTTTTAGTAACCATTCATGAGTTCTTCTCTTAGCATCCCATTGATGAACAAAATCACATCATCAATGAATAACAACATTTATGTAGCAACATACACATCCTCAATTGGATTTTACAACTATTTCTTAAACACATCTCTTATTCTTTTTCCATATCAAGTTTAGGTTATTAGGTATGCATTGATAGATTATGTTGTTCTCTAAGACCCTTTTGCAGACCAATTTAATAGATTGCGTAATTGTTTATGATATTTTGTTTCCTCAGCATGGTAGATTTATGTGCTTATTACTGTGTTTGGAAAAATAAATTGGATTTTAAGCATGGTTGTCTTTGGATATTATTGTCTTTTATTAGAATTACAAATGATGAAATATGTGTTAATATTGCTCATCTTCCCAATTCTTAAAGGGTGCTAGCTCAATGGAAGAGCGTCTACTTTACAAGAAGGAGGTTGGTGGTTTGATTCCTCCATGCCCTAATGGTATTGCAATGTATTTATAAAGGTAAAAAATGTAGTAGTGCAAGATGGATGCAACACTAAACACAAAATTGGATGCAAAAAGAGACTCAACTCTACTCAAAACTAGATGCAATAGTAGGTCCAAAACTAGACGCAACAGGAGATGCAAAAGTGGACTCCTAACTAGAGGCAAAATTGGACATTAAATTGAGCACAAAATATGGTGTATCGATGGACATAAAACTAGGCATAACACCAGGTGTAAAACTGGAAGCAACACTTGGCGTAAACAAAAACTTAAAAAGAGACACAAGATTGGATGCAAGATGGAACAAAACATTGGATGTAAAACTAGATGTAATATTGAATGTAAGATGGGATGCAACATTGGACACAAAACTAGATGCAATATTATATTCAAACATGGGTGAAAAAGTAGGCACAACACTAGGTGCAACACTGGGTGCAACATTGGGCTGAAACATAGATGCAAAAAAAGACATCAACCAGGATGCAACACTAGGTGCAAACCTAGATGCAAAATACGATGTAAAACAAGATGTAACATTATGCACAAACATGGATACAAAATATGACGTAAAACAAGATACAAAATTAGATGCAAATGTGGATGCAACATTATAACTAAAATTGGATGCAAAACTAGACACAATATTGGGTTGAAAATTGGATGCAAACCTAGATGCAACGTTAGATGCAGAACTGGACACATAATTTTATGCAAAATATGGTACAAAATTGGGTGTAAGAATCGATGAAAAACTAGGAGTAAAATAAGACGCAGCATTGGATGCAAAACGGGGCATGAAATTGGGTGCAAACAAGGATGTAATAAAGGACGCAAAAAAAGATGCAATATAAGTTGCAAAATTGGGCGCAAATAAAGGCGTAACAAAAGATGCAAAAAATTGGGTGCAAAAGTGGATGCGAAAATGGATGTTAAAAAGGATGAACAAAAAGATACAATAGATGGATTTTTATGAAATTGTACAATAGCGCCAGGTTTAGCACCAGATTGTTCACCACAATTGGGAAAAAATTATACTAAAATTCGGCGCTAAATCCAGTTTTTGTTGTAGTGCGGTGAACTAGAATCAAGGATCGATAGTTGCGACGATCTTAGTAGAAACCATAATAGAGGATGTTGATGTTGCTATTGTCACACGAGGCGATGCAACGACCAAAGAGGATGGGTCCTGCCTGCAGGTTCGATTAGATGGGAAGAAGAAGGTGCCATTTGATATCGCTACTGAAAGAGATAAATTCTTTGATGTGCGGGATGCAATCGAAAGGAATCCTAGTAAGTCACTTGTTTATGAAATGCCCTTTTGTTTTGATTCTTCATTGGAGGCAGGACCATAGCAACAACATGTTACCTTGCAAAAATTCTTTGAGAGCTTCTTGTTGTTGGAAAGACATCCTGATGCTCTTTCCAATATTGAGAACATGTTGCACCAACCAAGAAAGGAGTGGAAGGACTCCATGGTGAACTCCTTGCATAAGAAAAATACGGGAAAGGAGATGGGCATGAACATTCAAATTGGGGATTATGAAGTAGATTCAGTCATTCTAGATCTAGGCTCAAATATGAATATCCTGACAAAGCAGACATGGCAGAAAATGGGGAGTCGACGTTGGGTTGGTCCCCTGTACAGCTGTGATTGGCTAGTCAGGACAAAGTACAATCGATCAGACATGTGTCAAACCTTGTCATAGATGTTGAAGGTATGAAGACCTATGTTGATTTCGATGTGATGGAAGTTGTTGATGGTGGATTCTCCTATATCGCATTGCTAGGTATTGGATGGGCCAATGATAGTATGGTAGTAATTAACTTCAGGAAGTGGATGATGGCATTTGAGAATCAAGACATCAGAGTCATCGCTTCTACTACCTTCAGTTTCAAGGATGTCAATCTTGACATCCATAATGCACTTCAGATCATCTATGATGTGGTGTTGAGGATAGTTCCAGTTGCATATCCAGTGGACCCACATGCGCATTGCCACAAGCAGTGGATGATGGAATGTTATAACATGTCTGGCGGACTTGAGGACGATGATGAGCTACAAAATATCAATATTGTAGACATAGAAGGGAGTAGGAATGTCATAGCACCAGATATACCGACCGATCCCATGAATCAGCTGCTAAAGATTAGAAACATCAACATTGGGACAAAGGAGAACCCAAAATTTACAAGTTTTAGGGACTACTGGGATGAAGAGACCATGGCAAAGATCACAGATCCCTTGCATGAATTTCAAGATATTTTTTTGATGAAGTTTTTGGAAATGAAAGGGATACTGGGTGATTTAGGGGAGATGAATACCGTACTAAATCCAGATGTGAAACCAGTAAGGCAGAGGTCGTATCGCTTGAATCTGTGATACAAGGAAAGGGTTAAAGCTAAGAGCCGGATAGGATGTTGGCTACTAGAATAATTGAGCCATTTGAAGAATAAGAATGGATCAGTCTTATGGTGGTCCAAGACTAGAAAATAGGTGAGGTTCGTATTTGTGTTGATTTGATGAAATTGAATGATGCTTGTATGCATGATCCATTTCCGACACCATTCACAGATGAATTGCGAGAAGGAGTAGGAAGTCAGGAGATGTACTCATTTACAAATGGATTTTCTAGTTATCACCAGATAAGGATCACAAAAGAAGATCGACATACGACGACATTTGTTACTAAATGGGGCTGCTTCTAGTACACAGTGATGCCTTTTGGGTTAAAGAATGCACCTGCAATTTTTTCTCGAGTTGTCGTTGCTGCATTTAAAGATTTTATTCAAAAATTTCTTCAAGTTTACATGGATAATTGGACAGTGTATGGTCTAATTAGGGACCACTTGGAAAACCTGCGACTAATGCTAAAAATATGTAGACATCATAATATTGCGCTAAAATCTAAAAAGTGTATCTTTCGTGCACGTTTTGGGATGTTGTTGGGTCACATTGTTTACAAGAAACGGATGATAGATGACCCCATGAAGATTGCGCTGATCTTGAGCTTGCCGCCACCTATGTATGTGAAGATGCTTCGAGCGATGTTGGGGTACACAAGGTATTATCGCAAGTTTATTATAGGTTATGCTTTGATTACAACCCCTATGGAGAAATTATTAAAGAAAGATGCTGCATTTGTATGGAGTCAAGAGTGTCAAGGAGGCTTCAATACACTGAAGGCCAAGATGGCCTCGTCGCCAATACTTGTGTTCCCATACTAGAACAAGGAGTTCCATTTCCATGTGGATGCATCATCTGTTGTGCTATGAGTCGTACTCGCAAAACCAAGAGAAGGGGATGTAGATCACTCGATCGCTTTCATTAGTCAAAAGTTGTATTTTGTTGAGAAACATTATACGACCATAGAGAGAGAAGGTTTGGCGATGGTATATGCGCTACAAAAATTCAGGAATTACCTTTTAGGAGGTCATTTCAAAAATTTTATAGACCATTTTGCTTTGAAGTACCTAGTCAATAATCCTATATTGGGGGGAAAGATCTATCGCTGGATACTTCTCTTTTAAGAATTTGATTTCGAGATAATCGTGAAGCCAGGTCACTTGAATGCTGAACCTGATCATTTGTCCCGAATTGAGACAGGAGAGGAACCCACCAATATTGAAGAAGGATTACCCTATGCGTAGTTATTCAGAGTCGACATCGTAGATGATTATTATGACCAAATAATCTTGTTTTTGGTGACTAGCATCGTGTCGAAAAATTTCTCAAAAATCCATAAGAAGTAATTGGTAGTCAAGGCTTCAGATTTCCAGTTGATTGATGTGAGACTATACAAACTTGGATCATATGATATTTTATGGCGTTGTCTGACCACATGAGCAAGGGCAGATTTTGGCGGAATCTCATTCGAGGGTCACCGGTGGACACTATGGAGGTCGCGCTACTACAAGGAAGGTGCTTTGAGCAGGGCTCTGGTGGCCCACTTTGAATAATGATGCGACGGATTATGCATGAACATGCAATGTCTGTCAATGCATTGGAAAACCTACACGGTGGGATAAGATACCTTTAGTACTGCAAGTAACTTTGCAACCTTTTGATAAATGGGTTGTGGATTTTGTGGGTCCATTCAACCACCCTGGGAATAGAACTGGCACGTAGTACATAATCACAGCGACAGACTACTTGATGAGGTGGGCGGAGGTTGCACCAGTCGTGGATTGCACCGCTACGAAAGCAGCAAGATTCCTGTTTGACAATATTGTGACACAGTTTGGATGTCCAAGGATACTAATGAGCGACCAAGGTAGTCACTTCATCAACCGAACAGTAAGCATGCTAACAAAGGAGTTGCAAACACAACATAAGAAAATTACCCCATATCACCCACAGGAGAATGGGACAGTAGAAGTGTTCAACAAGATATTGGAGCATGCGCTTACCAAGGTATGTAATGCTAACCATGATGACTGGGACTTGAAGATTCCCGTAGTGTTGTGGGCATATCACACCACTTGTAAGAGATTGACAGGGTAGACACCGTTCAAATTTGTATACAGGAAAGAGGAAGTCATGGCTATGGAGTACATTGTTCCTAGTTTGCTTATTGCAGCAACGACGGGCATGGATGATGAAGCAGCACTAGAGGAGCGATGGTGCAGTTGATAGAACTTGAAGAGGAATGATTTATAGCAGGTTTCCACTAGCGCGTTGAGAAGGATAGACAGAAGGCATGGCATGATCACCACATAAAGAACAAATAGTTTCAGCAAGGAGATTTGGTATTGTTGTACAACAGTAAGTTCATGAAGCATCCAGGTAAGTTACAGATGCATTAGTTAGGTCCATATCTTGTTATTCCATTACCTTAGGAGGCGCAGTTCAGCTGCAATAGCTAGATGGTGTGACACTACCAAAACTAGTGAATGGCAGTAGGTTGAAACCCTATAGGACATTCCTAAAACCGCATGGTGCTTAAGGCACTGTGCAATGAAAAAAAAAAGTAGATAGGATGATGGATGAATGGAAGGCGCACCAAGAACAGGTGGTTGTAAAAGAGTAGGATATAGTAGTGCAGTTAGGAGGTGATGCTATGATAGCCATAGGGCTACGAGAAAAAGTCACATTAGTCATAAATGAAGAGAGTTAAAGTAGTTAAACGATGACACTTATAGAGATGATGTGTAATGATGGAGAATCCAACTATTGGTTTGGAAGAATCAGTGACAGATTCGGGTAGTTAATGAATGATTTGGTCATGATGATTGAATTGATGTCATAATGATAAAGCATAAATTGATTTGGCGCTATAAGAGAAACCTTGCTATGGTCGAAAGACACCATTGTGCAGAGTTGAGTTATGTTGAGTTGCAGAGTTACCGAGTTATCGAGAGAGATGTTGAGAAAAGATGAGAAGAGTAAGAAAGTTGCTAAGTCCAGAGAGGGTGTGAGCTTAGTAATTTAAGAAGGGAATTGGTATGGTATGCAGAGAAACCAAGACACCGTTGATATTTCGAGTGAGAAAGATTCACCTCTCAAACTAGTTTAAATTGAGGAAGAATTTTCCAGTATGCAAGTTGGATCATCAACGAAGAGGAAGTCGCAGAAGCCTATTTCTCTTGTATCACAGAAGAGACAGACCAAAACAACCACAAGGGTGCATAGAGAAGGTACACCACATATGAGGCCATCGAGCCATGAAGATATGGATTCTGCTGCTAGAGCAGGGGTGTCTGTCTAGGACATCCCTGGCTACATCCCTCCTAGTCATCCTGGTGCATAGGCCAGAAATCCTATGAAGTATCAGAGATAATAGATAAGGATGTTGGTGATACCACAAGGGATGGTATGCACTTCTAATATTGTGCATGCACTGATGTAGCTAAGGCATGAAGAACATGACCTTCTTGCATTAGAGGATGTCATGAAGGAACTGTAGCTACCAATAGTCTCAGTAGAAGGATCCCTAATGAAGCACATTTCACAGGACTGGAAAAAGCTGGATTGCTCAGGTTGATCAATATGCAGCACTTTGGGCATCCAACTGAGGTTAATGCATGCGTGAAACAACTTTTGGTGTGGTTTCATGGTTGGTGTTTATGGTTATATGAGCCGGTTTCCATCATGGCGAAGTTGATTTCAGCAATAACGGGGCTACCCAAGGATGGGCCAGACCCCTCATAGTATATCCGAGGCAAAGGTAATGACATAAATTTGGCAATGACTCTAAATAAGCGCTATGCTCTAGAGAATGATGGAAGAGGCTATCGCATTCATAGCATCAATGATCACACGGTCTGTATTGGTTCCAGGATTTTGGCTATTAAGTAGTAAGGAAGAACCACCAGGTTAAATGTAATTCTAGGTTGGTCGCATGTGCTGAGTTATGTATGCAAGGCACACAAATGAATTGGTCCCTTTTTTTCATGTACCATCTAGTGGAGGATGCAGAGGCCGCACAAGTGGGTGCAAGATCATTTACATATAGTTGGCTCCTCATTTTTATTGCACTGGCAGCTTGGATGGAACCAGAGGATTACCAAGGGATGGAATCCAAAGCGATAGAGGCATGGAAAGGTGCCATATATCAGAACTTATGGTGGGTTAAGGAAGTAGAAAGAATAATAGATTTCTAGATCCAATTGTGGATCTACTAGGAAGCGCTACAGGCAGCAGCGGTAAAAGATCCACGACTGACAGAGGAATCCGTGACAAAGTATCAGAAGATTGCACATTTTTCAATTGGACCCCACACAGTTTATGTTCACACATGGCGGGACCCTGCCAAGAAATGGGTACCAATGAGGTACAAAGTGTTTGATGCAGAGTTGGAGGCAGTGATTAATGGATGACCCATGGAGTGGTAAGAATTGATCAGTATAGTAGAAGTTTCAACAGAAAAACCAGTGGATGCACATGAGGATCCCATGTGCAAAGATGACCACTAATTGGATGATGACTCATCGACATAGACACCTACTGACCCAGAAGCGTAGCACATACTTTAGAAAATAAGAACAAAGAAGCGCATGGATCATGATGCAAACAACAACACTGTGTCAACAAAGGAAGCACAACTACAACGACTTGTCAAGGCTGTTAATGATGAGACTGATGCAACCGCAAAAGAAATGAAGAAATCAACACAGGAAGGATTCACCGAGGTAAGAAATAAATTGGAATATGTTTATAATGTCATTTTTCAAAGAGTACCAGAGAGTACAACTACACAGGAGTACCCATCATTCATCACTGAACCGTGGGCTTGGAATGTTCAAATTACCCCGACTGTGATTGATGTCGGACGGGAGAAATTGAATACCTACCTGTAGCAGCTACAGAATGTTGCCTTAGATATCAATAGGATTTATACCTAGATGTTGTTATCTATGTAACAGGTTGCCAACCAGGAGTTGGCCAATATGCAGAAGGATGTCAGTGACCAGTACTTGCGGTCACATGAGAAGGAAGAAGCAATGCAAAGAGAGGTAGAATAATTGCACCATGCTAAGGAGAAGTTGGTAGAAGACAATGCACAGGAGATAGAAGTATTGAAAAGAGCGCATGAGGAATTGAGGATGCAATATGAGGAGGAGATCAAGGAGTTGAAGAATAGCCAATTTGAATTGGAAGCAATAGTAGCAGATGCTTGTTAGCATGTCTTGGAGAGCACCACAGAGTTGGATGCCGTAGCTAGAGAGAAGAATCTTGGAGCTATTATTGAGAAGCTACAGAGCGAAACCATCATTTTGGATGCATTGATACACCCCTCCACACCAAGAGAACAAATAGTCGTGAGGAAGGATGAGATAGAAGAGCTGGAAACACAGCTTGATTAGTTAGAGCAGGACGCTAAGAAAGTCACAGATGCCACTACGCAAGTTTGGGGTAGCATAGTGCAGGGAGAATAACTAGGGAAATCGATGACACAGTTGCAAGAAGCAGATGAACAATTGGTGACCCTGAAGACATCGCTTAAAGCAATGAAATTTATGATGCATTTCACCAAGGTGCTAAAACTCAAGGAGTTGCAGCAATGAGTTGCAAGCACAAGAGAAAGGTAGCAGTAGCGTAGTGCACAGTTAGACGAGTTCCAGGAGATTGGAGCACAACTATCAGTGAAAGCGGTCTCCGCACTCCAAGCCACACAAGAAGGCAAGAAAAACATTGCTGCAAAGACGGTTGAGTACCCTGTCAACCATGATCTAAAGGTGATCCAGGTGACTACTGAACGGGTCAAGGAGTAGGTCAAAGCGATCACTCAGCAGTTTGCATATTTCTGTTAGGTAGAACTCCCTATTCAATATTATTCCAATGCTAATGCATTCATTTATACAAATCATATGACGGTTGGGTTTCACCTTCCGCCCAGCCTTTTCAGCTTCCTACTATTCAGATTTATTTATTTATTTACAATATATAATCCCTGATGGATTATATTCTAACAATCCCCCTCTTAATCCGAAGGGGTGTTCGTAAGTCCGAGCATGTTTCTGAATCTTTCAAACTTTTCTCGTCCAAGCGCTTTGGTGAAGATGTCTGCAACTTGTTCATTTGTGGAACAATGTCGAAGATGGACTGTCTTGGCCTCTACATGATGTCAAATCAAATGATACTTTGTGTTGATGTGTTTGGTTCGATCATGGAATCTAGGATTCTTAGCCAGCTTGATTGCAGAAGTATTTTCGACCAACAATGGAGTGGAGTTCTCTTGTTTTTCTTGCAAATCTTCTAGTATCTTCCTGAGCCATACTATTTCTTTCATTGATTCATCTGCAGCCACATATTCTGCTTCTGTTGTTGAATCTCCTGAAACTGACTGTTTGCGTGATCTCCATGAGACAACTGCTGATCCAAGACTCATAGTTTATCCAGAAGTTGATACTCCTGTCTCCTTATTGACATCAAAATCTAAGTCTGAGTACCCAATAAGTTTGAAGTCATCCACTTTAGAGTACTTGAGTCCAACGTCTTGATTCCCCTTCAAGTATCTTAGAACCCTCTTTGCAGCTGACC